>BSBK01001220.1:2440000-2965020 GCA_027943335.1 Chamaecyparis obtusa | reverse complement strand
GAGAGAGAGAGAGAGATGAGAGAGACAGAGAGATAGAGAGAGAGAGAGATATAGAGAGAGAGACAGAGAGAGAGACAGAGAGAGAGACAGAGATAGAGAGACAGAGATAGAGAGACAGAGAGACAGAGACAGAGAGACAGAGACAGAGATAGAGAGATAGAGATACAGAGATAGAGATAGACAGAGAGAGAGATAGAGAGAGTGATAGAGAGAGATAGAGATATATATATATATATATATATAGAGAGAGAGAGAGAGTGGGGGGGGTTGATGCAGAGTGCAATAGTGGAAGAGTTCTTTCTTTAAGGGCTTAGGTTTCTAGGCGTCAAAGTCCTAAATTTCAAATACTTAGACCAATGAAGGGTTTCAAACCTCAATTCCTTCCTATTGACCAACTTGACAAACTTCCTTTTTGATCTCTCAAAAGATCGGACACACAATAGACCAATTTCTAAAGTCCTATTCTTACTTCTCCAAACTAGGATTACTTAGGATCTTATCCAATTCAATGGATCTTCACAACTTATTGAACTATAGACCAAGAAGATATTAGGGATTTGAATGATCTAGATACCCCTAACTATCCACCACAAGATAGGTCACCAATCTACTCCAGCACTCCAAATTTCTTCCCAAGTACATAGTCGTAATCAAGCCTAATTAGGCTTGGTTTTCAAAGGAAGTCCTAAGAAATGGGTGCATAGACTGAAACCAATCTTCTAGATAGTTAGCGAGATGTCAACTTACTTCAAATCCAACTGTTACTTGGTCACTTCCTTCATTCACAATGCTGCACACTCAAACTCCTATAATTCAAAACCAAATACATACAGATATTTGGTCTAGGGGCTTGCTAGCAAAAATAGTAAATCTTATCCCCTAACTTCATCCTTTTGGAATCTTTAAAAGCATTTCAAAAAAATTCATTTTCATTGGGTTTCATGCAATTTGGATAGTACAGTCGCGATATATACCTCCATTTGCACAAAACCCTGCTAGAACTAGGGTTTCTGGACTCTTTGTAGAAAGTTGGCTATAACTTGAGTTTGGGATCACCAATAGACCTCAAACTTGGTGCATCTACAAGGTTATTGATTTCTCCTTTGCCTCAAATCCTTCATCAACTCTTCCCAGTCCATACAGTTTGTACACAACACAAAGAATAGAGAATTCTTAAGAGAAAACTAGAGAATTTTATTGATTCTTCAAAAATAAGTTGTACATCTTGTTGGGGCTTGAAAACATTGGTCATTTTGAGCCCAACTAATAGGAAAAACCAATGCCTCTGCAATTCTAGTTTGATTGAACGAAGGCTGGTGGGCCTAGATTGAGTATACTGTAAGGTTGCATGAACTATGTGCATAAACAATGAGATCCTTCCAAAGG
Organism: Chamaecyparis obtusa; assembly: GCA_027943335.1. Taxonomy (NCBI): domain Eukaryota; kingdom Viridiplantae; phylum Streptophyta; class Pinopsida; order Cupressales; family Cupressaceae; genus Chamaecyparis; species Chamaecyparis obtusa. The sequence goes on along the minus strand of BSBK01001220.1, from coordinate 2,963,634 downwards.
GGTTACTGATCCATGGAAGATATATTAATCTAATGTCCTAATTGGCAGATATTTAGATATTTAAATTTATGCTATGAACTAATACTAAGCTAAATTTAATGCTTTGTAAATAAGATAGTAGATTGAAATATATTTAACAGAATGAAATAAATGACAGGATCAAATGAACAAATAGACTAGTGTCTGATATCCATTGGGAAGAGAGTCATATACATTCAATGTTGTGTATAACCAAAGATAGTTTTCAGATAACTCGTCCTACAGAACAAGATCATCACCCTACAAATTTCTATTTGAATTAAAATTTATAACAATAGATGCAACAAGTCCTATGGGTTTTAACTCAACTAAAGAGCCTGAAAGGAAATAGTATCAGGTTCTCAGACCTTGCTATCATCATTGAAATTGCATATATTAATTATAAATAATTGCTCAAAATTGAAAACACAGTAGGGTACCCTGACTAGGAGTAATCCGAGAAATCAATTGAACATACAAAACTATACAAACAATAGGATATGGGCACTTATCAGATATCTGTGCATGAGACCTTAAACCATTACATTCCAGGTCATCTGAAGGTATCTTGCCGTGATAAAAAATTGTGTCTTATGTTTATAATCGATTAATTATAAATATGAATCTCAATAGTTTCATGTGAAAGGACATGCTCTTTCATAGGATCTAATCACACAACTAACCCTAAAATGTGCATAATAAACTATTACAATGATTGTTTAAAACTATTTCCTATACAAATTTAGTTAGTAATCTTTGGTGTTCCGTATATAACAATATTGATATTTCCTGCACACACAAAAATACTCATTTTTAGTTTATCTTAAATAAAATAAAATAAATAATGTATGTAAGATGTGATCTTATAAAAACTATTTATTATTTATTAATAATTAATTAAAACTAAATATCATAAAAATAAAAATATAATTATACTTAAGTCCCAAAAATTATTAAATTATGAAGGATTTACATAATAAGATAAATAAATCATTATGCTGGTAATTATCCTTTTATCCTAGTAATACTCATTTTTAGTCTATCTTAAATAAAATAAAATAAATAATGTATGTAAGATGTGATCTTATAAAAACTATTTATTATTTATTAATAATTAATTGAAACTAAATATCATAAAAATAAAAATATAATTATACTTAAGTCCCAAAAATTATTAAATTATGAAGGATTTACATAATAAGATAAATAAATCATTATGCTGGTAATTATCTTTTTATTTTGAAATAAAAATATATGTATTTATTTAAGAGTAAAACCCACTTAATGCAAAATAGATTTAGCCCTAAAATAAAATATATTCACTTAAGGGCTAACACATTAAGATAAAATAATTACCCTAAAAATATTTCAAATATAAAATGATAATACAATTATGAAAATGTATATGATTAGGGAACCCTAAAGATTTAACTTGATAAAAGTAACCCTAAAAACATACCTATAAAAGATTAACTAAAAAAATGGTACAATGAAAATACTAACACCCTAAAATTAAGGTAAAAGAAAAAAGGTAAAAGTTAAGATAAAGGACTTGAAACATAAAAAATCAATCAATGATTACTCAAACCCTAATAATATATGAGAAATCAACTTACAAATCATACATGATTAGAATTTCATAATACTAAAATGACACTAAAATCTTTTTACCTAAAAATATTAATGTTAACTAATAACCAAGGTGAAATGGTCAATCCTCATGTGAAGATATGAAAATGAGGAAGTGATTAGAAATTAGGTCAAAATATAAACAAATTAATATATATCAATTAATGAATTCACTTCATCATATAATTTAAAGTTTTTAGGGTAAAACACAAATTAGGGATAAAAATGATTATAAGTGATTATAATATGCAAAAGATCTCCTTAATAAACAATATTTATTTTAATAATTTATTTTTAAGGAAATATGATTATCTTATGTTTATATATTTATTCACACATATACTCTTAAAGAATAATGTAGAGTAGTTGGTAAGGGGGGTAGATTTGGGTAGTTAGGTAGGAAAAAGGGAATGGGTCGAGAGGTCAAGTGTTCAACTCCCTCTCCCCATTCTTTTTTCTAAAATTAAAAAATAAGACAATATATAAATAAAATAATAATCACATTATTAAAATATAAAAGATAATTAGGGAAGAGGTAATTCCCTGTGTATGAGGTTGTTTCTACTTCTCACCTACACACAAAAATAAAGATAAATAAGTATTTTCTCATAACTCTCTCGAAGAAAAAAATTAGACTAATTGGTTAGGGGATAGGAGGGTAGATAGGTAAGAAAAAAGGTCGACTTGAGAGGTCGAGTGTTCAACTCCCTCTCGTCACCTTTTGTTCAACCTATTTTAATTTTTCAATAATTATTTATTTTCAAAATTAAATATGCATTTATGGAAAGATAATTAACAACCTACTAAATGAAAATACATTAGCTCTTTTATTATTTTAATTTTTTCAACATAAGCAGATGATATAAAACTAAAATTTACACCATACTTCCCTGACATCGTATCTATCTAGAACCTAAAAATTTCGGTGTCAACAGAAGCTCCAATTGGGGACATGCATTCATGCTTGGATGTAGCGAGATCCCAGTTATCTCTGAAGAAGCAGACCATAATGAGAAAAGAAACATGATGCTTAACTGAAATAAAGACAGTAGTATACAAGTTAAAGAATACTTCCTATTTTAAGAGAAAAATGGCTTCAAATATTGACTATGAGTAGGGAATTCCTAAATGACTTCATTGGTATCCTATATATAAAATGAATTCTTGCCTACTTTCGAAACTACCATGAAAGGTCCTAACCATAATGCCTCAAACTTTCCATGTTTTCCTTTGTCTTGGTCTTTTGCATTCCATTTTAATACCCAGTCACCTTCTGTGAATGGTCTATCTAACACTCTTTTATCATGAAGGGTCTTGATCTATTGTTGTTGATGAAGATTCCTTTCTTGTGCCAATCTTCTTGTTTCATCTAATTCTGATAGCTGGCTTAACCGATCTTCCATAAAGTTTATATCTTCAAGGTCTTCCTCCTGAATGAATTTGTAGATTAGCAAGAGATTGTTCAATGGTAACCTCGCTTGTTTTCCATAAACCAACTCATAAGGAGCAAAACCTGTCGATCTTTTCACTGTTTCTCTATCTGCCCACAAAGCTAAATTTAGTTTAGAGTCCCAAGCCTTTTTGTTATTACTCAACATTCTTCTGATAATCTTCAGTATGTTCTTATTTCTTGATTCTGCCTAACCATTCCCTTGAGGATGATATGGAGAGGAATAAATCTATAAATTTACGCCATATTTTTCACAAAATTCTAAAAATTCCTTAGATCTGAAACACATGCCATTATCACAAATGATCTTATAAGGCACTTTGAATTTGGTCAGTATGTTCTCTATCAAAAACTTGATGACCACCTTGCTGGTAGCCTGCCTTGTGGGTATAGCTTCAACCCACTTTGTGAAATAATCTGTCACAACCAATATCCATCTGTGACCTCCACTTGAAGCATCTAAAATTTCCCCAATAAAGTCTACTCCCCACATTTTGAAAGGTTCTTCAGTATGTAATGGAATAAGCGGTAAAGCACCATTGTATTTTAGTTTCCTAGAGAACTTTTGACAGGACTCACACTTTCTAACATAATCATAACAATCCTTGAAAACATGAGGCCAATAATACCCACCTTTCAATATCTTGTGAGCTATTGTCTTAGCTAAAAAATGACCACCGCATACCCCATCATGTAAATCTTTAATAACTGACTTGGCCTGATAGGTGTCTAGACAAAATAGGATGATACCATCATTATTTTTCCAATATAGGTCTCCTTGAATCAGCACATATCTGGATGTGTGTAATCTTATAGTTCTTTTCTGATTATCATTTAGACCTTCTTAACACTTCATATGTTTTAAGAAGTATACTATGTCTGTGTACCATGGACAATGCTCAATACTCATTTCTGCCTTTTCTAAATCTACTTGGTTTACTTGCACTGCATCCAAAGTTATTTCTACCATAAGCTTAGCCAATCCTTGTCCTCTGATTAACTTAGTGATCTGAATTTCAATGTCGAACTCTTGAATCTAATTTATCCATCGACATCTTTTTCCTGTACCCTCTGATTGCCTTAAGATATCCTTAGTTGCTGCATTTGGTACATATACCATGATCTTGGCCCCAACTAGATAAGGTCTGAATGCTTTGACTGATTTGACCAATGCATAGGCTTCTTTTCATGTATGTCATAATTCAGCTTGAAAAGTTCTAGAGTTTTACTGCAGAATGCTATTGGTTGTTCATATCCTTTGTCATTTTTCTGTAACAAGACTGCTGCTATGGTGTGGAAAGAAGCAAAGGAGAACAACTAAAATGGTTTGGAAAAATTAGGAGACTTCAAAACTGGCACTTCCTTGATTGCTTTCTTGATATTGGTAAATGCTTCTAAAGCCTCATCTGTCCAATTTATAACTGCACCCTTTTTTAACATCTTTGCAATCGGTTTTATGATTTCTAAAATGTTTGGGACAAACCATCTTACAAAATTGATTTTCCCAAGGAAAGATTGAATTCCCTTAACATTCTTAGGAATTAGGACTTTATCAATTGCTTCAATTCTTTCTAGATCTATTCTAACTCCTTTCAAAACTATATGACCAAGGAGTTTACCCTCAATACCCCCAAAATGACACTTCTTCGGGTTTAAGGATACTCCATATTCAAGGGCTCTTCTGAAAATTTTCTCTAAGTGTTTGCAATGATCTTCTGCTTTCTTGGAATAAGTTGTGATGTCATCCTAATATATTGCCATAATATATCAATGAAATCTTCAAAAGCCACATCCATGGCCCTCTGAAAAGAAGATCCTGCATTCGTAAGCCCAAATGGCATTCTTGCATAAACATATGTACCCCATGGCATAGTGAATGTTGTTTTGTACTATTCTTCCTCCTTAACCTTAACCTGATTGCACCCAAAGAACCCATCCATCATGGACAATAATTCATTTCCTTTAACCTTTTGTAATAATGCTTCCATGTTTGGTAATGCATAGTTGTCCTTTAGAGAAGATATGTTCAGATTTTTGAAGTCTACATAGCCTAATATCTATGTTCTTCTTCCTAACAGGAACCAAATTTGAAACCCAAGTAGAGTGTCTAATTGGCTTTATGATACCAGCATCCCTCATCTTAATGAGTTCCTCTTTCATCTTAGGTGCCAAAGTCAGATTGATCGGTCTTTGCCTTTTTCTAAAAGGCTTGGCATCAGGTCTTAAGGGTATTTCATGTTGGAACAAGTCCCCTCTATAGGCCTTAAGGTCATCATAAGACCAAGAAAACACATGTTTGTACTTTCTTAACAAACTAACAATATCATATCTAATTTTAGGAGTTAACTTTTTACCAATGAAAACTTCTTTAGGAGTATGTTCATTTCCTAAATTTATCTTTTCCACTTCCTCTATATTAGTATTTTCCATTTTAACATTATCACTAGAATCTTTACAATCAAACATTTTTTCTAGTGTAACAAGTCCCTTAGGAATTTTATTAGTTTTAAGTTGAATTACATCTTTTCCAAATAAACTATCATTTTCATCTATTGTTTCAACATATTATGCATTTAAATCAATGAATTGATCTTTGTACCTTTCCTCACATGCAAGAAACTTTATGATGTCTCTATCATTATCAAAGACTTTCCAATTATGAACGTTATCAGGTATTGATGGCCTTGGTTTGATCTCTATCTGCACAATATCTTCACATGGAATATCATTATGCTTAACTGCCAGGTTAGCCATGAAATCAGCAAGAATATTCTCAAATCTATCTATCCATGTTATTGAAAAAGCATCAAAAACTTCTATGGAATCCCACACTTCATTTTTGTACCTTTTTAGGATATGATTCTTAGTAATAAACTTGTCCCTAATTTGAGATACAATTAATTTAGAATCACCATAAATAGAAAGAATTTTGATACCATGCTTACTTGCTATTTTGAGACCTAGTAGGAGTGCTTCATATTTTGCGGTGTTGTTAGTACATTCAAATGCTAACAAAAAGGAATATTTAAAATATTTCCCATTTGGGGATACAAACACTACACCTACTCCATTACCATTTTTACTACATGATCCATCAAAAAACATTTTCCACATGAGATCATTATTTTCCTTGGCACATATTTCAATAGGACTAGTATTTTCAATGAGGTTCTTATGAATTCTTACCTGAAAATTCTCCATGTCAGTGTGGTAGAAGTGTGTAACCTAACTTGGATCAACATCCTCGATGATGTAAGTAGATCTTGGTTCCCTATCGATCCTTACAACCCTGTCATTTACTGGGATAGAAGCATAAGATAGATCTAATTTAATATTTCTACCTACTAAGTTAGACCATTGTCTAGATAATAGCATTCCATAACTAGGTGGTACTTCTACAATAGTAATGTCTATTTTATAAGATTTTTCAGGACACGAAGGCAACTTAAACTTAACATTTTTCATTATTCCAATAACTGGAACTAACCTATTTTCCATAGCATAACACTTTCCATAAGTAGTATCCACATTCATCCCTAATTCTTTCATTACCCCATGAGGCATAATATTAACCGCTACCCCAGAGTCTAACATATAATTTTTAACTAATTTATTATTTATCAATAAAGTTAGAAAGAAAGGATCTACTTTAGTAGCATCTTCATTAACAGAAGTTCCTAGGTAAATAACTGGTAATTCTTCATTATCTTTTTGTTCCTTTGCATCATTTTTAACATCATTTATTAACTTGATCATTTCATTCCTACAATCAATTAATTTAACTATTTCCATTAGAGGAATAGAAAGTTTCACCTGAGATAATGCTTGAGACATAAATGAAGTATAGTTTGAAATTTCCTTACCATTGCTCTGTTTGTCCATGGGTTTGCTTATCTTCGATGTTTGATCAACCTAATTTTTAGGGGCATCTATCTTTCCTTTCTTTATCTCAACATTCTTGTTTGAAATTTTGTACATCCCTACTTGTTCATTTCTTGATTTCACATTCCTATTCCTCAAGTGATATTTGCTAAGCACTTGTTCCATCACTGCTATAGTGTAAGCCTCTCTTTCTTCTTTTGTTGTCCTCCTAATAACCAGACTCTTATCATCATCTAAGAAGACTTGCTGCTCCTGTTAGTATCCCAACCTCTTGTAGCTTTCATCTGGCATGTATTCCTCATCTAAATCATCACTATTCCCTAACCAAAAGGGTGTGGATGAAAGAGCATTTATCACAAGCCTCTCTTCTTATCCCCAGTTTTCTTCCTCTAGAATCTTTTGTGCTATAAGGCATTGATCCTGAGGGTGAGGCATTTTACAAATTTCACACCACAACTCATCCCCTATGAAATGATTATTTTTCTTGAGAGGATCTGGAGTGTCTGTCTTCTTTTTTAAAGGGTTTGTCTTTCCATTCTATATGATAAGGTATGTCCCATAACTTGTACCTATCATTTCTGTTGAAATTTCTATCATGTCTTCCTACTTGAAAATGACTTTTTTTAGGTTGCAAATTCTTCATCAAACTTACTAATTCATCCATTTTATCACTTTCACTATTCTTTTTCGGGACTATAGGATCGAATAGCTTAGGATCACTTCTTTTATCTATTCTCCCAGTAGCTATTCTATTGTTTTCAATATTCAATGCGGTTTTGAAAGCTTGTTACAAAGTTGTTGGGTTATGAGATCTTATCTCATAGTTCATCTTAACATCGAAAGCTTTCAAATAAAAGGTAATTAGAAAAGAGTCAACAGGATGGATATCCTTTGGAATCTTATTCAACACTCTGTTAAACCTTTTATTAAAATCCCTAACTATTTCATTCATATTTTTCCTCGTAGTGGTTAATTCATGAGTTGTAAAGGATGGATCTTTGTGATCCCCAAATTCTTCTATAAACTGATAAACAAAGGTTTTCCAACTGGTAATTGATTTATCTGGCAAATTTTTGTACCACTCATCTGTACTATCTTTGAGTGAAAGAACTAACATTTTCATACGCACATCTTCATGAGTAATATCAAATTCATAAACAATATTCTTCACATTTATGACGTGTTGTTCAACTAACTAGGATCCATCACCAGTAAACTTGGGAATAACAGTCTTCAATTTATTTGGTATAGGGTCAGGACAACAAATAACATTTGAAAAATCCAAAGGTTTATATCTTTCATTTACTTCCTGAGATCTAACATCAAATAAATTTCCATTACTGTTATTCTAAACATATTGATTTTGAGGATTAGGGTTACCTCTCTAGCATGGATTTTCCAGATCACCACATTGGCCACCATGATGCTGCCGAGTCATACTTATTTGATTTGGTATCTCTCCTTGATACTGTTGATATTGTTGTTGTGCAAAATTTTTAGGTTGCCTATTTGTACCCATAGTATAACCATTTGGATGCATTGAATTCTGAGCTTGTTGCGCATGAAATTGTTGTGTCTAAGTTCTTACATGCTTTGGCTTACTATAATTATTTTTTCCTTCACCTGGATAAGTCTGCTTGTGTATATACTGAGGTGAACTACTCAGATTATATCTATTTTCATGACATTGCTTCTCAGCATGCTGGTATTGTGCACCTTCAAAATGTTGTGTATTCGGATAATGATATTCATTATCATTATTAATATATGTTGCATTATTTTCATAATGTTGTGGGACTTCACTATCTATGTCATCCATATTTGCATTTAAAAACTATGCACCACCTTGGCCTTTTACATGATTTCCTTGGCTGTAATGCAGCTCACCACCTTTTACTCCTTCTCTCTGCATATAACCTCCATTCTACCATAAACATTCATTTTTCAAATCATCTGTAAAAGTGTTAAAGACCTATGAAATGTTTCCTGAATATGCATATTGTTTTATTTTGACCATGTTCATATTTATTTTCATTTTCAATATATTGATCATGTATTCACTCTTTCCTGGTATTAATACTTCCATTATACAAATAATTATTCTGTTGCGGATAAAAATCTTTATTCACTTTTCCAAAATTAACGTGAATATTATTACCACCATAATCATTTCTATCATCTTCAATAACAGGATAATAATTACCTTGTTGGTAATGCTGCTCACCATCTCTTTTATTATTATTGTTTTTTATTAACATGATCTCCAAAATAAGATTTGTTTGGATAATACACATCTGAAATATTTTGTGCAGAATGATAATGGTTTTGTGGAGGCTACCCATACCTTTTATTTCCCACAATATCATTACATGTATTGAAAAGTTTCATACTTGGCACATATAAATTCGGATGAACAATATGTTGCTGCTGTTGTAACTGAGATCTTTGTGTAACTATCTATGGCTTTTCACATACATTCTTCAGCAAGTTATCATATGCCTGAACATATAACTTGCCACCCTTTTCATTTTGCACAGGCTGCGTGAATTGCATATGACCTTTCAATTTCACAAATTTTGGACCAGCTGGCTACTCACATGTGTTGTGATATTGCAGATTATTTTCATTGGTACACGTTAGGTGTTGCTATATGTGTGAGTTATGTTGGGTATGGAGTAAACTATCTTTTTGTGCCAAGTGAAAATCATTATGTCTAGCTAGTCGAATATCTTCCCAACCTTGCGCAAGTAAATTATTATTTACCTTATGTTGTATGTTACATTTACTATCGAAGTAACTTTCCTTCTCACCATTCTCCATTTTTTCACTCTTCATGAAATATTTATTATCTCTTTGCTCACGTGTTTGAAGGTTTTTACATCGTTTCTCATTATCATTATCTTGCGCAAATAAATTATGTTCCAATTTATATTGTGTACCATGTTTATTATCTAAACAATAACCACTCTTTTCCTGTGGCCCCTCATGTGCTCGATATATGTTATTTGGATGAATATGTGAGCTCCCAATGTGATACATCTCCATCTAATCTTGTGAACTCAGATGCTGATTACAATCTCCTTCTTCACACTACTTGAATGTATTGTGATGTCGCAAACTTCCTTGGATGTGTAATACCCCAAAAATGGGCTATAAGTTCATTAACTTCCTACATCGACAAATCGAACAAAATCGACATCAAAGTCCTAATCTAAGGCACATCTAAACATCATCAAATCTAATTGATTATCTTAAATTTTGCATCTGGGAATATTCCTAGTAATATTCCTAATTATCTTAATTATCTTTAATTTTATAATTATTTGGCAATAAATCACATTTATCCTAAAGTTTGATTAATTGAATATTTTCATATTTAATTAATTAGATTTAATATTTGCCACTTAATTGTGTAATTAAATTTAATTATATCTATTATTAATTATATTATTTAATTTTGACAATAAATCTAATATCATATGAATAATTGATTAAATTCTTATTTAATTAATTAAAGCAAGTTGTCATTATTTAATAATATAGTTTTTAATAAAAGTTTGATTAAATAATTGATTAACCCATAATTCAATTGTTTTATTTTTAAAAGCAGTTAAGTTGGAAATAAATCACTTTATTATTAAATTAATTCATAAATAAAACATGCACAATCATAAAAGCAGACAACTATCAATTATCAATTAAAGCTAAACTCTATTTTGAGTTAAAGCTTAGCTTTTGCATGTTTTTGTGAATTAATTATCTGTTATTATCAGATAACTCAAAAATCAAGCTGAGTTTATTTGAGTGATTTATGGCTTTTATCCATGCACCTCCAAAGCCCTGGATTTCTATATATTAAAGGCTTCAGCTCTTCACAAATCATCTCATATTTTGCACAATCACGCTGGAGAATTGGAATTGAAGAATCAAAGCTCTTGCGAATCGACATCTTTGTGAGATCAATCTTATTTTTTTTGCATTCAGTTAGATTCATAGCATATCAATTTTCAATAGCATTCATAGCATATCAATTTCATTTAGCATAGATTTCATATCAGTTTTTACAATTATTATTGCATAGAAAATATCAAAAATATAGATTAATTGCATTCAATTTCATATCCATCTTTTGCATTCAAATCTTTCATTTAGGTGTCATCTAGGTCACTGATCTCGATTACAGTCTGAGAACATTAATCTCGCACCTATTAGAAGGTAGTAAATCGCTTGGTTAGATATCTTTCAATTTTGCACGATTTTGATTATAGCTAATCTCTAATATTTTACTGAGTGTTGTGTCTAAAAATTAGGTATAATTTTCACACACACATTTCTGGTGCCCACCGTGGGGCGACCCACATTTGCATGCTGGTCTTGATTTTTTTTGAAGAGCTAAAACCCCAAAGTTTTAAAGATTTAATTTTATCTCCCAAACGGCTTATATTTTTGGTCTAAAATTTTTTTTTCAAGTTTGTAACATATCAAAGAAGCTACAGTAAAAAATTTAGAATTTTCTGAGATGTTTTGAATTTTTAATAATTTTTTCTTCAAATTCTGGAAAAAATTAATATCTGACGCAAATCAGCATATTTTTTAGAAATTTTTATATTTTCGGAAAGCTCTTTAAATTTTACAAGGGGTCCATTCTTTGTGTTTTAAATTTGAACATGATATCATAGCTCAAATAGTTAATTTATAAAAACTGGTCTATTTTGATAAAATGGGTCTCTAGGGCACAAATGAAGAGATTTTTCTAAAATTTTTGTATTTTTGGAAAGCTCTCTATTTTTTAGTAGGGATCTCTATTCTGAATTTCTATTTTTGTAGCCAAAATCATATCAAAAAAATTAGATCTTGTTGACTAGGTCAAATGCAGCAAAAAAAATAAAGTTTTGTGATGGGTATGCACTTATTTTTTTTACATGGTTCAATGAATGATATGAGTTGTCATTTGGGTTGATTACTGGTTATTATTACTAATAATAATTGATTTTTAGAGCTAACCCTATGGTTTTCATAAGTTGAATATATTTTGCATATCTTGTTTGCTTGTTTGCTTGTTGGAGAGTTCGTCACTTGCTTGCATGGAAAAGCTCAACAAAAATTACTAAAAATCAAGTAAAATCTACTAAGCGCATTGCAAGGATCCCAGGTATTCTCCTTCATCTAATAATATTTTGATTTGGGACTTAAAATAAATCTCTTATGTGTCTCGCTTGTGTGCATCTTTTCATGCTTTTGATCTATTTCTACACACTTGCATAATTGATACTAGGTTGTGAACCCTTAAGGATTCATTAAGTAGTCTTAGAATACTTGTGATTGATCTTGATTGCTATCTTGGGTTATTGGACTCGCTAATCCACCGGCCCCTCATTTCCACCCCATGGTTGCAATCTCAGCGCCATAAAGGGGAGGGGTCAACAGGACAGAAGCGTTAAATGTTCCACTTGGCAACCCTTTTGTGCTTTTAGAAACTCACTTGTTTTCTAAGTTGGGGACTCATTTTCAGTTTGTGTGAGGTGTTAAGTGTTCCACCTTGTGGACTCATCTCATATTCACTTTAAGCGTTAAGTGTTCCTCTTTCTACTTTTTGGGTACTTTTGGTAGATTTACTTTCGGGAATATATCTGTGCTCACATAGTAATTAGGCCCTATGAACACTATTCATGATTCTTGAGAGATTGGATTCTCAGTGAAATCCTTCTTGACGATAGAATCCTTGTAGGTAGGGAGGATACTTAGTGCGTTTCACATTCAACTTGGTTAGTGCATCCTCTCTTATTGATCGACACATTCTCTCTCCGGAGAGGTTGATAGATCACGTAGGGTTGATATCACGAGCTTTGGTGAATCAAAATTGGTTAGTGTGTCTTCTCTTATTGATTGATACATTCTCTCTCTGGAGAGGTTGATAGATCACGTGGAGTTGATATCACAGACCTTGGTGGAACAAAACTTTGTCTTAGCATGTCGGATTAATCTGCTTGTTTTGTTTGGGTTAAAAGTGAAGAGGTGTCAAAACCTTGAATCTGGAGCCAAGTCCCCTTGTGGTATAAATCTATGAGTCATCTTTAGAGAGGGTTAACCGTAGCGGACAATCCCTTCATAGGGCAAACTGCGTTGATGGAACCTCAAGCGATCATAGCCATTTTCACCGTGGTAGTGACAGCCGCTATATAAATGTCCTTATGGAAGAAATCTCCACGAGTATGGTTCATTGTTGGGTTGTCAGATCTCCCTAGAAGCTCTTGAAGATTAAGTTCTCAGACTGTGTCAAAACCCTGGTGCACCGGGATTGGAGTTCACCCCTTTGAATCATAAAAGTTGCAGAGTCAAACCATTACTAAAAACCCTAGAGAGGCCAATTTTTTCACTTTCAGGTATATGTACGTTATTGCAAAACTTTTGAGAACATACACAATTAGTAGTCTCAGGGATTAGCACAATTTGGTCACTTGATCATTCATGTGCAAGGTTGCTTTTGCCCTTGTTCATTGTTTTTAGACGTGCTTGGAATCACTTGCTTGCTGTTCTGCGTGCTTATTTATCTACTTGGCTATTAAAAATGATCAAATCTGATATAACCTTCAAAATCTGGACAGTACAATTTGCAAACAATCCAAAACTGAAGACCTTAAATTTTGCAAAAATTGACGTAAAATCTTTCTGGAGTCAAAAGTCATTTCAAGAAGTCAAAAGTCATACGAGTTTTGTCAAGTGTCATTTTAGTATTACCCAACTATCGTATGACTTTAGCAACTATCGTGTCATAGACTACCTAGTTTCGTACGAGTCTGCAGAGTGTCGTTTGGAAAAATTTGAGAGAGTTGTCAGAAATTGTCAAATTGCAAGGTATCCAATGTTTCCAGCCTAGTTCCAGAATCTGTCAAAAATATCATTGTGTCAAGAACAGAGCAGTAGCTATTGAGAATCCGTACACATGTCTCAAAGAATCAGTACACATGAGGAAGAAATTTTGATCGCCGCTATGGGGAAATAGCTGCATGCTATGCAAGTTGAACTTAACAATCTTAAGAAAGAGAAGGAATCTAAAAAGTTCTCCATGGAATCTCTATACTCTTTTCCATTTGATAAAGACTTGTACATGTCACCATGCCCCCGGAAAAAAATTGAGCAATATGATACCTCTTCCATGGAGAGTGACACATCTAGCTTTGGAGACTATGATGACTATGACAACAGACAATGTAATGATACCTATGACACCTCTGTTCCTAAGAGTCCTCCTCATCATCCATTCCTGCTTACTAAAAATGGGTCGTCACATTGGATAGATCATGAGGGTGATCCATATGATTCTGATTATGAAAGAGACTTTGATGATTTCTATGCACAATACCTAGATGATCCATCTATTTCACTTGAGGAAGAGAAAGTTTACCACGCTGATTATAAACATGCATACTATAAGGATCTCTCCTCTAAGAAATTTCAGGCTGAAAATAAAGATTACACTCTCAAGCAAGATCATGTTAATGTTGGACCTTTGTCTTGTGATGGTTCCCTTCCATCCCCTACTTCCTCCAATACCCATACATTTCCTAAAGCTTCCGAGTCTTTCAAATCTTTCATAGAACCTTCATCTGACACAAGCCCTGATACTTTTCATGCAATTCCCTATAGTTATCCTCCAGAGCTACCTCTTAAAGAAACTCAAGCTAACCTTCACTTGGCTGCAAATACTTTCAATAATGATAAACCTAAAGAGCCTAAGCCTTCATATGCTATAATCTCTACTTCAGCTAGTCCTCCACCATCTCTTCCAAAGTCATCCATACAATCCCAACATGCTTCCTTGTCCTTAGAAGTGGCTCCATGTCAAGAGGACTCTAAAAATGATGAAGAAAAGAACATAAAGAAAGATCAAGATCAAGAACCCTCCATGTCATCCACTCCTTTTCCCAATGTCTCTTATCTACTTCATGGTTCTTTTGATCCTATACACCCTTTTTCATGCATTCCACCATGTCTTAAGTCTTCTCCTAAGCAAGATCAAGCTACTACTTACACTATTGAGCTTATTGACAATCAAAATAACCTTACTACACTTGCGCTTTCGAAAGATGATACTTCCATTAAAGTTGTTAAAAATGGTGTTGTTACTTCCAATGTTGAGTCTATTGAAAATCAAGAGAAAAATTATGTGCTTATGCTATCCAAAGATCCTTGTCAAGATCAAAGTCTTCCATCTTCTTATTCTACCACTCCATGTTCACTTCCACTTTCTACTCTTCCTAAGTCTTTGCAAGCTTCGAACAATCCTATCAAAGATGGTGCTCATATTCAAGATGTCCATGATTCTATTGAAGATCCTAATGCTCACTCTAAAGATGCTGATATCCTTGGTTGTCATATAGATGCTGATGAACTTATTGATTATCCTTTTGTGTCTTCCACTTCCATCCTTGGACCTCTTCCACCACTACAAAGATCTTCACGCCTTCCTTCCATCTTGGGTCCTTATGTCCCTTCACTTTCCCCTCCTAACTCTCCTAATTTTCCATCCATCTTGGGTCCTTACATACCTCCATCTCCTATCTTTCCTCAAGATCAACATAGATGCATACCCTTGAATCCTTTTCATCCACCCACCCATCGAAACCAATCATATCCTCCTTCCACAAGTCTCAAGTCTTTTGGAAGTAACTTGAATGTTCAATACAAGAAAAAGAAGCAATACAAGAATCCATCAAAAAAAGATCACCATGTCTCCTCTAATAGACATGGAAACATAAAGTCAAAAGAGATATCTAAGAAAAAAATTACAAGACAAGTATGGGTTCCAAAATCCATCATTGAAGATATTCTCTCTAGATCATCAAAAGGAAATAAAAAGCCTACAGCTATATGGATTCCAAAATCTCTCTTGAAAGAGTCTAGTGTTGAGCAAAAAGTGAAGTTGACATTCAAGTTTCCAAAGACTTCCACTTCATCTCCCTCCAAAAATATTCTTCCATTCCATGCGCCTAAACCACAACCTCTGCTATCCATTCGCTATATTCCTTCACGTATTCCTTCATTCATGATTCCTCCATCCTCTCACCACCCTTCAAGGTATGTGTTGACGTTAATCTTGCCTTCCTTTCCATCTACCCTTTCACAATCCTTCCATGTATTATCTTTCTACCTTCTATCCTTTTTCCTTATTTGCCTATTCCTCCTATCTTCCAACCTCACTCGCTTCACATAAAACCTTATCCTCCATTTTCCTCTTCCATGTTCCTTTCCCTATCAGCATCTTTGAGCATATCATTTTGAATCCTTGGCATATCATAGTTTATCCTTTCAAGAAGCATTATCTAAAAAGCTTGCCTTCTTCCAAAAAAGAAATAAAAAATGAAAAAAATTAAAAATGTGCCTTGGTGAAAACTTGGAAACAGGCACCTTGGTAGCAAAAGTAAAGAGAAATAAATTCATCCTATGGTGAAAACCACTTCCTTGTGGCACCTTGGATAAGTACCATGATGAAAACCTGGCAATCAGGCGTCATGCGTAGTTCTTCTACATATTTCACCCATTCCATCTTCTCTCTTTGATCTTGACAAGGTTGACCTATACATGAACATTTGGCTATTTTGTGAGCTATTTTACGATGATCTTGCTTTCATTCCTTCCATGTTTAGCCTTCATATCCATCTTCCTCCATTCATTTTCACCTATCACTATCCTTTTCCCCTTTGGTCTTGATCTAATAAAAAAAAAAAAAGGAGAGTAAAACATGGTGCTATGAAGCCTCTTGACATGCCTCCTCCTTTGGACTGCATCCTGTCCTTCTTTGGCATTACACTTTTGTGACTTATCCTATGCTAGCCTTTCACTACTTATCCAAATATGCTTTACATGACAATTTTTTCCTAGCTTGAGTATTCTTGAGGAGTTTTCCCTTGGGGATTTCTTCCCTTCATTCTCCTTCATTCTCTTGTCTTCCATCTCTTCCACCAGCTTGCTAATCCCTCTTGTTCTCCACCTTGCTAGACATTGGGATTGCACAATATGATCTTGCTTGGGAGTTTGCAAATGGAAAAAGATGCTATCAAGTATAGCAAGTATCAAAACAAGTATCACAACCAGTATCAAAAAAAGTATCACAACTAGCATCAGAACAAGTATCAGAACTAGTATCAGAACAATTATCAGAATCATTATCAGAATCAATTATCAGAATCAGTATCAGAATCAGTATCAGAACCAGTATCAGAACAATTATCAGAATTAGTATTAGAATCAGTATCAGAACCAATATCAGAACTAGTATCAGGACAAGTATCAGAATGGGCCTACAGAACAACTATCAGAACACCTACTGGGGCTACACATTTCACTTTAGTTTATGGGTCTGAAGTGGTACTACCTATTGAGGTTGAAATCCCATCACTCAGAATCAAAATGCATGGACTTGTCACTGATGAAGACTACAAAGTGTCAAGGTTACAAGAACTTGAACTACTAGATGAGCGCAGACAAGCAGCGTATGATCATCTCAGAGTATATCAAAAGAGAATGTCTCGAGGCTATAACAAGAAAGTCAGACACAGAGAATTTCAGATTGGTGATCTAGTGTTGAGAGAAAATCCTAAAAATCAATCCCATCACGAATGCAAGGGGAAGTTCAAACCCAATTGGCTGGGTCCCTTTGTAATCACTGCTACTTTTGGCTCTGGTGCTTATCAACTCTCAACGACTGAAGGAGAACAGCTCTGAGAACCAATCAACGTTCTCCATCTGAAGAAATTCTATGCCTAAGGCATTCAGTGCTTGGTAAATATCCTAAAAAAAAAATCTTAAAAATTAGAAAAAGTCCTGAAAAAATGAACATCTTGGTGAAAACCTAGCAATAGGCACCTTGATGATTCACAAAAAAAATCAAAAAATATCAAAAGTACAAAAAAATTGAAAAAATGAAAAGTACAAAAAAATTGAAAAAAATGAAAAGTACAAAAAAATTGAAAAAATGAAAAATACAAAAAAATGAAAAAAAGAAAGAAAAAGTGCCTTGGTGAAAACCTGGAAACAGGCGCCTTGGTAGCAAAAAATAGAATCTCTACCAAGATGGTGAAAACCTGGCAAACAGGTGCCACTTGTTCCAAAATGCTTCATCTATCATCACAATCTTGGTCTTTCCCAGCTTTCAGTCTTGCTTTAGTTTGTACATATCTCCCGGTTTATTTCTACATATCCTGGTTTCAATAAGTCAGTCTGTACACCAATCAGCTCAAGCGTCTGTATCCTATCAATGTTCAAATTTGGGGGCAATCAATGTCATATCCTATGGTCTCCCATGTATCTTAGACATTTCCTATCCAGTCAGAGTCCTTTGAAGCTTCCTGTTGAGTCAGTCAGTCTATCTCGTCTCCAGAAAGGATTTTGCATCTACAACAATCAAACATCAAAACTCAACTGAAAACAATTTGTGCTTTTCATGCTTTTATCTCCTTGTAGGCTTACTGATTCGCATTGAGATTTTTTGCATATTGTGTCCCTTCGAGCTCTTCGATGATGTCCTTTATAGGATTTAGAGTGTGATGACTGGGGGCATAATCTTTTCTTTGTCTTCTGCTTGTATGTGAAAATCTAACATCTTTGGAACTTCTGGATTGAAATGGTGTCCGACTGTAAGAGCCTCTATCTCGAATTGGATGGCCATGCGTACCTCGACCATTGATACCCAGACAATTCAAGGAAGTTTGATCTAACTATTATCTTTTTGAGTAAGTTCTTTCTCCTACTGTGGACCGCAATCTTGCCTAAGGATGTGAACGATAAAGGGTCACTACGGGTAATTCACATTGGATTTAGAATGATCTCTTGACTGTTTGATGTGTTTGTAATGCAAGGCGTACTCAGGTCATCACAATGTTTATGTTTTGATGCTTGTACAAATTGCTATATCAAAATGGACATGATATTCAGGTCATCCTGGCGCTTGTGCCTTGGTGCTTATATCTAATCCGACATTTTGAAAACAAAATCAATATTCATATATCCATGGTTGTTGACCAGTGGGTGTTGTATTGATTCTTGCGCATACAAAACGATATTCATATGTCTATCATTTCATGGCTAGTGGGAATTGTATTGATTTATCTGGTTACCTAAAAGTTCAATGATGATAACAAATCGACATATGATCAGTGACTAGGTCCTAGGTCTTAGGTTGCATTTTATTTTGCATGTCTCTTTGCATTTTGCATGTTTGCAAGATCTCACAATGACTAAACGAACTTCAAAGCTTAAATAATTCTTCATATCAATTCTTCAAATCTAACAAGAGCTGAATCTCACACGAAGGTTCCTCCAATGAATCAGCAAGTAGAATCCTTTTTCGGGATCAAAATCAAAATCTGAGATCATTCATATTATTAACTGCTTGCATATTCGACCTTTGATCATCACAAAAATCTAGTATTCAACTTAATTGATTATCTAACATCAAACTATCAAAATTTCAACTTGGTCAACCATGGTCAACTCATGGTCAAACCTAGTCAAACTTGGTCTTTTTGGACCTCCAAACGATGCAGAATGCATTCCTGAACATGTTTTAACCACTTCTCAAATCAATTAACATGCTTCTGAACTCTCAATGTTGACTTTTCTTGTCATATTTTTATTTTAATCCCGAAGGGGGCATGGTATTGCATATCATTCAAAGTCTATAATCAAATTTGAAATCATATCTTTATGGAAATCATATCTTTCATCACTGATCAAGACAAACAATCACGTCTAGTCGCTGATTCATCAAAAGTCCTCATCACTCGGGGAAAATCTATCATCACTTGGGGCATATCAGATTCATCGATCCATATCAATCTGGTATTCTCTCAATCTTGTAAACTGTATCAGTTTTTGCAACCATCGGATCATAGTGTTCTTTCCTTGGTTCTTCAGCAACTGAAGGATTCAGATGTGATACCTGCTAGTTCTGCTAAGACAATCGAGTCTAGAACGGGTCACTCACTTCTTATCAATCCTAAGGTTCAGAATCAGGCATTTTGACACTTTTTCGCAATCATAGGTTCATTTGCTTCTACAGTGAACATTATCTTTGGTCATTCAGGACCTCCTATCTCAATATCTTTCAATCGGTTTCTATCTTGAGATCGGTTTATCTTTTGAATCAATTTCATATCTTTATCAAACACAGACTATCTTTGAACCACTGCGCTTCGCATAGTAATTCAAAGAGCGGCAAAATGTAATACCCCAAAAATGGGCTATAAGTTCATTAACCTCCTACATCGACAAATCGAACAAAATCAACATCAAAGTCCTAATCTAAGGCACATCTAAACATCATCAAATGTAATTGATTATCTTAAATTTTGCATCAGGGAATATTCCTAGTAATATTCCTAATTATCTTAATTATCTTTAATTTTATAATTATTTGGCAATAAATCACATTTATCCTAAAGTTTGATTAATTGAATATTTTCATATTTAATTAATTAGATTTAATATTTGCCACTTAATTGTGTAATTAAATTTAATTATATCTATTATTAATTGTATTATTTAATTTTGACAATAAATCTAATATCATATGAATAATTGATTAAATTCTTATTTAATTAATTAAAGCAAGTTGTCATTATTTAATAATATAGTTTTTAATAAAAGTTTGATTAAATAATTGATTAACCCATAATTCAATTGTTTTATTTTTAAAAGTAGTTAAGTTGGAAATAAATCACTTTATTATTAAATTAATTCATAAATAAAACATGCACAATCATAAAAGTAGACAACTATCAATTATCAATTAAAGCTAAACTCTATTTTGAGTTAAAGCTTAGCTTTTGCATGTTTTTGTGACTTAATTATCTGTTATTATCAGATAACTCAAAAATCAAGCTGAGTTTATTTGAGTGATTTATGGCTTTTATCCATGCACCTCCAAAGCCCTGGATTTATATAAATTAAAGGCTTCAGCTCTTCACAAATCATCTCATATTTTGCACAATCACGCTGGAGAATTGAAATTAAAGAATCAAAGCTCTTGCGAATCGACATCTTTGTGAGATCAATCTTATTTTTTTTGCATTCAGTTAGATTCATAGCATATCAATTTTCAATAGCATTCATAGCATATCAATTTCATTTAGCATAGATTTCATATCAGTTTTTACAATTATTATTGCATAGAAAATATCAAAAATATAGATTAATTGCATTCAATTTCATATCCATCTTTTGCATTCAAATCCTTCATTTAGGTGTCATCTAGGTCACTGATCTTGATTACAGTCTGAGAGCATTAATCTCGCACCTATTAGAAGGCAGTAAATCGCTTGGTTAGATAGCTTTCAATTTTGCACGATTTTGATTATAGCTAACCTCTAATGTTTTACTGAGTGTTGTGTCTACAGATCAGGTATAATTTTCACACACACAGGATGGCTCATGTTAAGTATTGTTGTTCATATAGAATATTATTAATGCCCTCCTTATTTGCAAAAATGTGAGTGCTGGAATAGTCCGCCACCTGCACTTCACTACTTGGTGCGCATTGTCGTGCATTTTGCATGTGTTTTTCACCATTTCCACCCAACACGCACTCCTTACCATGCCGCATACTATCTTCAACCTGATGATATTTGGTATAGTTATCATAATTTGATGGCTGAGAATATGTTGAACGCTGCTGTATGTGCTGATGAATACTCAGCATTTCATTGACAATTTTGCAATGTCTGTTCACATCTTTCATGTTAGGAATAAGGTGTCTCAACCTTGGATAATTCCTATTCTTATTATTTGTTTTGTAAAATGTATTTCTTGCAAATAATGTTGATGTGTCGACATCTTGAATTGTGTGTAAGGAGATCATGGCTAAAATGGTTATGACAGATTCCTATGACACGTAAGAGCTATGTCAGGAAGATTCAATGACAGGTGAAGACATTTGGCAACTGATAAATTTGAGTACTGTACACTCTTCCCCAATCGTGGGGTTATCTTTGGGAGTAGCCCTAAAAAGTGAAGTGCATGATATAAGCTTTTTTAGGGTTGCGAAGAGATGTGATGCGAGTGTATGGTTGGAACATTTTTATGCTACCATGAATTGTCTTCAAAGTTTTGGAAATCTTCTGAAAGAACTTGCATTGGAAGTGTATTGTAAGCTGTAATAGTTTTGATCAATAGATTGTGCAGGTTTTGGAGTGCTGGGGTTTTTACCGAAAGGTTTCCCCAGGGTATATCATTGTGTCATTCTCTATTTTTCTGTATGCATGGTATGTGGTTGCAATATCTTTGTTAAAGTAGTTAACAAATCTAAAATTGTAAGGATTTATAAGAATTTGCACAATACTCTCCTATAGGGATTAGCGTAGGAAGTTGTTTCCGCACCTGAGTTTCCTTACAAGTGGTATCAGAGCTTGATCAACTTTTGATCCTAGTTGTCAAGTAGGGTTTTTTGAGCTGATCTCAAGTTTGAGTGGGAGTTTTTTGTAGAGCATTTTGAATCTTATTTGTAGATTGAGATGGAAAGTTCATCATATGGAAGAATGGAGGTGGAGAAATTTAATGGCACTAATTTTGAGTTGTGGAAACTCAATATGGAAGACATGTTGGAAGATTGTGACCTATGGGAAGTGACTTCAAGTGCTACAAGACTAGCAACTATAGCTCAAGAAGATTGGGATATCAAAGACCGTAAAGCTAAGGGTCTCATAAGACTCTGTTTAACCGATGCAGTTCTTCTGAATGTTCTAGATGAGAAAACCACAAATAGTTTGTGGGAAAGACTTGCAGCCGTGTATTAGGCCAAATCTCTGGTGAACAAGTTGTTCCTAAGGAAGAAGTTGTACTCTCTGCGAATGGAGGAAGATGGATCCTTAACGGATCATTTAAATGCATTTAATCTATTGGCTACACAGTTGACATCAGTTGGTGTCAAGTTAGAGGAGGAGGATCATTGCTACACACTTTTGTGTTCTTTATTGGATTCATGGGACCATCTTGTGATGGCTCTCGAAAGAACGTTAGTCACCTTCAAAATGGATGATGTGGTGTCTTCACTGCTATCAGAGGAGATGGGGAGAAAGGCTTCCATTTCAGAAAAAGAAGCCCTTGTTGTTCATGGGAGATCCACTGAAAGAAGGAAGAAAAATGACAATAAGTCTGACAATAAGGGTAGAATGGTAAAACCCTAATATGGTTATCTTTGGGAGTAGCCCTAAAAAGTGAAGCACATGATATAAGCTTTTTTAGGGTTGTGAAGAGATGTGATGTGAGTGTATGGTTGGAACATTTTTATGCTACCATGATTTGTCTTCAAGGTTTTGGAAATCTTTTGAAAGAACTTGCATTGCAAGTGTATTGTAAGCTGTAATAGTTTTGATCAATACATTGTGCAGGTTTTGGAGTGCTGGGGTTTTTACCGAAAGGTTTCCCCAAGGTATATCATTGTGTCATTCTCTATTTTTTTGTATGCATGGTATGTGGTTGCAATATCTTTGTTAAAGTAGTTAACGAATTTGAAATTGTAAGGATTTATAAAAATTTGCACAATACTCTCCTATAGAGATTAGCGTAGGAAGCTGTTTCCACACCTAAGTTTCCTTACATTGTGTAGGCTAATATTGGTCTTCTTCTCTATACACATACATATTAGGGTATTGCATATCCATTCTTTTCTATTCATGTGTGTACTTGGATTGATTGTCGCATGTTCTGTTATGTGCCTCAACACCTTCCACCTTTTCCTGTTTGGAATTATGCAACTGGTCACATGGATAATATACTTCATCAGGCTGAGTGTGGGCTTCAAACTGTAGTGCATCCTCTCACACAAGTTGATACACATTCTGGTGCAATACCCCAGACCTTTGTTTGAACCAATGTTGTTGATCTAGTACATCATTCATTTGACAATTGTTAATGTGTTGCCCATAAACCTTACTTCTTTCTGGCTCATACACATTGGAATATTGTAAGTTTTCTTGCACAGACTGCTGAAACATGCTAGTATTTTCAAAGCTTTGGCCATCTTGATATTTTGCTGGTGCATCTCTTTTATAGTAATTTTCTCTGCCAATTGAATGTTGATTGGGTGGTTGCCTGTTGAAATTATGCTCAAGCTGTCTATTATTATTTTGTTGTTGTGAACCTTCACCATACTGGGGGTGAATATATCCACCATTATTAAATAAACTATAGGTGTTTCTATTAGGCACAAGCTATCTCTGCAACTTCTTCAAATCATATTCATTATCCTGACCATTATTCTGATCACTGTTATTTCTTCTTATCCTTTGTGAACTATCATGAACATCACAGGGGTCATTAATATCTTTCAACCTATTATTTATGTCACATAGTGGATTAGAGAAAGTATTGAACCATTCACTACTATCTCTTGTGGTTCTCCCTTCATTGTTTCTTTGAAACGTAGGGTTAGTGGCATTGTCCTGACTAGTGTGACCACTATTCTTTCTATGAGGAGGGGTGTACTTTAGTGTTCTGACACTTTGCTTTATTTCCCCTTCATCAACCTCTTCTCCTTCATTGATTCATTATGATTCTCATATACTTTCTAGAGGAGTAATGATATCATCAATCTGCAACCCAAAGCGTTCCAAAATATCAACTGGTTGTTTTCTGAAATTCTTTATGAATCTTTTCTTATTGGGGATAAGTTTAGTGAACTCTTGGATTGATTTTTGTATCCGAATGTCAAATTCATCATCTTCTTCCTCATTTTGATAATTGCACTGATTGATGTTTGAGTGAAAAGGATTGATATTTCCTTCATCACTCTAATGGTTAGGACTAGGAAACTATTCACAACCGAGCTCTTGATCATCCTTGTCAGTCCGCTTCTCAAGAGACACATACAACATCCTTTTCTTTGATTTCTTATTCCTCTTTTTAGGTTTCAATTCAGAGAATGAATTGTTCTTTAGGGACCTTCTCCCTAACATAAGTTTCACTTGATATTGAATTTAATAGTCACCACCTCACTTCCTATGAGGAATTAATAATTGTTCTGAATCTTGTTCCTAGTAGAGTCTTCACAACTTAACCAAAGGTTCTGAAATTGATGTTCACTGATATCTGTCCCCAACAGAGTCACCAATTGTTGGGGCTCAAAAATTTTGGTCATTTTAAGGCCAACTAATAGGCAAAATCAATGCCTCTACACTTCTAGTTCGATTGAACCAAGGCTGGTGCGCCTAGATTGAGTATACAGTAAGGCTGCACGAACTATGTGCATAAAAAATGAGATCCTTCCAAAGGGGTTACTAATCCTTGGAAGATAAATTAATCTTATGTCCTAATTGGAAAATATTTATATATTTAAATTTATGCTATGAACTAATACTAAGCTAAATTTAATGCTTTGTAAATAAGATAGTAGATTGAAATATATTTAACAGAATGAAATAAATGACATGATCAAATGAACAAATAGACTAGTGTCTGATATCCATTGGGAAGAGAGTCATATACATTCAATGTTGTGTATAAATGGAGATAGTTTTTAGATAACTTGTCCTGTAGAACGAGACCATCACCCTACAAATTTCTATTTGAATTAAAATTTATAACAATAGATGCAACAGGTCCTATGGTTTTTAACTCAACTAAAGAGCCCGAAAGGAAACAATATCAGGTTCTCAGACCTTGCTATCATCAGTCAAATTGTATATATAAATTATAAATAATTGCTCAAAATTGAAAACACGGTAGGGTACCCTAACTAGGAGTAATCTGAGAAATCAATTGAACATACAAAACTATACAAACAATAGGATATGGGCATTTATTAGATATTTGTGCATGAGATCTTCAACCATTACATTCCAGTCCATCCGAAGGTATCTTGCCATGATCAAAAATTGTGTCTTATGTTTACAATCGATTAATTATAAATATGAATCTCAATAGTTTCCTGTGAAAGGACATGCCCTTTCTTAGGATCTAATCACACAACTAACCCTAAAATGTGCATAATAAACTATTACAATGATTGTTTAAAAATATTTCCCGTACAAATTTAGTTAGTAATCTTTGTTGTTTCGTATATAACAATATTGATATTTCCTAAACACACAAAAATACTCATTATTAGTTTATCTTAAATAAAATAAAATAAATAATGTATGTAAGATGTAATCTTATAAAAACTATTTATTATTTATTAAAAATTAATTGAAACTAAATATCATAAAAATAAAAATATAATTATACTTAAGTCCCAAAAATTATTAAATTATGAAGGATTTACATAATAAGATAAATAAATCATTATGCTGGTAATTATCCTTTTATTTTGAAATAAAAATATATGTACTTATTTAAGAGTAAAACCCACTTAATGCAAAATAGATTTAGCCCTAAAATAAAATCTATTCACTTAAGGACTAACACATTAAGATAAAATAATTACCCTAAAAATATTTCAAATATAAAATGATAATACAATTATGAAAGTGTATATGATTAGGGAACCCTAAAGATTTAACTTTATAAAAGTAACCCTAAAAACATACCTATAAAAGATTAACTAAAAAAATGGTACAATGAAAATACTAACACCCTAAAATTAAGGTAAAAGAAAAAAGGTAAAAGTTAAGATAAAGGACTTGAAACATAAAAAATCAATCAATGATTACTCAAACCCTAATAATATATGAGAAATCAACTTACAAATCATACACGATTAGAATTTCATAATAATAAAATGACACTAAAATCTTTTTACCTAAAAATATTAATGTTAAACTATAACCAAGGTGAAATGATCAATCCTCATGTGAAGATATGAAAATGAGGAAGTGATTAGAAATTAGGTCAAAATATAAACAAATTAATATATATCAAGTAATGAATTCACTTCATATAATTTAAAGTTTTTAGGGTAAAACACAAATTAGGGATAAAAATGATTATAAGTGATTATAATATGAAAAAAATCTCCTTAATAAACAATATTTATTTTGAAGGAAATATGATTATCTTATGTTTATATATTTATTCACACATATACTCTCAAAGAATAATGTAGAGTAGTTGGTAAGGGGGGTAGATTTGGGTAGTTAGGTAGGAAAAAGGGAATGGGTCGAGAGGTCGAGTGTTCAACTCCCTCTCCCCATTCTTTTTTCTAAAATTAAAAAATAAGACAATATATAAATAAAATAATAATCACATTATTAAAATATAAAAGATAATTAGGGAAGAAGTAACTCCCTGTGTATGAGGTTGTTTCTACTTCTCACCTGCACACAAAAACAAAGATAAATAAGTATTTTCTCATAACCCTCTCGAAGAAAACAATTAGACTAACTGGTTAGGGGATAGGAGGGTAGATAGGTAAGAAAAAAGGTCGGCTTGAGAGGTCAAGTGTTCAACTCCCTCTCGCCGCCTTTTGTTCAACCTATTTTATTTTTTCAATAATTATTTATTTTCAAAATTAAATATGCATTTATGGAAAGATAATTAACAACCTACTAAATGAAAATACATTAGCTCTTTTATTATTTTAATTTTTTCAACATAAGCAGATGATATAAAACTAAAATTTACACCATACTTCCCTGACATCCTATCTATTTAGAACCTGAAAATTTTGGTGTCAACACATCTGAACCTATTTTTTTGGGAAGTTTCTTAGACACATAAAAATAAACTTTATCCACCAAGAAACCACCTTTGGATCTATAATATCCCCGTCAGGGAACCCATAAGGAATCAAGTCTATGACCTAAAATTACAACTAACAAATTTTTTTAACGTTCTAACATATCATCATTACCATTCACAAGTACATTCCTTAAGGTTCCCTTAATGAATTCATTTACCGTTATTAAGTGTTTCATTTTATTACTTAATCTTCCAAATTTTATTACCCTTACAACTTCAATTAACATTAATTCCATTTCACATCATAACCAATTACATTAATGATCTAGTGGAATTAATTTCCCTTACTAACTAACACGTAATTTACCTTTAGAAGTGAAACAAGCACACATAACTTATCACATCCACTAAGCACATTTATTCTTTCATATTTATTTACTCCTTAACGTTATTTATGCTCAACTCAATTGCACCATCAAAAACTCAATTAAACTTTCCCAATAAGAGTCCTTACTTCCTATCTTCATTTCAAGATAATAATAGAAAGAGCGTAAAGTACTTATCCATGAATTGATAACCAACATAAATCATCAAATGAATTAGTTTTCCATAAGTTTAACTTCCACAAATTATCATCTATAACCTTGTACAAGTCTAGTTAAGATTTGAGATTAAAACCTAGTTTGAATAACCACACATTACTCATTATTGTACTATACATTTAAGAAATTACTTCTCATCACTATTTTAATAACATACATGTTTCCTACCCTTATTATTTCACCTAGAGATACCCTTGAACCCTTAGCATATCTTTTCACTAACCATATATCAAAGGAAGTTTACATCCACAAGTACTTTTATTACAAAGATTTACATAGAACCATTACTTTCAATTTCATTTAAAATTCACAAGAGATATATGGTGGGAATTTCTCATTGATTCAACCATACTCAATCCCCTTTTCAAATTCATAATTCTATCCTTCCCTTATACATAGCTTATTTCTTACAATAATTACAGTTACTACACATTGCCCGAAGGCATATAGAAAGATAATTACATCAAGTTTCCCAAAGCTCACCATACATCTTTACTTCTTGATAACAAAAGATAGAGATACATGATACAAGAATAGAATCTTCACCACTGAACAACTCAAAATCCAAGCCATGACATGAACCATGAACAATACCTTGAAAGAGATTTGCCACCCAACCATGTGAAACTGATAAAGTTCCACCCCCCATGCTAGGAGATAGAACCAAGGTACTCTCAAGACCTTAAGGCATGCTAAGTCTCAAATACCAATAAAAACCAAGACTAAAATAAAAATAATAAGGCACATAAAAATATCATCATGTTATAACACCGAGGTTAAGGTTCTAGGAGACCACCTAAGTGAGTGTCATCACACAACCTATGTATTGGGATCCGCCCTGACAACCATGTAACCACAGTCCCCCCTTTATGAATAGGGATCCACCTTGGCAGTTATCCCTAGTCCCAATACTCCAATCAGGTCTGTGTGGCCATTATTATGTTTTCTTTCATTATCTTTTGAATCCCCCCTTCCCAGGTTAATTTTTAAGGTTATCACTTTTAACAAACCCACCCATAGGATCATTTGACAACTAGTTTAGGGTTCCAACACCTATGGTGAGCCACTCACTTAAGGTTCCTATTCCCTTACCCCATCACAAGCCACAAAACAAGATAAAACTTCCAAGTCCTAATTCATAGGTTTAGGAAACTCCCCTGTGCACTCAGGCCCTCAGAACGAGTCCTAACCTTAACCGTATACATAATAGGAACCATTGGAAGAATGTCTATCACAAGACATCTCAAAGAAAAACATAAAAAATTTCACATGTACAAGTACAACTTTTCCAAGGCTCATTTATAGGTCTAAGGAACCCTCCCATGCACACATGCCACAGAGATGAGTCCTAGCCTCAAAAACTAAACTCAAGTCTATGCCAAGTGAAAAACCATCATAAGTAAACCATATAACTTCCAAAAAATAAGTGACAAATGTACATAGGTGATACAAACTTCACACATCACAAATCAAATACATCATGAACACTTTCAAGAACTAGAAACAAAGCATAGAAAAGAATAGGAAAGTTTAGGAACATTTGGGGAACATTTTAGGAGGCCTTAGAGTAGTCCTAGTCCATTGGACAACCCTAACTCTAATTTTGATCCCTAAAACACATCCTAAACCTTATTCAAGCATCTAAATGCACCATATAAACCCAAAAAAACAAGAAATGAACATATTTAAAGTTTACACAAAATTTCATATGCCAAAACACCATGCTCTACAAAATCTTACATGCCTGAAATTTGTCTAAGTCTGATTTTTTAAGAAATCTCAAAATTAGAAATTTCATCTTAACTCTTATGAATCTGGAGCCTAATCCAATCATCCTAGAAGGTACCTAAACCCTTTATACAAGTATAGTGTAAAGTATAAGAAATTAAATTAAAGTACGTAATTAAATGTTATACTTGTATAAAGCCTATTTTTCCTATCTAGCTCGGTTCACATAGCATTCCTATCTTGCTCGGTTAACACTATCATTCCTATCCTCCTCAGTTAACACTACACCAACCTCCCTCAGTTAATAGTACACTGATCTCCCTCGGTTAATACTACACTGACCTCCCTTGGTTAACACTACACCGACCTCCCTCGGTTAACACTACACCGATCTCCCTCGGTTATCACTGAACTGACTTGGCTCGGTTAACACTAGACCAACCTACTTGGTCAATACTAAACTGACAAAAATTGTAAAACATGACAGTCAACTATGTCTTGTGGGTAAAATTGGGCATTATGGGGATTGTGGTCACCTAATCTGAGCATGACCCATTTGAGATCTCTCAGTTTCCCTTCAAAAATGGCTCATCAATCCATTCTATCTACCTAACAAATTTGTTCTAGATCTGGAAAAAGAAAGGTGGTGCACAAATTGACAAGGACCAGTAAGGTTGAAATAATAGTTCTAAATTCTAGAAACATTCATAATACATTTAATAACAATATAATAAACTATCCTACATGATCAAAACCACTTCTACCCTCCCAGAAAGATTTCACCATAGTGAACATACAAGCATTCATAAAAATAAGTTCCCAAAAACATATTTCAAATACACCAAAAAAAGAAACATATATATAGTTCTCATTTTCAAACAGAAATAAACCATCATATTCTCATCGAGTAACATATCATTCAAATACATAATCATGCACATGGGAAGAATGGAGATTCATCCCAGTTTAGACCCTACCTGGGGTCCTGTAGAGAATCGTCCTCCCTTGGTTGGAGACTCTCTGCGAACTTTCTAGCCTTGAGTAGATATCCTTCTAAAAACCTTCCTCTAGCAATCAACTCCAAGAAGTCCTCACACATAAGACTCCACCAACCAGAGACTCTCAAACTCACATAACTTTCACCAAAAATTTCTGAAGAAATTATTTATAGACAACTTAGAAGAAAAACAATTCTTCCAAAAATTATCCTCTTCCCGCACACAAAATCTTCAAACATTTATCCTCCAACTATGTGGTTGGAGGAGTTTCTTTATGGGAAGCAACTTCTCCAACTTCCATAGTTGGTTGAAAAATCAAACCAATTATTCTTGTAAGCACTTAAAAAAGTTTTAATGAATTTAATTAAAAATAACTTTGAAGGAAAACATAACAAGAACTTTCAACAAATAGCTTTCAAGAAAACCACTTAGCACACATGGAAACCAACTAGCCTAACTTCTAGGAGGTCTTTAGTTCAACTCCCTCCTAGATAGCTAGTTTTACTACAAAGAGCATTTATATTTTTATTATTACTATCATTAATATTATTTTCACTTTTAAATACATTTATTTAATACACTTCATCGAATTCACTTTAAATAACATACCACTAAAACAATCAATAAATCCATACAAATATATTAATATTTATATAAGCATGGGTATATGTGTGTGCACCCACATATAGACATACCTATATAACATATAATCAATATACACTTATATATAATAAGTATATATACATATATATACTAGTTAGGGATAAATCTAACTCACATCAAAATCACAAAATGACATCAAAACATAATTCACAAGACCACATCACATAGCACGTTCAAATTCCGCAACTAGGGTAACCTCCTAAATAGAAATCTAAGTCCATGGGTAATCTTGAGAGTTATCTTGGTAATACCTCCACACAATAATAGTTCAAGGATTTTTAAGGCACGCTCAGACCTGTGTAGCCAAGTGGAGTCGATGTCTGGTACCTGCATCCTACAACACCAACCAAGTACACCAATATATATATACACATATGTACAAACAATTGCAAACAAGGAGGGAGAGTGTGAGATCATGTGGACCTCCTAGAGGAGTAACTATGACTACCTCCACTCTTCCAATAGTCACATCAACAAAGCATAATTGGATTAGTGTGGTTAGTATCAAAATGATCTCTTTTCTATATTATATAACAATAATGAATCATAACATAATCATGTAAATATAAATCATCTATTATCTTTCACAAACCCTTTTAACCATTAGACCAATACTCAAAGTGTCCCATTATCAAATCAAGATAAACAAATCATATAACCATAAATGCATTAATCATGTCTAATCCCAAGTAACGTTATTAGAGAATGTAACCCATCTAACCCTTAAATGATTATAATTCAATTAACCTAATGTACACATAAATATTAATGGAAGCATATAAGCCTATCAGGTGATCCTATCACTCACACACATGAGATATAAAGGAACGTACTTATGTAAATACTATTATTTCCCACATTAAAATATGAAGTTATGGTACGTTGGAAGAGGTTCGGTTGAAGAAACCACCTCAAGAAGGATCATTCTCACATATAGTCCTTCCTAATTTCAAGTGAACATAACCAAGACTTGATAAGGTTGGAGGGGCATTACAAGATTGGTTGGATTTAGTTAGAATCATTGATTTAGCCTAAACTAACAACTTTTGACAATTTTTGAAAAAGATGTAAAAGATGCATAGCAACTTTTGTTGCACTTTGCCAAACTTGCTAAAATGTCTTAATTCAAGACTCTAGGCTATCCTAAAGCCTAGTTAACCTTTTTATAGGTCTAACCTATTATTTTAAGACTTAAAAACCTAAAACATCCTATATCCTATCCTTTAGGACTTAAGAACTCAAGGTTTATAAACACCTATGATTCCTTAGCCTTTACAAATGGACTTTTAAGAGCCTAGTAACTATGAGAACCAACTAGATAGTTCTTATATTATTATCTTGCACCACTAGGGATGAATCCAAGGTGTAGTTCCACTGTCTAGCTTAAGAACTCAATGGAAGGCTTAATAAATGTGGAAAGTTTGACTGGTGCCCTACACCATACTTCCCACCTCAAAGGAACTCAAGTCCCTTGAGTTGGAATGTCTTCAAGCTTGTACCCTACCTTCTCTATTTCAGATTGAGTCATCAAAGTGGCATCCTCTACTAGAGAATCTTTCCATTTGATTAGATAGGTGTAGTAAGTGCCTCTCCTGGTTTGTTTAGATACCCTGCTATCCAAGATACATTCTATCTTTTGAGTGATTGTCTTTGGGAGATTTTCTACATCTACCTGATCTAAATGACCTGTACCTACAACATTGACATCACTAGAAGATTTGTAAGCATAAATGTTAGCCACATTAAGAATAGTTGAAAGTCCTATGTGAGATGGAAGGTCTATTTTATAGGCATTATTGCCACATTTCTTTAGGATTTTGAAAGGGCCAGCCTTCTTCATCATGAGTTTAGTGTATTGGCCTTTTGGTAGTCTCTCTTTCTTCAAGTGGATCATTACTAAGTCTCCCACTTTGAACTGAAAATCTCTCCTTTTCCTATCTACTTGGTCTTTGTATTTCTCTGTGGTATGCTTCGGTATGTCCCTGACTTGTTCTTGTATGTCTTTCATTACTTGAGCAAAATCTTCTTCTTGTGCACTCTTCCTATCTAGATCCTTCACATCTCTTAGTTCTAGGACTCCCCTTAGGTGACTTCCATATACAATTTGGAAAGGTGTCAGGCTTGTACTCCTATTCAATGAGTCATTGTATGAGTACTATACCTGGGGTAGTATTGTATCCCATGAACTTCCATGTTGTTGAGTAAGGCACCTTAGAAGATTTCCTAGAGATCTATTGATAACTTATGTTTGCCCATCTAATTGTGGGTGATAGGCAGATGAGAATGAGAGGTTTGTTCCCAATTTCTTCCATAGGGTCCTCCAAAAATGCCCTAGGAATTTAGGATCTCTATCCAAAACTACTGACATAGGTAGGCCATGTAACCTAAAAATTTATTTAAAGAATAGCCCTGCAATGTGGGATGCATCATGTGTTGTTCTACAAGGGATGAAATGAGCCATATTGGAGAACCGATCAACCACTACAAAGATGCTATCATGTCCTGCCTTAGTTTTTGGAAGGCCTAATACAAAATCCATCTTTATGGAATCCCAAGGCTTGTAGGGTATAGGTAGAGGGTTATATAGTCCTACATTTGAAGTATGTCCCTTGGATTTTTTGCATATCAGACAACTATCTACAAACTTCCTAATATCTGACTTCATTTTAGGCTAGTGATAAAATCTTCTTACTTGCTCCAGTGTTTTTTCTATTCCAAACTATCATGATAGGCTTCCATAATGCTTTTCTTTGATGATATTTTCTCTGCAAGATCCTCTTGGTACACAAAGTTGTCCTCCCTTCAATCAAAGTCCTTCTTGTATTAGATAATCTACAAATTCAATATGGTACTTGTCTCCCATTTCTTGGCATACTTGATATATCTCCTTGAAGTCTTCATCCTTGGCATACATGTCCTTCATGACTGAGACACCATCACTTTCCAATTCAATGTTTTGGACCATTAGGTTCCTCCTACTAAGGGCATCTGCTACCTTGTTCACTATCCCCTTCTTGTGTTTGATCGAGAAGGTGTAGGACTGGATGAATTCCATCCATTTGATGTGTCTCTAATTGAGCTTATCCTACCTATTCAAAAAAATCAATGCTTGGTTGTCAGTAAACATAATAAATTCCTTGGGTAATAAATAATGCCTCCATCTTTTAAGAGATTGAACCATTGCATACAGTTAAAGGTCATAGAATGAGTATTTTTGTTTAGCATCATTTAATTTTTCACTGAAAAAGGACATGGGCTTGCCTTCCTGGCTTAGTACTCCACTTATGGCTTTAATGATGGCATCACATTCCACAGTGAAGATCTTGGTGAAATCAAGGAACCTTAGGATAGGTTCTTGTGCTATCTTTTGTTCCAGAATCTCAAATGCCTCTACTACTTCATTTGTCCAAAAAAAATGACATTTTCTTCCTCCTTTGATGGTTTCTATCATAGGTGCACACACCCCACTAAAATTCTTGATAAATTTCCTATAGAAGTTGCAAAGTCCATGGAAGCTCTTTACCTCTGATGGGCTAGTAGGAGGTGGTGAATTGATGATGGCTTCTATTTTTTATGGATCCATTTTGAGATAGTCCCTAAAAATGACAAAGCTCAAGAATATGATTTCCTCCTTCATGAAAGTGCACTTTTCAAGATTGATTTTCAACTCTTCTTCATGTAGCCTCTTCAACACTTGGTCTAGGTGTCTTAGTGCTCTTCTTCATCTTTTCTAAAGATTAGGATGTCATCAAGGTATGAAACCACAAACTTGTTAAGGAAGGGCTTTAGGACCTCATTCATGAGCCTCATAAAAGTGCTTGGGGCATTAGATATCCCAAATGGAATTACAATCCATTCATAGAGCCCCTCTATAGTCTTGAAGGTAGTTTTCCATTCATCCCCCTCTCTTACTCTAATTTGGTGGTATCCACTCTTTAGGTCCACCTTTGAATAGTATTTTGCACCACCTAGATAGTCCAAAATGTCTTCCATCCTAGGCATAGGGAATCTATATCTCACTGTGATCTTTTTGATTTCCCTAGAGTCAGTGAAAAGCCTCCAAGTGCCCTCCTTCTTACGAGCTAAGACTGTAGGTATAGCACAAGGACTGGTAGTCTTCCTTATGAGACCCTTGGACAAGAGATCTTCAATTTGTCTTGCAATCTCTACATTTTGTTCAGGGGTTAACTTGTAGGTAGCCTTATTTAGTAGTGTGGCTTCAGGGATTAGGTCTATGCAATGACTGACCTCCCTCTTATGTAGCAAAGAATTTGGTGTACTTCCTACAACTATGCCATGATATCTCCCTAAGATATCTTTGACTTCTTTCTAGCCAACATCTTCCCACCATTGTCCCTTCTTAGGTTTGTCTATGGGTTTCATCAAGACTTCCTTTCTAGGTCTTGCCACTATAGCAAAGTAGGGTGTGTCCTTCTCTTTTATGGTCTACATGAATTCTTTCTCTCCTACCAAAGTAATGCTACTCACCACATGGTCTTGTTTCCCATCATCAGGTAAGGGTTTCATTATGTAGTTTACACCCCCTTTGCTTATGGTATAGATATTAGTTTCCCCATCATGCCTAGATTTGACATCATATTGCCATGGTCTCCCCAATAGTAAATGACAGGCATCCATGTTAGTTACATAACACAAAATCTTGTCAGCATATTCACCTAGTGTAAAATCTACCCATACTTGTTCATTTACAAGGTTTTTCTTCTCTTTGGTTAGCCATGAGGCTTTGTATGGGGAGGGGTGTGGTAATTTCTACAATTTCAACTTGTCAACTAGTTCCTTAGAGGATATATTGTCAATAGATCTAGAATTAACAATAATATTACGTACCTTTCCCTTGATTTTGTAGGTGGTGTTGGTGTTTGAAAATGCTTATGCCACTTAGGGCTACCAATATGCCTTGAAACTAATGTTAGGAGTGGTTAGTTCCAAGTATGGGAGCTCTGCAAGGCAACTAGACCAACTATAGGGACAAGACTACCCTCTACACTTCTAGCTCTGCAAAACCAAGGTGGGTACACCTAATCCAGATAAGACTCAACTCACTACACACCTTATACTTCTAGATTCATATAGCAGATCATAGTAAAGGATTACTAAATACTAACCAGGTATTCATTGAATCAACTCTACTATGCAGGGTAAAATGGTCTTGTGAAGGGTATTACTACTATCAACCAAATAATGAAAAAGACTTGAAATGGTGTTGATATTCAAAGATGTAGGAAATAGCCAAAACCCATTGGTGCAGGAGCACCAAGATCACAAGCAGGAGGCATGAAGAGCAACAGGGTCACTGATGGGTCCTTGAAAGGTGTTGAAGATAAATGGCCTTCAAGGGTCATTAAAAAATGTAATAAGAATTATCATGGTCTTGAAATATTATGTTGATCATCTATTGATCATTTTGTAAACAAATCATAAATGTAAGCCTTAAAGGCAATATTGAGTCTAGAAGGTACCTAGGGGTCACTAGGGATGGATTTAGATTGATCCTAGGTTAGGGGTGGATATAAATGACCTATAAAGGTCTTAAATGATGTAAGAAGGCTATCAAAGCCTCTAAAAGATGTCAAGGGCACTAAAAAAGTGCAATATGTTGTAAACTTGCCAACATTGGCAATATAAGCCAAATGGGCTTCATGGGGCTTGATTGGGTTAGTAGGAATTATAAGTTAGTTGTTTATAAACCTCTTAAAGGTTAGGAGAGGGGAATTAGATGATATGTTGTTGAGTTGACAACATTTGTTGTCAACTTGACAACAATCTTTGTCCATTTTCGATTCAACAGTCAGTTAGGGACTGTTATCAAACAGTTGGGGTGTTAGTTAGTTGATTTTTTAGAAAACTAGAGTCTATTTGGCAAGGGAAGACGTGAATGGAAGAGAGATCAAAAGTTTCTTGTAATGACACGCATTTGAAATAAGTTTTTGATCGATAAAAGTTAATTCTCTGCATTTTGTGAAGCTTGCTGTCCGTGGGTACAGTCCTGGCAAAAGTGACTTGGTTATAGCATATGGAATGTGATCCTTGTTAATTTTGATGTGAGAACACCTATTTTCATTTGTTTCTTTATTTTTTTAAGTCATAGTGCTTTGTTTTATCACTAAGAACTTCAAAGAGTGACTGGTGTAGTGTAGACAGGGACTATTAATTATAGGCACTGTCAGCATTTGCTTTGTAACCCTCAAACATGTGAAGGCACTCCCACCTCTGTACTAACTGTGGTTTGGTGGGAGATACCCATAATGTAATATATATATTATATGTGAAGTTTAATGCAGAGGAGGACACCAAGAGTGAGAAAAAAAAAAGAGAACAGACTGAAGAACAGTGGATATGACTGTTACACAAAACAGTGAAGGGTACATTTGACAGCACCACATGGTGGATATGTTAATCTGAGGGTTAGATTTGAGAAAAGGCTATTGGAAACATTTTAGGAGATATATTTCAAGATGTTTGAACCATTGGAAAGGTTTCATGAGGTGGTCTAGAGTCATTTCTACAAAGCCCTAGTTGGAAACCCTTACAAAGGAGGGTTTGTTGAAAAGAGACTTAGAAAAGCTTGGAGGGTTAAACAAATCATGGAATCCTGATGTTGATTAGATGCCTTTAGACTGTGCATAGGTTTGGAAGATTGAGAGTGAGTGAAAATAGGAGTTTCTTTAGAGAATGAGGGCTAATTAGGCCTAATTGTCTGAAGAGACAACCATAGAAGAGTGTAACAGTCATATGTTGAAAAGTTGATATTTTCAGGGTTGGAAGTACTCCATAAAGGGTACCTAGAATGGTGGTTATATTTCCAAGTTGTTTGGAAAATTTTGGAGAAAGTTGGAAATTTCTGTCTGGACAGGGCTACAAGACATGCCTAGAAAGGCTACAATAGAATAATGGTGAAAGATGAGAGGATGGGAGTTTGTGGGGAGTTGAAACATGAAAAATGCACCATGTTAAGGTGATTTAAGGATTTAGGAATAGGGTGTGAAGTTTGGTTGAGATTTTGGTATGGTGGAGGTGCTAGGTACACTAGGTGACCTAGGAGGAAATTGATGCAATAAGAGATTGTGGCAACGAAGTAGGAAGTGAATTCATAGAATGGTGTGTGTCGAAGTAACTTAAAAAGTCAGAGTACTTCATTTGATCCTTGAGTGAGGTTAACTCCTTGAGTGGATTCCAAGTTTCTTGTTGAATCCTCAAGTTGAATTAGTCTTCTTAGGGTGATAGTGGAGGGCTCTGGATCAAGTGGTATCAGAGCACAGTAAAAGATCTGGTTGCTGATGGTTTGGGGTGAAGTTCTGAGATTTTGAAGACCAAGAGTCCTTTGTTGAACCCTTAGAGTTGAATCATCCTCTGAGAGTGTTCCAAGGTGGTGACTCTTTGTTGATAGATCTTGGATTGAAGGTGTGTTTGGTGGTTGCTGATTGAAGAGGATTGGATAACAAGTATGGTGTTCATCATGGCTGAGGATACAAAGCACAATCAGGGGTACCAAATATTCAAGACAGAATGTGAATGTAAAGGTAAAATTTGTAAGGTTGTTGTTTCAAGTGGTTCATTTACAAATCTTGTTTCATTTGAGATGGTTAATAAATTGAATCTACCAAGAATAGCACATGTTAGGCCTTACAAAGCACAAGGATTGGATGTTGGATATTGTGTTAATGTGATGGAGCAGGCTTATGTTCCCTTCACCATTGGATCATATAATGATGTTGTACTATGTGACATTGTACCTTTGAGTGGTTGTCATATGATTTTAGGAAGGGCTTCGCAGGTTGAGAAGAGATGCATACATGATAGTAGAAAAAACACCTATACTTTCATAATGGATGGAATGGAGATAGTCATGACACCATTGGATGAGCACAAGGCAACTTGGAAGGTGTCAACAAGCATTGGCATCTTTGAGAGGGCAAGGTTCCTAAGGAAAGAGGAACATGATGAAGGAATGAAAGATGTTTTGATAAAGAGGGATGATGCTTTGAAGCAAGCAGTTGATGAGAATACAGATGTGTATGAGGTTGAGCAAAAGATCCTAGCAAAGGATGATGTGAAGATAAGCAGTCCATTTGGAGGACAAAGAACCAATGTGCAGCAGTTAAGTGCTAAAAAGCAAGGAGAACATAATGTTAAAGAGGTTCAAAGAGTTGCAGCAGAGGTAAAGAATGAGGTTGCTGATGAAGACAAAGGGGAAGAAGTAAATTTTGATGCTGAAGGAATGATAATGATTGGTACCATTCTATGTCCATTGAAGATTGAAATTTTTTTCACAAGGACAGCCATGAAGGAGAATGATAAGATAGACAACAAGCAAGGCCAAGAAAGATGGCACAATGCTGATGATAAGTTGCTAACAGAGGCAGTGGTATCTAAGTATGATGAATCTGAAGATAAAGATAGCATGAAGATGAAGAGTCATGTGAAAACTAGTTCACACATGTGTATGGGGACATCCTATACTAATATGAAGATATTACTATGTTTTTTGTTACTGAATTTGTTTGTGTTGCAGGTATATCCTACTGTGGTACAGATTTATGGCATGATGGAGTTGACAAGGTTGTGTCAAAGCTCAATAGTGACAGGGCTATGTTATGTCCTTTTCTTCATAATTATTTGGTCACTAAATCCAAGGCATAAGAAGAAGAAAAGAAGATGTAGAAGGAAAGTACAGGGAGCACACCTCCAAAAGGTGTATGAGAACTTGGATAGTCAATGTGGACAGCCAATGGTAAGCACGGATGGGCATGGAAAGGATAAAGATGTTGTTGCAAGGCATTCAACGAAGCAAGCAAGCATTGAGCAGCACAAGACTGAGTACAAATGTGCAAAAGGCATGAGGAGACATGGAGTCCAATTGGACAAGTTTGTTTTGTAGGACATTCCAAGAGGACTTGGAATCTTTTCAAAGTTGGGGAGTTTGGTGCAGGAGCACCAAGATCACAAGCAGGAGGCATGAAGAGCAACAGGGTCACTGATGGGTCCTTGAAAGGTGTTGAAGATAAATGGCCTTCAAGGGTCATTAAAAAATGTAATAAGAATTATCATGGTCTTGAAATATTATTTTGATCATCTATTGATCATTTTGTAAACAAATCATAAATGTAAGCCTTAAAGGCAATATTGAGTCTAGAAGGTACCTAGGGGTCACTAGGGATGGATTTAGATTGATCCTAGGTTAGGGGTGGATAGAAATGACCTATAAAGGTCTTAAATGATGTAAGAAGGCTATCAAAGCCTCTAAAAGATGTCAAGGGCACTAAAAAAGTGCAATATGTTGTAAACTTGCCAACATTGGCAATATAAGCCAAATGGGCTTCATGGGGCTTGATTGGGTTAGTAGGAATTATAAGTTAGTTGTTTATAAACCTTTTAAAGGTTAGGAGAGGGGAATTAGATGATATGTTGTCGAGTTGACAACATTTGTTGTCAACTTGACAACAATCTTTGTCCATTTTCGGTTCAACAGTCAGTTAGGGACTGTTATCAAATAGTTGGGGTGTTAGTTAGTTGATTTTTTAGAAAACTAGAGTCTATTTGGCAAGGGAAGACGTGAATGGAAGAGAGATCAGAAGTTTCTTGTAATGACACGCATTTGAAATAAGTTTTTGATCGATAAAAGTTAATTCTTTGCATTTTGTGAAGCTTGCTGTCCGTGGGTACAGTCCTGGCAAAAGTGACTTGGTTATAGCATATGGAATGTGATCCTTGTTAATTTTGATGTGAGAACACCTATTTGCATTTGTTTCTTTATTTTTTTAAGTCATAGTGCTTTGTTTTGTCACTAAGAACTTCAAAGAGTGACTGGTGTAGTGTAGACAGGGACTGTTAATTATAGGCACTGTCAGCATTTGCTTTGTAACCCTCAAACATGTGAAGGCACTCCCACCTCTGTACTAACTGTGGTTTGGTGGGAGATGCCCATAATGTAATATATATATTATATGTGAAGTTTAATGCAGAGGAGGACACCAAGAGTGAGAAAAAAAAAAGAGAACAGACTGAAGAACAGTGGATATGACTGTTACACAAAACAGTGAAGGGTACATTTGACAGCACCACATGGTGGATATGTTAATCTGAGGGTTAGATTTGAGAAAAGGCTATTGGAAACATTTTAGGAGATGTATTTCAAGATGTTTGAACCATTGGAAAGGTTTCATGAGGTGGTATAGAGTCATTTCTACAAAGCCCTAGTTGGAAACCCTTACAAAGGAGGGTTTGTTGAAAAGAGACTTAGAAAAGCTTGGAGGGTTAAACAAATCATGGCATCCTAATGTTGATTAGATGCCTTTAGACTATGCATAGGTTTGGAAGATTGAGAGTGAGTGAAAATAGGAGTTGCTTTAGAGAATGAGGGCTAATTAGGCCTAATTGTCTGAAGAGACAACCATAGAAGAGTGTAACAGTCATATGTTGAAAAGTTGATATTTTCAGGGTTGGAAGTACTCCATAAAGGGTACCTAGAATGGTGGTTAGATTTCCAAGTTGTTTGGAAAGTTTTGGAGAAAGTTGGAAATTTCTGTCTGGACAGGGCTACAAGACATGCCTAGAAAGGCTACAATAGAATAATGGTGAAAGATGAGAGGATGGGAGTTTGTGGGGAGTTGAAACATGACAAATGCACCATGTTAAGGTGATTTAAGGATTTAGGAATAGGGTGTGAAGTTTGGTTGAGATTTTGGTATGGTGGAGGTGCTAGGTACACTAGGTGACCTAGGAGGAAATTGATGCAATAAGAGATTGTGGCAACGAAGTAGGAAGTGAATTCATAGAATGGTGTGTGTCGAAGTAACTTACAAAGTTAGAGTACTTCATTTGATCCTTGAGTGAGGTTAACTCCTTGAGTGGATTCCAAGTTTCTTGTTGAATCCTCAAGTTGAATTAGTCTTCTTAGGGTGATAGTGGAGGGCTCTGCATCACCCATCAAACACTGAACTCAATTGAATGTACTAATCCTTGACCAGTGCCATTATCCATTGGGAAAATCATCAAATGCAAGTATAGAAACATGAACCAACTACTGTCAAAGACTCAAAGCCATAAATACAACTATTCCAGCCCATCCACTACTTATAAGATCCTTTTGTAGACAAATCTAATGAATATATGCCCTATCCAAAGTATTTTTCACTTGATCCTAGATCAAGAAATAAAGACTAGAACATATACAGAGGCAACCCAATGTAATGGACCAGAAAATCCAAAACTCATAAGACTAGCACCAAGGAGAGACTTGAAAGCATGAGAATAGTTATATTAAGTATGATAGGGCATGTACATGCCTATACCAAAAATGAGACTACCACTTCAATAACCTGCAAAAGATGCAAAGAAGTTCTATTCAGCTTCCTACAATGCAACAGAGTTTTCTATTTCCCTGGAACTGACAAAATTCAGAACCCCTGTTCTATCAAAAACTTGCAATATATACCACCAGTCATCTTGGAAACCCAAAATAGGTTGCAACAAGCTACGGATGACTGGGGTCAAAGTTTCACCCACCTAACCAACTGGAACACATCAAAATTCAATGTAGGGAAAAGAAATCTAGGCAATCAGAGAGAGAAAATCTCAAACAGATCTGCAATTATGAAAATCTAGGAGCCAGGATAGAAAACTAGGAATTGCCATGAAAATCAGTCTAATCAACCACTTGCAAACACACCTTGAGCACAAAACCACACTCCATTAGGTACAAAACAACCTTTGCACTCGACCACAGAGCCCTTGGACCACACTGCAACAACAAGCG
This sequence comes from Chamaecyparis obtusa, assembly GCA_027943335.1. NCBI lineage: Eukaryota > Viridiplantae > Streptophyta > Pinopsida > Cupressales > Cupressaceae > Chamaecyparis > Chamaecyparis obtusa. The sequence goes on along the minus strand of BSBK01001220.1, from coordinate 2,920,275 downwards.
CCACCAAACCAATCAAATTTGGCCATGAAAGCATTGAATTCTGGTACCTCTTATTGCTAGAAAACCCTCTACAGATTTGAAATTGAAATCCAACGGTCACCCCCAAAAGTTTAAAACATGGCCATAGATCTCATCCTTTTCCTGGCACATTGAGCGGCCTATGTTTAAGTTCACAACAGTCACGGGCCCCTCAAAAAGTCAACAGCCAATCAAAAACTAGCACATCAGCAACATAGGCACCGTGGACCCGCCCAACTCTGCAACCATGATGCTAGCAGTGGTCACATCATTGCATAGCCAAAAATTGGGCTATGCAAACATGTGACAAGCCTCCATGTTAATGCCACCTCGTCACCTACTAGCCAATCAGGAATGCCCATGTCACTAAAAACACCAACCCCACTAACAAAATTGGAATCACCACCTCGTAGCCATTAGAACCCTACCACCTCAGCATCTAGAGGATGCCACTTCACCACCCACCATTGGGACCACAACACACATGTCAACTAGTCACATGATTGCATGTCAAAAAAATTTGACATGCAATCATGCGACAGCCAACCATAGGCCACCACATGACTACCAACAGGACCACACCCTTTCCACCAACCGGCCCCATGAGCAAGAAGTAACCGGTTGCATGGTCACATATCAAAAAAATTGACATGCAATCATGTGAAAACCAATCAAAACATGCACCTTCACTTCCTTTCTGACACCGGGACCACCACTAAAGAAATGCTTGTAGCAAACAAGATCAACAGCTGGTGCATGTTCTCATGACATGAGAATATTCTTTACGATCACACACCTATCGTAGATCAAAAGCCTCTTGAAGACTTGGGCCCATGAGATTTCCATGTCATTATCAAGCATCCAATAAGAAAACTCCAGCTTAGCAGCCTCTGATAGCGATCCTATGGTCCATTGCATCGCCGAAGAAGATCGACGGTTGTCCCTATACCGTGATCTTAAAAAATGAGCAGCTTTCCCTAGCGGTATAATGACAACTATGAGATCTTATTGAAGTTTAACCCCTTGGGAAGGAAAAGGTCCCACCAACCGATCACACTTGCGTAGTTAATCCCAACGAACAAGAAATGCCAGAAAAAGGGAAGAAAAGCAAGGTCAAAAACATCCAAAGTTTTTACAATAGTGAAGGATCGAAAACATCTAGGGTTTTCAATGCCAGAAGACAAGCATGCAAAAATAGGAAGCACAAGGTTGAAAAAAACCAGCATTTTCACACAGACCAAAAACATCATGGATTTTCAAAAACATTGTGGGTTTTTGACACTTACGCAGATTTTGAAATTGGTTTCCTACAGACCTTAAAACTTGAATATCTCCCTAGGTTTTGCAATTCAGCACGTGCAATTTGGACTAGAGCTTGGTGACACAATGAAGAACATAGGGCTAAGAGCTCAAACCATGAAACAATATGGATTTTCATCACAAGTTAAAACTATGATTGCAGGTATGGCAGGACAACATTACAAAATTTGCACGGAAAAGGCCATTTTCATAGGATTTTGCATTGATAGGAAAATGGACTAACAGGTGGTTCAGGATAGAGCCTTCCTTTTTGGTGGTTCTGTAGGGTTGGGTACCTTAAAAAGAGTCCTTTGTATCATTAGAAACTCTCCTTGTTCAGGGTTTGTAGGTCTTGAAGTTGTGGAGTGGTAGGAGGATGTGCTTTTTCCATCTTCTTCTTCTTAGATTGGTTGAACTCTCCTATCTCCTCCTTGCCTTGTATTGTCTCCCTTCTTTTGAGGACATCTAAAGGATTGGTGTCCTATTTGATTGTAGGTGAAACACTTTCCAGTGAACACATTGCCCCCTCTTCCTCCTGATCTTCCATTACCACTTCCTCTAGTGTTTGATCTTCTTCCTTTGAAAGTACCGCTGCTACTGGATTCATTTTCAAATGTCTGACTCTTCATGTCATCCTAAATTCTAAAGAAATTACCTCTCCCTTGGAATCTTCCTCTTCCCCTAAAGTTGTTCCCCTTTCCTATATTATAGTTAGGCTCTCCCTCCCTCCTTTGTTTTTCTTCAATCTTCAATGCCAAATTGAAGCATTGATGGACTAAGCCTAAGGTGACTAGGGTCAGTTCATCTTGAATACTATAGTTTAGGCCATTTACATACCTTTCCAATTTATTGTTGTTCATTTCATACACTTTGGCTCTAAGAGTCAAATTGTGGAATTCTTGGGTGTATGTGCTAACATCCATATCCTTTTGTTTGAGATTGTGTAACTTCTAGTGGATTAGGACTTCATAAACCTATGGCACAAATTATTTCCTGAATTCTACCTTCATCCTCTTCCAAGTACTGATCTGCTCTTTGCCCTCATCAACCCTCTCACTTTGTAGAAAATTCCACCAACTGAGAGCAGGACCCTTCAACTTTTCCTTGGCTATTTTGATCCTCTGACTTACAAGTATTTGATCACATTCAAAATGATTATCTAATGCCTCTATCCAATCCATATATTCATTAGGGTTCAACTTACCTTGAAAGATTGGTAGGTCTCCACCTTTTGCTCCCACTCTCTCCAGTGCTTGTAAAAGGGGTCTTTGATCAACAAGGATCTCCTCTTCATACTCTTCTCCATTTGGCTCTTCTTCTGACTCATCATTGTCTCCCCTTTGCATCTTGCCTTTGAGTTTGTCCAACTCCCTCTTCATGTTTCTATTCTCCTCCCTGATTGCTCTACTTTCAGCCATTTTCTCCTTAACTAGCTTTGCTAGTTCCACATTGGTTATCCTCAATGGGATCTCCCTTTCACCTTCTTCTCCTTCATACATCATGTCTTTTATGCCTTTCCTCAAGACCCAAACTGCTCTAATACCACCTGATGTAGAGTGCAACAGGGGAAGAGTTCTTTCTTTAAGATCTTAGTTTCCTAGGCCTCAAACTCCTAAGTTTCAAATACTTAGACCAAGGAAGGGTTTCAAACCTTAATTCCTTCCTATTTACCAACTTCAAAAAATTCCTTTTTGATCTCTCAAAAGATCTGACACACAATAAACCAATTTCCAAAGTCCTTGTCTTACTTCTCCAAACTAGGATTACTTAGGATCTTATCTAATTCAATGGATCTTCACAACTTATTGAACTATAGACCAAGAATATATGAGTAGTTTGAATGATCTATACACCCCTAACTATCCACCATAAGATAGGTCACCAATCTACTCCAACACTCCAAATTTCTTCCCAAGTACACAATCCTAATCAGGCCTAATTAGGCTTGGTTTTCAAAGGAAATCCTAAGAAATGGGTGCGTAGAATAAAACCAATCTTCTAGCCACTTAGTAGGATGTTAGATTACTTCAAATATAACCTCTACTTGGTTGCTTCCTTCATTCATAATGCTGCACACTCAAACTCCTATAATTCAGGACCAAATACATAGAGATATTTGGTCTAGGGATTGCTAGCAAAAATAGTAGATCTTATTCAATGACTTCCTCCTTTTGGAATTTGTAAAATCATTCAAAAAAATTTCATTTTCATTGGGTTTCATGCAATTTGGATGGTACAGTCATGATCTATACCTCCATTTGCATAAAACCCTGCTGGAACTAGGGTTTCTGGACTGTTTGTAGAAAGTTGGCTATAACTTGAGTTTGGGATCACCAATGGACTTAAAACTTGGTGTATCTAAAAGGTTATTGATTTCTCCTTCACCTTAGATCATTCATCCACTCTTCCTAGTCCGTACAGTTCATACACAACATAAATAATAGAGAATTCTTAAGAGAAAACTAGAGAATTTTATTTATTCTTCAAAAATAAGCCATACATCTAAACCTATTTTTTTGGGAAGGTTCTTAGAAAAATAAAAATAAACTTCATCCAATGAGAAACCACCTTTGGATTGGTTGGATTCAGTGAGAGGCATTGATTTAGCCTAAACTAACAACTTTTGACAATTTTTGAAAAAGATGTAAAAGACGCTTAGCAACTTTTGAAAAGATGCATAGCAACTTTTGTTGCACTTTGCCAAACTTGCTAAAATGTCTTAATTAAAGACTCTAGGCTATCCTAAATCTTGGTTAACCTTTTTATAGGTCTAACCCATTATTTTAAGAATTAAAAACCTAAAACATCCTATATCATGTCCTTTAGGAGTTAAGAACTCAAGGTTTATAAACACCTATGAGTCCTTAGCCTTTACAGATGGACTTTTAAGAACCTAGGAGCTATGAGAACCAACTAGATAGTTCTTAGCTTATTATCTTGCACCAAAAGGGATGAATCCAAGGTGTAGTGCCATTGTCCACCTTAAGAGCTCAATGCAAGGCTTAATAAATGTGGAAAGTTTGACTGTTGCCCTGCACTAGGGGTGAAAGAAGGTAATAAGGGAAAATATAGAGGGTAGAAAGGTGGGAGAGAGAAAATGTGTGTGTGAGAGAGAGAGAGAGACAAGGGGTCCAAGAGGGTAATAAGTGAAAATATAGAGGGTATGAAGGTGGAGAGAGAGAGAGAGAGAGAGAAGGTAATAAGGGAAAATATAGAGGGTAGAAAGGTGGGAGAGAGAAAATGTGTTCTAAGAGAGAGAGACAAGGGGTGAAATAGTGTAATAAGGGAAAATAGAGAGGGTAAAAAGGTGGAGAGAGAGAGAGAGAGAGAGACGCACTATCCGAGAGTTCACTGCACAAATGGGTGAAAGCTACAACCTTTTGAATAATAGATACACATTATATCTGGATCTTGGTGAACTGCACTTTGACCTTCTATCTGGATCAGTTCCAATGAATAGCACAAGTACTTTATTTAGTCACATAGACCTTCTTCTGATGGCTCAACACTTTTCACTCTCTACTTTTCTCTGCTTAATCAACCATGAACCACACTCCAGCAATCACAAATGACTGCATATAAATATCTTTCCTCCAAATGATATAATCAAGTCAGTCTATTAGAATCACCTTGAAATCATATAATAAAAACCATAAAAAACTCCAACAAACATTCAATTGGCTCTACTATGCACACAACACATTTTGGGACCTGTATAATAAGATAATTTGAGATGCATGCGATACACTATCGGCTAAACCAAAACAACTGGATCTTTATCCTCAAGCTAAATTAACTCATGTGCTCTTAACTAAACATCAATAACTCTCCACTAAGCTTAAATCCAAGGGTGCATACCCATAGGATAGGTGCAACTACATAACCAATAAAATATCTTTCAGCTCTTCTGAATAAACATAGGAAACTGCTACTGGAAAATAGTGACTACATAACTTCACTTCTAAACAACAACAGACTATGCATCCATAACTAAAACATCACTAACATGTCTTCAACATATATCAAAGTGCACAAGGCTTCATCACAACTGTAGGGACAACCATATACAGAACACTGCCTGTAACTCTATAAATAACATTGGTTGTAACTCTATCAAGAACACTACTGACACAAGCTACTATATAACCATCTATACTAATATTTAACCTCTTCAACCATGATATCATGTTGATATCATGTCCATGCTACATATATAGAAAGCTTATTGCATAAGACTTCTACGCATGCTACTTTCAATATGTTTTCATCAATGAAAAACATACATTCAGTACTGGTCTTTTGGAAAATCTCCAACCAGAGAGAGAGAGAGAAGGGGAAAGGGAGAGAGTAGGAGAGAGAGACAGAGAGATAGAGAGAGACAGAGAGATAGAGATAGAGATAGAGACAAAGATAGAGACAAAGATAGAGACAGAGACATAGAGACAAAGAGATAGAGAGTATGGGGGAGACACAGAGAGAGAGAGGGAGAGAGAGAGAGAGAGAGAGAGAGAGAGAGAGAGAGAGAGAGAGAGAGAGAGAGAGAGAGAGAGAGAGAGAGAGAGAGAGAGAGAGAGAGAGAGAGAGAGAGAGAGAGAGAGAGAGAGGTGGGGGGTGAAAGAAGGTAATAAGGTAAAATATAGAGGGTAGAAAGGTGGGAGAGAGAAAATGTGTGTGTGAGAGAGAGAGAGAGAGACAAAGGGTGAAAGAGGGTAATCAAGGAAAATATAGAGGGTACGAAGGTGGAGAGAGAGAGAGAGAGAGAGAGAGAGGGGGGAGATGGTGAGAGAATGGAGGTAGTAGGAGAGAAGGGGAAGGAGAGATAGAGAAGGGGAAGGGGAGAGAGAGAGAGAGAGAGAGAGAGAGAGAGAGAGAGAGAGAGATCTCTCCCTATAGGGCATGTGGTGCAAGGTAGGGAGCAGGAGGGTCCAAAGGATGGCACGCCGTAATGATCCAAGCCTACAATAGACATGTAGAAGCAACAAACAATAAGAGTGAGAGAGAGAGAGTGCTAGATCCTTTCAATTATTATCATCAATTTGAATCATACATGTCTGGCTATAAGGCCTTCCCAATTAGGGCCTGATATTACAATGAATTATAGAAGTCCCCAAACATGCAAGGATCTGCTACCAATCTCTAATCTAATGCCTTCTATCTTCTATAAAAAATGACTCCCTAAAACTACCACCAAACATCTACATTTATACAAGAAGCTACCAAGCTGAGTCAGCCTTCAGATCCATAATTAATGGAAGTAACTGTCAAATCTAGGACTACATGCTTCCCAATGATGGATACAAACATTAATTTCATGATCCAATATAAATGCACAAGTTGGCCACAATAGAAAACAAAACTAAACCCATCTGTAAGCAAGATAACCATGCAATAGATAGACAACATTGAGCACCAGTGAAATAACTTACCACCCAGGAGATAACTGACCACACTCGGTAACCAAAGGAAATTGACCAAGTCAATCAAAGCAAAAACTAAGAAACACATACAAAACTCCAAATTCTTTTTGGTGACATAGGATTGCCAAGGACACAAGATGCTCCTGCATCAAACACCTGGGGTTATTTTGAAATGATTCTCCAAATCATTTGGTAGGTCTGGTTCAAGCTGCCTCCAACTCAGACTATGAAATCCAAGAACTTTCTTCCATTGGTCTATTCTTCCACCTAACCAGATATTCCATGTACTATTTTCCTCTTGTACTTTTTCCAACTCTTTCCTTCAAAATTTGTTCAACTTCATCATTCTACTTCTTAGGATATTTTGTCGGTACTGCTACTTCTTCATCAAGTTTATGATACTCATACAAATCAGCAATCTTGAAAATTGTCGATATGTCCATGTCATCAGGTAACTCAATCTCATATGCATTTCCACTGTCAATTTTCTTCAGAATCTTGCAAGGTCCAAACTTCTTCATCTTCAGCTTTCCATATGTTCCAATAGGAAACTGACCTTTCTTCAAATGAACCATCACTTCATCACCCAACATCAAAATTTTTATGTCTTCTTGATCTATTAGCTCTGTCTTTGTATTTCTGATTACTATCTTCCAGCTTCAGCTTCACATATTCATGCAATGTCTTCATATATTCAGAAAAATTTACTCCTTCAGCACTTTTCTTATTCTCATCAGCAATGTCTCTCAAATCAAATACTCCTCTCAGTTCTATGCCATTCACAATCTCAAATGGTGTCTTTCCAATACTCCTATTCATTAAATTGTTATATGCAAACTCTGCTTGTGCCAACACAGAATCCCAATTACTCGGTGTGTCTCCAACTAAACATCTCAAAAGATTTCCCAAACTTTTGTTCACAACCTCAGTCTATCCATAGGTTTGTGGGTGAAATGTAGAACTATATTTCAATTCAGTGCCAAATTTCTTCCAAAGTGCTTTCCAAAAATATCCAACAAATTTATTGTCTCGATCAGAGATAATACTCCTTGGTAATCCATGCAATCTGACAATTTCCTTAAAGAAAAGATCTACTACATGTATTGCATCTGATGTCTTTCTATAGGGTATAAAATGTGCCATCTTAGAAAATCTATCCACAACAACAAATATTGAATCATTACCTCTTACTATCTTCGGTAAGCCAAGAACAAAGTCCATATTGATATCAATCCAAGGTTTCTCAGGAACAATAATCGGTGTATACAATCCAGTATTCTAACTTACTCCTTTTGCAACTTGACAAATTCCACAACTTTTACAAAATTTATGAACATCTTTATACAACTGTGGCCAATAGTACTTCTCCTTAAGCAAATTCCATGTTTTATCAATGCCAAAATGTCCAACCAAACCACTGCTATGTTTCTCTTTTATCAGATTAGTTCTCATTACTCCTCTTGGTATACATAACTAAATACCTTTAAATAGCATACCTTCCTAAATAAAATATTCATCAGATTTAGTGTCGTGTTCATCTTCAATAGGTGCTCTGCACTTTCTCCATGGCTCAAAAAAATCAGGGTCATTTTCATATAAACCTCTCATCTCATCAAAACCAAGAACTTCAATTTTCATCTCGGTCATCAAAGATCTTCTTCTACTCAATGCAACAACAACTCAGTTAGTGATGCCACTCTTATGCTTTATCACAAATGTATAACTCTGTAGATACTCAACCCATTTCATATGTCTCTGATTCAACTTATTCTGACTACCCAAATATTGTAAAGCCTTATGATTAGTATACAACACAAATTCACTCAGTATCAAATAAAATATCCATTTCTTTAGTGCTTGAATAATAGCATAGAATTCTTGATCATACATAGAATGTTTCCTTCTAGAATCATTCAAATTTTCACTAAAGAAAGAAACAGATTTACCTTCTTGACTCAACACAACTCCAATTGCACTTCGACTTGCATCACATTCTATTTGAAATACTTTACTAAAATTAGGTAATGCTATAAAAGGTAATTCACCAACCTTCTGCTTCAGAGTCTCAAAACTTCTATCAGCTCCATGTGTCCACTTGAATTCTCTTTTGTCTCCTCTCATAGTCTCAGTCATAACATTACAAATTGAACTGAAATTCCTTATGACCTTTTGGTAAAAACTTGCCAAACCTTGAAATGATCTTACCTCACTAGCATTCATAGGTGTAGGCCAATTTAACTGGGATGGGGGGGGTGAATCAGTTATCAAATAATTATAAATTTTATCATCTTTAATAGCATTAAACCATGTAAGAAATATAATTACTAACCATAGAAAGATATTCATACATAATAACACAAAGACACAAGATATGTTGACTAGGGAACCTCTTGGTCAAAGAGTAAACCCTGGTGGGAATGATGCCCAAAAAAGATGCACTAATATGAATATTCCTTGTAAAAGGATGGAATTTTTTAGGAGTCTTATGAAATACATTTAGTACATATGAATCCCTTTTAGGAGATTTTGAATGCCTGTTAAAAGATTCTAACCCTATTAAGAGTTATGGAAGACAGAAGGACCCACTACCAAAATAGCTTCAGGGTAAGATCACTGAACACACTGTCCAAATAATCTTTGTATTACTCAATAGAATAATATTTTACCTCTTCTTTGACTTTTCCAAACCTCACTCACTATTACACCAGATCTCAATTTCAGATCTATGTACCTCACATGTCTTCCTTCACAAATTTGCTTTCATACTTAGCTCTTTTCTTCACTTCATGCACACAACATCACACACAACCACTACTTCAACAATGAAATACATTCCTTCCTTTATGTTGTGAAATCTGGATCATCCTATAGAGAATATATTTGAGTGCTATAGTGAAATAGATTACCATTGTGATTAATCTTTTCACCAGCCATTGATCTATATTTATATCTTTTGAATAGTCATGTCTTGAAGAGTCATGACCATATAATAATATAATATGACAATTATGGTAATAACCATAATTGTCTACTATAACCATAATTAACATAAATATATAATTAACTATAATAATGACAATAATATAATATATATCATTGCATTATAATATTATCATTACTATATTAATAATATAATAATGATAATAGTATAATATAAATATCACAACTCTTCATTATAATAATGTGTGTATACACACACACACACACACACACACACACACATATATATATATATAAATACAAATGAAGCTATATCTTAACACTTTATACCACACTCAAATAATTATAAATGAGTCAACATAAAATTACAGCATAAAAATTTCCACATGCTACATCAAAATTACACAAAATTGTCGGCGTCCAAATACAATAAATCTTCACTCGTGTGACCTCAAAGTTTGTACTATCATCCATGTCACTATCAATGTGTCTTCAACTTCCCTTTAACTATGCAAAACCAGATTCCATCCCGATTAGGAGATATCATCTCATTTCCACAAAACACTACTTAGGAACACTGCCTGAATATTGCTTCCACATAAGTGCTCATAGCTTCCATGAATAAATGAATTACCATATATGCTCTTAAACATAGACATATAACATATCAAAGAGTATATCATCAACATCACATAGCTCCAACTACAATAACCCACATGTGCTAATTCAAACTTTGTCTGCTTCTTTGTAAGTCTTTGATAAATCACTGTGTTGACATCAATGGCAATCATAGTCATGAATGCAACAAAAACTACTACAAAATGGCTGCCAAATATTTAGCATTCATTCCTAACAATCCCTCCCAATGGCATTGATGGCAACATAGATGAAAAACATCCAATGTTCCAAAAATCCAATACTGCAACACTGCTACTTCAAATCCTCTTCATCAATCAAATCTTGCTTCATTTTGCTATACAGTTCTCTCCAACAGATGTTTTAGATGGTTTTTCATGTAGACTTCTCCCCCATTGACATCAATGATATAAATTTCATCATTATGTCAACAAAAAATCCAATGTCAAAAGACACTATTTAGAAAATACATTCACTAGGGTCCTCACGACTCAGCTCAGATACACATACTCCCCCATAGAGGAAGTACCAACATCCATTCTAGAGGAAACATAAGGCTAATATACTACTAGATGGATGCAACCAACTGCATCACTTTTCAAAAGTAGCTTGGGGCATAACCCCAAGCATACCTCTCAGATACTCAAATGTATCCTTAGGCAAAGGCTTTGTGAATATATCTGCTATCTGCTCCTTTGTACTTATGTACTCAAGTCTGACTTCTTTCTCAGCAACTTTCTCTCTTACAACATGATACTTAATGTCTATATGCTTTGTCTTAGAATGTAATACAGGATTCTTAGATATACTAATTATGTTGGTGTTGTCACAATGTATGACAATAGGTTCAACAAAATTTATTCCAATATCCTTCAGCATTTGCTTCATCCAAATTATATGATTATAATTGTTTTCTACTACTACATATTCTACTTCTGCTATGCTTTGTGAGATACAATTTTGCTTCTTGCTTAGCCAAGAAACCAATCTTCCTCCAAAGAAAAATTTTGCACCATTGGTATTTTTCTTATCATCAATACTACCTCCCCAATCAGCATCTGTATATGCACATAGGGTAAAATCATCAGATTTTTCATACCATAATCCATAGTCCATTATGCCTCTTAAATATCTCAGTATCCTCTTTACTGTTGCGTAATGTGATTCTCTAGGTTCAGCTTGAAATCTTGCTACAATTCCAACTGAATGTGCTATATCAAGTCTAGTATGAGTCAAATACTGCAATCCTCCAATCATAGATCTGTATTTCTTTTGTTCCACTGCAGGAGTCTCATCTGTGCTAGATGACTTATTTCTAGTCACCATGGGTGTTCCAACTAGTTTACAATTCTCCATTCAAAATCTTTTCAACAAGTCATTCAGGTACTTTGTTTGACTTACAAAGATATCATCATTGTTTTTTGTTATCTATAATCCCAAAAAGTATTTCATTTCACCAATCATACTCATTTCAAATTCAGTCTTCATTTCATCAGCAAATTTGTCACTAGCTTCATCTTCTCCTCTAAAGATAATGTCATCAACAAAAATAACTATAACCAACAAACCATTTTCAATTTCTTTTGTGTACAGATTGCTATTAGTTGTTCCTTTTGTAAATCCCAATTTTAACAAATACTTATCTAGTCTTCCATACCAAGTTCTAGGTTCTTGTTTAAGTCCATATAAAGCTTTCTTCAGTTTACATACCATGTCTCCTTCTTGAGTCAAAGGAAAACCTTCATGCTGCTCAATGTAGACTTCTTCCAATCCTCCATTCATAAATGTTGACTTCACATCCATCTGATATACTTTGAATTTCTCTTAAGATGCATAAGCCAAAAACATTATTACTACTTCAATTCTTACAATAGGTACAAAGGTTTCTTCATAGTCAATTCCTTCATACTATGAGTAACTCTTACATACAAATCATGCTTTATTTCTTACTACTTCTCCTTGTTCATTCATCTTGTTTCTGAATACCCATTTAGTTCCAATAACATTCTTGTCTTTAGGTCTAGGGACCAATTCCCATGTCTTGTTCTTTTCAATCTGATCTCATTCTTCTTTCATAGCATTAGTCCAACTTTCATCTTCACAAGCTTCATTAGTACTCTTAGGTTCAATTTGAGAAATCAAACATAACTATTCATGTACCTTATTTTGATTCAGAACTCCTCTTTTGATGCTTCCAATAATTTGTCCAATAGGATGATTTCTTAACAAACTTTTTCCAGGTGTCACTGTCTCAGATCTCACTTCAGATGTAGGTTCTTCAATGACTTCACTGTGATTTTCATTCAACAAATCACTATCAATTTCATAAAATAATTCAATAGATCCAGTGTTAGGTTTAGGATGAGCTTCTTCATCTAATTCATAATCAAGCATTCTTTCCTAAATTTTGAACTTTTCATCAACTTTAACATTTACGCTTTCAACAATAGTCTTAGTTCTTTTATTGTAACATATATAGGCTTTTCTTTTCAAAAAATATCCAAGAAATATTCCTTCATCACTTCTAGGATCAAACTTTCCAATATCATCATCTCTCTTTATATAACATTTGTTTCCAAAAATTATAAAATACTTAACTGAGGGTGCATGTCCAAACCATAATTCATAAGGTGTCTTGTCTGGGTCTACTCTGATTTGTACTCTATTTATTGTATACACTGGTGTGCTCACTACTTCTCTCTAGAATATCTTCATGAAATCATTCTCAAATAACATAGCTCTTGTTGATTTAGTCACTGATCTATTTCTTCTTTCTGCAATGCCATTTTGTTCAAGTGTTCTAGGGGCTAAATACTATCTCTTAATGCCATTTTCTTCACAAAAGGTGTTAAACTCTCTAGAACTAAATTCTCCACCTCTATCAGATCTCAAAAATTTGATCTTCATTCCAAATTCATTATCAAATTTATTCTTAACAATCTTAAACTTATCAAATGCTTTAGATTTTTCTTTAAGAAATGCAATCCACATCATTCTTATAAAATCATCAACAAGAATCATAAAATACCTTTCACCATAGAATCCTCTAGTCCTAGTAGGAATACTCAAATTTGTATGAACAATCTCCATCTTTTCTATAGCTGTAAACTTCTTACTGGGAAAAGAACTTCTCTTATGTTTAGCCATTACACATACTTTGCATATCATGTTAGTAGGCTTCATAATTTTAGGCAAATCTTTTACTGCAAGTGTAGTACTTACTTTCACAATGTTATCAAAGTTTATATGACAAAATATTCTATGCCATAACCAACTGTCATCAATCTTAGTAATCAAACATGTCATCTCAGTAAGATTGAACTAAAATACATTACCTCTAGCTCTAGATCCAGTTCTGATCAGATTTCCATCTTTATCCTTTATCACACAATTTTTCTCAGTAAACAAAACTTTATATCCCTTATCAACTAACTGTCCAACACTCAAAATATTATGTTTCAATCCATCCACAAAATAAACATCATCAGTATTAGTCTTTCCATCAAGAGTAATAGATCCTATACCTTTAATCAAACAAGGTGCATTGTTTCCAACTCTAACAAATCCTCCATCGTATTCATTAAACTTTATGAACTTTTTCATGTCTCCAGTCATATGATGTGAACAACCACTATCTATAATCCAATCAACTTTATTTTCAACTTGAGAAACTAAGGATTTTTCTTCCTCAACATTAGTTTCAAGATTATCTTCTTTAATTTCTACAAATCCTATGTCATCATTATTCTCAGTATCACTTTCACTTAAATTTATTTCTATACTAGCTTCAAGATCTTCATCATTAACATAATAACATTCCTTAGATCTTCTAGGTTTGAAATTGTTGTTGTGCTTTTTAACTCTCTTAGGACATTTAGATGCAAAATGACCATATTCTTGACAAGTCCAACATTTAAATACTTTCTTACTATCTGGTTCTCTTTTCACAAGCAAGGCAATACCTTCTTCAATCTTCTTGTCTTCTTCATTTCTAGATCTGTTGTTGCCGGCATAAGCTTCGCTCACACTGATGCTTCTTGACAAAGTAGGGCAAGCACTAAGAGCACTGAATGCTATCTCCATTCTTGGTAAGTCTTCTGATAATCTTAGGTTCATTTCTGTTGCTTCCAATCTTCCAAGAAGAGTCTCTCTTGTAAATTTTGTAGTGCAAGGTACAACTTGTTTAATCATCTATGTTATCTGCTTAAATACAAGGGTCAATGTCCTCATAATTTTCTATATTACTTCATTCTCTATCTTTCTTCCTCCATAATATTTTATACCTATAATAATTTCTAACTTTCTACCAATATAGCTTCTAATAGATTCATCTTCCAACATTCTTATATCTTCAAATGCACATATCCAATTATGTAATCTAACTCTTTTTGCATGTTCATCACCTTCAAAAGTAGAGTGTAAAGCAGTCCAAATTTTATGAGATTTTTTCAAATATTTTACCTGACTATACTCATTCTCCAGAAGGGCTATCAAAAGTGCTTCTCTTGCAAGTATGTTACACATGAATAGATCTCTGTCATCAACAGCACATGTTTCAAGATTGTCATCTTCAATGAAAGTATTATCATTCTTTGTAATTAACCAATAATGTCATCCTAAACATAGTAGGTGTGTCTTCATCTTTTCTTTCCAGCTGTCAAAATTTACTCCATCAAACTTAGGGCTTTCTTTCTTGAAATTCACCACGGATCTCCTTAAGCTATTAAACTTCTTTTTCAAGGACCTGTCGCTCTGATACCAATTGTTAGAAAGTAAAGTCCACCAAGATAATTGAGGGGGGGGGTGTAAATCAATTATCAGATAATTATAACTTTTATCCTCTTCAACATCATTAAACCATGTAAGCAATATAATTACTAACCATAGAAAGATATTCATACACAATAACACAAAGACACAAGATATGTTGACTAGGGAACCTATTGATCAAAGAGTAAACCTCGGTGGGAATGATGCCCATAAAGATGCACTAATATTAATATTCCTTGTGAAAGGATGGACTATGTTAGGAATCTTATGAAATACATTTAATACATATGAATCCCTGTTAAAAGATTCTAACCCTATTAAGAGTTATGGAAGACAGAAGGACCCACTACCCAAACAGCTTCAGGGTAAGATCACTGAACACACTGTCCAAATAATCTTTTTATTACTCAACAAAATATTATGTTACTTCTTCTCTAATTATGCCAAACCGCACTCACTATTACACTAGATCTGAATTTTAGATCTCTATACCTCGCATGTCTTCCTTCACAAATTTTCTTTCATACTTAGCTCTTTTCTTCACTTCATGCATACAATATCACACACAACCACTACTTCAACAAAGAAAAACATTCCTTCCTTTATACCACACTCAAATAATTACAAATGTGTCGGCATACAATTAAAACATAAAAGTTTCCACATGCTACATCAAAATTACACAAAACTATCAGCTTCCAAATATAATAAATATTCACTCGTGCAACCTCAAAGTTTGTGCTATCATCCACATCACTATCAATGTGTCTTCAATTTCCCTTTAACTATGCAAAACTATATTCCATCTTGATTAGGAGATATCATCTAATTTCCACAAACTGTCTTTGCTCTTAACCATAGACATATAACATATCAAAGATTATATCCTCAACATCTCATAGCTCCAATTGCAATAACCCACATGGGCTAATCCAAACTCTATCTACTTCTATGTGAGTCTTTGGTAAATCACTGTGTTGACATCAATGACAATCATAGTCATGAATGCAACAACAACTGCTACAAAATAGCTGCCAAATATTTATCATTCATTCCTAACAATCTCCCCCATTGGCATTGATCGCAACATAGATGAAAAACATCCAATAATCCAAAAATCTAATACTACAACACTGCTACTTCAAATCCTCTTCATCAATCAAATCTTACTTTATTTTCCTATATAGTTCTCTACAATAGATGTTTCAGATGGTTTTTCATGTAGACTTCTCCCCCATTGACATCAATGATAGAAATTTCATAATTATGTCAACAACAACTCCAATGTCAAAAGACACTATTCAAAAAATACATTCACGAGAGTCCTCGTGACTCAGCTCAGATACGCATACTCCCCAATAGAAGAAGTACCAACATCTAGTCCAAAAGAAACATAAGGCTCATATACTACTAGACAAATCTAACCAACTACATCTCTCTTCAAAAGTAGGTTGGCACATAACCCCAAGCATACCTCTCAGATACTCAAATGTATCCTTAGGAAAAGGCTTTGTGAATATATCTATTATCTACTCCTTTATACTTATGTAGTCAAGTCTAACTTCTTTCTCAGCAACTTTCTCTCTTACAACATGATAATCTCTATATGCTTTGTCTTAGAATGTAATACAAGATTCTTAGACATACTAACTATGCTAGTGTTGTCACAATGTATGACAACAGATTCAAAAAACTTTATTCCAATATCCTTCAACATTTTCTTCATCCAAATTATCTAGTTACAATTGTTTGCTACTGCTACATATTATGCTTTTGATGTGCTTTGTGAGATACAGTTCTACTTCTTTCTTAGCCAAGAAACCAATCTTTTGCCAAAGAAAAATGCTCCACCACTGGTGCTTTTCTTATCATCAATGTTGCCTCCTCAATCAGCATCTATCTATGCACATAGGGTAAAATCATCCAATTTTTCATACCATAATCTATAGTCCATTGTGCCTCTTAAATATCTCAGTATCCTCTTTACCGTTGTATAATGTGATTCTCTAGGTTCAGCTTGAAATATTGTTATAATTCCAACTGAATGTGCTATATCAGGTCTTGTATGAGTCAAATACTGCAATCCTCCAATCATAGATCTATATTTCTTTTGTTCCATTTTAGGAGTCTGATCTATGCTAGATAACTTATGTTCAGTCACCATGGGTGTTCCAACTGGTTTACAATTCTCCATTCTAAATCTTTTCAACAAGTCATTTAGGTACTTTATCTGACTTACAAAGATACCATCATTGTTTTGTGTTATCTGTAATCCCAAAATATATTTTATTTCACCAATCATACTCATTTCAAATTCAGTCTTCATTTCATCAGAAAATTTGTCACTAACTTCATCTTCTCCTCCAAAGATAATGTCATCAACAAAAATAACTATAACCAACAAACCATTTTCAATTTCTTTTGTGTACAGATTGCTATCAGTGGTTCCTTTTGTAAATCCCAATTTTAACAAATACTTATCCATTCTTGCATAACAAGTTCTAGGTTCTTGTTTAAGTCCATATAAAGCTTTCTTCAGTTTACATACCATGTCCCCTTCTCGAGTCAAAGGAAAACCTTCAGGCTGCTCAATGTAGACTTCTTCCAATTCTCCATTCATAAATGTTGACTTCACATCCATCTGATCTACATTGAATTTCTTGTAAGATGCATAAGCCAAAAACATTATTATTGTTTCAATTCTTGCAACAAGTGCAAAGGTTTCTTCATATTCAATTCCTTCATGCTATGAGTAATCCTTACATACCAATCTTGCTTTGTTTCTTACTACTTCTCCTTGTCCATTCATCTTGTTTCTGAATACCCATTTAGTTCCAATAACATTCTTGTCTTTAGGTCTAGGGACCAATTCCCATGTCTTGTTCTTTTCAATCTGATCTAGTTCTTCTTTCATAGCATTAGTCCAACTTTCATCTTCACAAGCTTCATTAGTAGTCTTAGGTTCAATTTGGAAAATGAAACATAATTGTTCTTGTACCTTATTTTGAGTTACAATTCCTCTTTTGATGCTTCCAATAATTTTTCCAATAGGATGATTCCTTAGTAAACTTTTGCTAGGTGTCACTGTCTCAGATCTCACTTCAGATGTAGGTTCTTCAATGACTTCACTGTGGTTTTCATTCAACAAATCACTATAAGTTTCATAAAATAATTTAGTAGATCCAGTGTTAGGTTTAGGATGAGCTTCTTTGTCTGATTCATAATCAAGCATTCTTTCCTGAATTCTGAACTTTTCATCAATTTTAATATTTGTGCTTTCAACAATAGTCTTAGTTCTTTTATTGTAACATCTATAGGATTTTCTTTTCAAAGAATATCCAAGAAATATACCTTCATCACTTCTAGGATCAAACTTTCCAATATCATCATCTCTCTTTATATAACATTTCCTTCCAAAAATTCTAAAATACTTAACTGAGGGTGCATGTCCATAAGGTGTCTTGTCTGTGTCTACTTTGATTTGTACTTTGTTCATTGTATACACTGGTGTGTTCACTGATTCTCTCCAGAATATCTTTTCCAAATCATTCTCAAATAACATAGCTCTTGCTACTTCAGTCACTGATCTGTTTCTTCTTTCTGCAATGTCATTTTGTTCAAGTGTTCTAGGGGCTGAATACTGTCTCTTAATGCCATTTTCTTCACAAAAGGTGTTAAAATCTCTAGAACTAAATTCTCCACCTCTATCAGATCTCAAACATTTTATCTTCATTCCAAATTCATTCTCAACTTTATTCTTAACAATCTTAAACTTATCAAATGCTTCAGATTTTTCTTTAAGAAATGCAATTCACATCATTCTTGTAAAATCATCAACAAGAATCATAAAATACCTTTCTCCATAGAATCCTCTAGTCCTGGTAGGACCACTCAAATCTATATGAACAATCTCTAGCTTTTCTATAGGTGTAAACTTCTTACTGGGAAAATAACTTATCTTTTATTTAGCCATTACACATTCTTTGCAAATCATGTTAGTAGGCTTCATAATTTTAGGCAAATCTCTTATTGCAAGTGTAGTACTTACTTTCAAAATGTTATCAAAGTTTATATGAAAAATCCATCTATGACATAACCTACTATCATCAATCTTAGTAATCAAACATGTCATCTTAGTATGATTCAACTAAAATGCATTACATCCGATTCTAGATCCAGTTCCAATCAGATTTTCATCTTTATCCTTTATCACACAAGTTTTCTCAGTAAACCAAACTTGATATCTATTATCAACTAACTATCCAGCACTCAAAAGATTATGTTTCAATCCATCCACAAATAAACATCATCAATATTAGTCTTTCCATCAAGAGTAATAGATCCTATACCTTTAATTAAACTAGGTGCATTGTTTCCAACTCTAACAACTCCTCCATCATATTCATTAAACTTTATGAAATTTTTCATGTCTCCAGTCATATGATGTGAACAACCACTATCTATAATCCAATCAGATTTCTTTTCAACTTGAGAAACTAAGGCTTTTTCTTCCTTAACATCATTTTCAGAATTATCTTCTTTAATTGCTACAAATCCTATATCATAATTATTCTTAGTATCACTTTCACTTAAAGTTCTTTCAATACTAGCTTCAAGATCTTCATCCATTAACATATTAACATTCATTAGATCTTCTAGGTTTGAAATTGTTTCTGTATTTTTTAACTCTCTTAGGACATTTAGATGCAAAATGACCATATCATTGACAAGTCCAACATTTAAATATTTTCTTACCATTTGGTTCTCTTTTCACAAGCGAGGAAATACCTTCTTCAATCTTCTTGTCTTCTTCATTTCTAGATATGCTACTACCAGCATAATCTCTGCTCACACTGATGCTTCTTGACAAAGTAGGGTGAACACTAAGATCATTGAATGTTGTCTCCATTCTAGGTAAGTCTCCTGATAACCTGAGGTTCATTTCTGCTACTTCCAATCTTCCAAGAACAGTCTCTCTTGTAAAGTTTGTAGTTCAAGGTATGACTTGTTCAATCATCTATGTCGTCTACTTAAATACAGGGGTCAATGTCCTCAAAATTTTCCATATCACTTCATTCTCTATCTTTGCTCCTCCACAAAATTTTATACCTGTAATAATTTCTAACATTCTACCAATATAGTTTCTAATAGATTCATCTTCCAACATTCTTATATCTTCAAATGCACATATCTAATTATGTAATATAACTCTTTTTTCATGTTCATCACCTTCAAAAGTAGAGTGTAATGCATTCCAAATTTAATGGGATTTTTTCAAATATTTTACCTGACTATACTCATTCTCCAAAAGGGCTGTCAAAAGTGCTTCTCTTGCAAGTATGTTACACATGAATATATCTCTCTCATCAGTAGTACATGTTTCAAGATTGTCTTCTTCAATCATGGTATTATCATTCTTTGTAATCAACCAATAATGTGGTCCTAAACATAGTAGGTGTGTCTTTATCTTTTCTTTCTAGCTGTCAAAATTTACTCCATCAAACTTAAGGCTTGCTTTCTTGAAATTTGCCATGGATCTCCTTAAGTTGTTAAACTTCTTTTTTAAGGACCTGCCGCTCTGATACCAATTGTTAGAAAGTAAAGTCCACCAAGATAACTGAGAGGGGGGGGCATGAATAAGTTATCAGATAATTATAGCTTTTATCATCTTCAACAGCATTAAACCATGTAAGCAATATAATTACCTCTTCTCTGACTATGCCAAACCACACTCATTGTTACACCAAATCTCAATTTCAGATCTTTGTATCTCGCATGTCTTCCTTCACAAATTCACTTTCATACTTAGCTCTTTTCTTCACTTCATGCATACAACATCACACACAATCACTAATTCAACAAAAAAATAAATTTCTTCCTTTATTCCACACTCAAATAATTATAGATGAGTCGGCATACAATTACAACATAAAATTTTCCACACGCTACATCAAAATTACACAAAACTGTCAGCTTCCAAATACAATAAATCTTCACTTGTGCAACCTCAAAGTTTTTGCTATCATCCACATCACTATCAATGTGTCTTCAACTTCCCTTTAATTGTGCAAAACCAAATTCCGTCTTGATTAGGAGATATCATCCAATTTCCACAAACCACTACTTTGGAACACTCCCTGAATACTGCCTCCACAAAAGTGCTCATAACTTCCATGAATAAATGAATTACTATCTGTGCTCTTAACCATATAAATATAACATATCAAAGATTATATCCTCAACATCACATAGCTCCAACTACAATAACCCACGTGCACTAATCCAAACTCTATCTGCTTCTCTGCAAGTCTTCGGTAAATCATTGTGTTGACATCAATGACAATTATAGTCATGAATGCAACAAAAAATACTACAGAATGGCTGCAAAATATTTATTATTCATTCCTAACACTTTTCACTAAAGAAATAAATAGGTTTACCTTCTTGACTCAACACAGCTCCAATTGCACTTCTACTTGCATCACATTCTACTTGAAGTACTTTACTGAAATCAGGTAATGCTAGAACAGGTAATTCAGCAACCTTCTACTTCAGGGTCTCAAAACTTCTATTAGCTCCATGTGTCCACTTGAATTCTCTTTTGTCTCCTCTCATAGTCTCAATCATAGCATTACAAATTGAACTAAAATTCCTTATGAACTTTCTGTAAAAACTTGCCAAACCTTGAAATGATCTTACCTCACTAGCATTCACAGGTGTAGGCCAATTTAAAATAGCTTCAACCTTTATAGGATCCATCTTCAAGCCATCAGCTGAAATAAAAAATCCCAAATACACAATTTGTTCTTTCATGAATGAACACTTTTTTAGATTTATCAGCAACTTCTCCTCTTTCAATCTCTGCAAAACTTTTCTAACATGCAAAAAATGTTCTTCTCTAGTCTTACTAAATATCAGAATATCATCAAGATATACAATCACAAATTTACCCAAGAATTTCTTCAAGTCCTCATTCATCAACCTCATAAAAGTACTCAGTGCATTAGTTAAACCAAAGGGCATAACCAACCATTCATACAAACCTTCTTTTGTCTTGAAAGTAGTCTTCCATTAATCACCTTCTCTCATTCTGATCTGATGATACCCACTTTTCAAATCAATTTTTGTGAAATACTTTGCTCCAATCAAACTGTCCATTATGTCATCCATTCTCAGCATAGGAAACCTATACTTCACTATTATCTTATTGATTGCTCTGGAATCAGTACACATTCTCCATTCTCCATTCTCCATTCTTATTCGGTGCCAATACAGCATGTACTACACATAGACTCAAAATTTCTCTGATCAAACCTTTCTCCAACAACTCTTGAATCTGTTAGTTCAATTCTTGATTCTCAATGGGTGTCAACTGATGAGGTGCCTTATTCGGCAAACTGGCTCCAATGCTTAGATCCATACAATGATCAATGCTTCTTTTCAGTGGCAAACCATCAAGTACATTATGAGAAATGATATCACTGTACTCGGTGAGTAACTTATCAGTCTCCTCAGCTACATTATCCTATGTTTTCTTACTTAGCTTATTAGGAATCACAACAAAACATACATCATTCCTCTTCAAAGAATTTACAAACTTTCTTCCTTCCATAAAGAAAACTTTCATAGATGTGAAAACATTACTAACAGGTTCTTCCATTAATGGTAACAAGATTTATTTCTTTTCATCAGCCACAATAGTATACTTATGCAATCTCCCATGATATATAGCATGTCTATCATATTGCCAAGGTCTACCCAACAAAATATGACAACAATCCATAGGCATGATATCACATAATGCCTTATCATAGTATTTTCCAATCTTCAAATTCACATAACATTGTTCACTTACTAGGAATGTATGTTCATTTTTTATCCATGAAATCTGATAGGGCTTCAAATGTACCAACCTTTCTAACTATAATTTTGTGACCATCTCTTCAGATGCTAGGTTCTCCGAGCCACCACTATCAATGATTACCTTCCAAACTTTGTTAGAAACTCTACATCTAGTCTTGAACAAAATTTTCCTTATCGGATCTTAATTCTTGCTTTCATTCCATAGTGCTCTCCTTACCATCAAGTTATTTTCTTTATCAGGTTCATTCAGTGACTCTTCTTGCACCAAAGCATTTCTGCTACTACCAGCCTTCTTACTAGCTTGTGTACATTTGAAAGATCTATTTCCTTCCTCTCCACAATTATAACAAGTTCCTCAAAAACTTCCGCTGCCATAACCACCTCGGTAGTTACTACCTCTACCTCTAGAACTTTCACCTTTCCACTCAGTCTTACCTTTGTCCAGATTTGTCTTTTCTGGTTCAGATCTACCATTTTCACCATTAGATCCACCTCTTCCCCTAGGGAATCTACCACCTTGACCTCTCTATCTTTGCTCATCTCTTTTGTTCAATTTAACCTCGGCCTTCAAAGCAAATTGATAAGCCTCTTCAATGTTCTCCAACTTGACCATACTAATCTCCTCTTGGATGGAAACCCTCAAACCATTCAGGTATCTATCGATTCTTTCCACATCATCTTCATCATGTCTAGATCTGATATCCAATCTGTAGAATTCCTTAGTATACTCTTTTATCGAGCTATCTTTCTATCTCAAACTTTGCATTCACTGAACTAGGTTAATCTGATAATCACAGGGTAAGAACTTTCCTTTTAACTTATTGACCATTTTACACCATACCTTGATTTTGTCTTTTCCTTTCCTCTTCCGATTCGATTATAGATGTTCCCACCATAAGGATGCATGAATTTTCAACTTTGTGCTTGCAATTTTCACTTTCTTATCCTCAAGGATATTTTCATATTCAAAATAATTTTCTATCTTGGTGATTCAGTCCACAATTCATCAGAATCCAGCTTTCCACCATACTCAGGGGAATTAAAATGTGGTGTTGACTTTAGACTTGTCAAAGCCTTCAAAAATATTTCTTCACCTTGATCCATAATAGGAGTAGGTTCTGCATTCACCTGTTCTTCTTCAATTTCATAATCACTAGCTATATGCACCCTAAAATGGTCACCTAGACTTCGGGCCCCCATTCAACAATTTATCAAACCCCTGAATCAATCTTTTCAAAAATCAATATTTTTCAAATTATATGAATTTCCATGATCAAATCCTATTTTTATCATTTATTCAATTATTTTCTATGGGTTAACCATTTTATCCTAAGTCTTTATTTATTTAAAAGGAATTCCCTCCCCTTTTATTAAATAAAAAGCCCCCACCTTTTCCTCTTATCCTAAGTTGCACAAATAAAACATTATTCTTATTTTATAAAAAGAAGAAAAGGCCTTTTTGTCTCATATGGACACAAAAGTCAACTCTTATTTTCTCATTGGAGGAGATTTGTGCACATGGATTGCTCCTCTTTCATGCTCCATCCTTGATTAAATCTTTTGCCTCTTAATCTCCATGGTCCATTCCTTTTCAATTCCTTTAAAAGGAGAGCTCTTTTCTCATTCTAGGATCCCAACTTTGAATACTAATCTTATGCTGGAGGATTTCTTGGAGACTTTGGAGCTTTGGAGATCTTCATGCATTTAGCTTCCATTCTTCCATCATAGCTTCATGTTTATGCTTTCTTAGTTTAGATTTCCTTTCAAGTTCTAGTTTATCTCACATAGCTTGATTAGTAAGGCTTGTAATACTTTCATTTCCATAGCTTACTTGCATCTTCATTCTTAGCATAGTTGCATTGCATTTCCATTGTTGATTCTTGAGCATGTGGGCATTCTTGCCCTCTTCTCTTTGAATCTCCCATTGTGTGGTTTACTAGCAAGGTTGCATGCTTTAATAGCTCTAGATGAGAGCACTATCAAAAATCCTTGTGACTCCATGCCTAGGGAGCTCTAGGTCACTTTTTCAAGGTTTCCCATTCATGGATTCTCTTGGAAGTAATGACTTAGAGAAGTGCACAATTTGAGTGTACATTTTTGGTGCCCACCATGGGGCAGAACACTCTTGTTTTGTCCTTCTTTTTATGCATTTTCATCAATTTTTTGTCATCATTTTTGCTTGTTGTTTTGGCTCTATTTTTTTGATAGATTATCAGGCGATAGTGTTCTAGTATCATGTGATACTTTATTATATACCTATGTGATACTTTTCTAGTAAAAGTATTGTGCGGCTTTACAGGTTTCTATGACATGGCCATATAGAACTTCATCACCTAAACATAGTGCGAAGTATCATCTAGGAGGAAAATATTGCACCACTATACTATAAAGTATCATGCAATTCTTCTGGCAACTGAACTATCGCACAAGCCTGACAATGACTAGTTTTAGTCATTTCTTTGCAAGAATTTGATTGGTTTACTTCAGATTTCTGGTTTGTTGTGGTAGAAAAGAGTTTGATTTGTAGATTTTATTTGGTTTTGATGTGCTAACTATTGTGGGGCTAACAAGTTGTGCTTGGAGGTGCTCTCATTGCTTGAATATTTTCCAAAAGAACACATGTCAAAGCTCCAAATGCACAAGGGCTACTAATTGTTTTTGTAGGGCTGCCCAATGCATAAAAACCAATCAAGTGCTTGTTTAATTTCTTTTATTTTGAGTGTTGCATATACTAGTTGTTTCTTTTCATAGGCACGTAATATCTTGTTGTAGGAAGCTTTTGGTCGTAGGAGAGTATGCTCTTCACCCTTGTGGTGAAATAGAAATCTTGACCCATCTTTGGATTTTGAAGGCAAGAGGGTAATTGAACTTTTTCTTGGAGTGTTTGGGAGAAATTTTTGAGCTAGGAGATTATGCTATTCACCCTTGAGGTGAACCAAAAATCTTGAAACTCAAAGGTTGATCCACTCTTTGTTTAGTTTTAGAATCCTTTAGCGGGGCTGCTCTTGAACAATCAAGAGGAACGACCCAAGTGGGGACAATATTTTTTCCAGCTATTCCAACCCACTATAAACTCAAGGCTATCAAGGACACACAACCTTGGTAGATGTAATACTTGTCTTCACTCGATGTGAGTACTTGTGGGATTGTGACCATGAGGAAAATGTTGAGCAAGAATGCTTAAGGTACTCTTATGGCCGTGAGGTCCATTACTTGTTGTAAGGTAAGGAGTCCCTTTGGGGAGCAAGAGGGGTATTACGAATGAAAGCCCTTACTAAGAACCATAGATAGAAGCCACCCTATTTTGTCACTTAGCTTCTTGGTGCAAGGATTGATCCTACTAGACTAACTCAGATCACCCTAAGATTACTCACCATCTATGTTCCTTTGGTTATGTCATTGACACTTCCATGACAAAGTCAATATCTATTGTGGGAAACCACTTTATGTGAGGCAATGGGACATCAAGTGTGGGCCAAGTTGTTAAGTATTGAGCCTTTGTCTTTTTAGGCTAGTAAGTGCTTGAACTGTTCTTGTAGTGATCTACCCATGCAAACATTCTCAAACATCAAACATCACAATAGAATTCATAGGATTTTCTTTGCTTTGATATCACAATTGCTTATCTTGGAAAGGTTGCTTTTTCCCTTGTGCAAGTGTTTTATGACATGTTTGATGCCCTACTATTTGCAAACTTGTCTGATTACTGCTATTACTATATTTGAAATCAAAAAGTACAACCATCAGATTGCAACTTTGACCGAATTGCCTTGAAAACTAAAATTTTTACACTCACTGGTCAAGAGTCATACGATCCTGAAATATCATCACACACTATACTAAGTTTTACCATGTGATAGTTCATTACTACACAACTATCACACAACTTGCCTAGATTTTATCACACAGGCTTCCTAGAAACTATCGCACTGCTTCATGCAAAATATCATTTTGGGAGATTGTATCGTTATGTTAGGCTGGAAATTGTCACACAGAGTCTTTTTGATGTCTATCTAATTTATGCCATTTTCAGTCTTTCTTTGGTCAATCCAAATTTTAGTAGGTCTCTTACCTTGTAGTTAGAAGCCTATTTGTACCTTGGGTTCCTGTGTTTTGACCCCTTGAATTAGTATTCTTTGATTTCACAAGTGATCTTGCTTAGAATCGGTAAGTTAGAAGTCATCCTTGCTGAAAAAGTAAACCTTTAGATTCTTTGGTAACACACTTGGAGAGTCTTAGTAGTCTCTTGTCCAAATCACTTCCATCAAAAATCAATTTCAATTTCAAATATAATTTGGTTAAATCCATCCTCCTGATCCACATGTGTTAGGATACTTATCCTTTTATTATACACCTCTATGGCAGTGTTGGTTTACACTGTTTGCAATTTTCTATCTCACCATCTCTCTTTTTGGACAATTGAACACTTTTACTATCCTAGTTTGTATCAACATTTTGTAGGGTCATCTTATCACCAAGGGTCTTTTTCTTTCATGTCAATTATGACAAGGTACCAAGTTAGTCAAGGAAAATGACCTCAAGTTGTCTTTGATCAATTACCCTTAGTCCAAACTCATCAAAAGTGAAAGGGAAAAGAGCCCATCTTTGATCAATCACCTAGGAGCAAGTCCGAAGCTTGGTTTGACCCAAAGAGCAATCCTAGTGAGTTGAGTACCTCTTTAGCACCTTCTCAATCAGATATGGACATGAGTTACACCATGAATAGAAAGGAGAGAGAAGCGATGGATCACAATCTTCATGACATTTTCCAAATACATAGGGATAACATGCTATTTGGTGATGACAATCAACCGGAATTGCCCCCTATCAACACAAGATATTTAGATGCCCATCAGAGAGTTGAAAGACATTATGGATGAGCTCACCAAGATGCATAGTCACAACATCAAGACCAAAACAATGAATCTTGTGATGCTCATGTCAATGCAGCATTTACTAATGACTTGTTCAAACATTCAAGGCCCAACTCTCTGCTCAAAACAATCTCAAGATATGTGAATGAAAGGCTTAAAAGAATTGAACATGAAAAGAAAGCCTTTTTGGATGAACAAGCTACTAAAGAAGAAAGGTTTAGACTCCTAGAGGTGGAGCAACAAGCCTTGTTATAATTAAAAAGAAAAGCATTTCAAGAAGAACAAGACAGGATTTTAGCCCAACAACTCAATGACCAATTCAACAATAGGGGTACTAACAGTGGAAACAACTCTCCACCATCTACTCCCTCAAGAACCCCATGAAGCATACGGTGGTCAAGAACCCCTTCAAGATCTCCTATTCCTAGAGGAAGAAGGATTTCACAACATAGGAGACAAACACCTCCTAGGAACTCGAGACAACCCTCCCAATGAGCTCATCATGGCTCTCAACATGGAGGAAGTAGTGCAAGTTTTGATGATCAAGAATTTATGAGGATGCGACAAGAGCCACTATTCCAACAATATGTGGAGAAGTATCTAGACCAAAACAAGGATAGGTTCCTAGAGAGCTTGATGAACAGGGGTGCCAAAGTCCCTTACAACTTTGATGTGGATAGAAAAATCAAGAAACAAGGTCCATCCCAAGAAGAGGAGATCAAGCAACTTAAGCGTATGATGGAAAAGGTGTTGGCACCTAAAAGTTCCTTTTCACTTGAATCAATCTATCCCAATCCTTTTGACAAGAGTGTGAGTATGAAGGATTTTCCTAGAAAAGTTGAAATCCCCTAGTATGACAAGTATGATAGAAATGGTGACCCACATGATCATGTGCGTCAGTTCTACATCATGAGTTTTGAATTTCACCAAGATTTATCCTATCTTATGAGATTGTTTCTGAGGAGTCTCAAGGGCCAAGCCATGGAGTGGTTTACCAACATAACCCCTCCTATCAAAAGTTTCAAAGAACTTGTCCACAGATTTGTTCAACATTTTACATACAACTTGTCAAGATCAGTCACTATGTTAGACTTGTGCAATTTGAAGTAGAACCAAGGGGAATCCTTTGTTACCTTCTTACAAAGATGGAGATGATTGTGCTCTCACTATTCTAGGACTATTCCTGAGCATGAAAGGATTGATATCATTGTTAGAAATTTGGTGCCTGAAATGCAGTATGAGGTTCAGAAGATGGTCTTTGATTCCTTCGACACTATGGTCAAAACCACATGTCAAATTGAGGATGTCCTGAAAGAACAAGGAATTTTGACCAAACATAGAAATAACAACAATGGTCAAAATACTAAAAACTCTCATAAGGACAAAGGCAAGAACTCGCACTAGAACAAGAACAAACAAGTAGTCAATGATGGAGTTGTAGACTCTTCTCAACCCAAGGATCAAGGAGTCCTTCATTTGTCAAGTGCAATTCAAGCTATGAAGCTCAACACATCCTCCAACCAACAAGAGCATAAACCAAAGTATCAGCATAAGCCTAAAAAGGAGAGGTGACAATTTTCTAAACTTGGTGACTCATATGAGGATGTTTTCAAGATGCTTATTGCCAATAACCTTGCACAACTGCAAGATCCTATGAAGCACCATATTCCTGATTTAAAACCACATTGGTGGGATGAAAAAGATTTTTGAAAATTCCACAATGGCATTGGACATGACATCGAACATTGTTGGAAATTAAAGCACATTATTCAGGATCTTATTGAGAGTGGCAAACTTCAGATTGATGGGTTGAACACCAATGCAGACCATAAGGCATTCAAGGAGCCTTTGCCCAAATATGACAAGGGGGAAACCTCTAAACCCAAGAATGGCAAGGCCAAAATCAACTATACCTATACGTCTGTAGAAAATGTTGTCAATATGCTCGACATTATAGAAGAAAGTGTCAACACGATGGGAGACAAAGATCCTTATGGTTATGATGTGGGCTATCCTATATTTGATGAAGAACCTGTGGTGGTGCTTAGGGGTACTCACTCTCAAAGGTCATCCCAAGCACTTAATGTTGTTACAAGGAGTCAAATCCAAGGTCCTGTGGTTATAAGAGGTCCTAGTTCCAACCAGTCCAACAAACCCAAACAATTGACATCTAAGAATGTCACTACCAAATCAGTTGTGAATCCTTGATTGAATTATAACCTTTTTGATTAGCTACAAAGAATGCCAGCTCAGATTTCAATGTTTGAGCTTTTAGAATTGTCTCCAAGACATAAACAAATCCTTGAGGAGGCTTTGCATGCAACAAATGTTCCTAACAACATAGATCTTGACCAATTTTAGAACATGGTTAACCACCTTGCCAGCCCTCATTACCTAACATTCTCAGAAGAAGATGACAAAGATTTGAGCCATCTGCATAATCTTTCCCTTCATATCGAAGTCATGATTCAAAAGACCCATGTCAGGTGTGTGTTGATTGATGGGGGTGATGGGCTCAACATTTTTTCTTTGAGTCTATTGAAGATACTGGGTTATTCTGAGCAAGTTATTGATGCCTGGAAGAAAATTACCATTAAAGCCTATGATGAGGCAAAGAGAAGTTCCAAAGGGTTGTCCATCCTTCCTGTCAGGATTGGCCCTGTTGAAAAGGATATTTTGTTCCAAATTGTTGATGTTGGTCCTCTAGCATATAATATCCTACTTGGTAGACCATGGATCCATGACATGCAAGTAGTGTCATCCACCTACCACCAATGTGTTAAGCTCCCCTATAATGGAGTAGAATTCTATGTACCCAGGGATAGCACATTATCTGTAAATGCAATTTTAGCAGGGACTCATGTTCCTCTCAATAGGGAAGCAGAGGATTTTGATACAACTCTAGCATAGTGCAAGAATAAGTTCAAGTCCATAGACCTTGGTATGGAGGGGTATTAGCTTGACTCCTTTACAAAACTACCATTCTCACCTAGATCCTATGGCAAACCTTCACAAGAGATGCATCCTTCATCTTTAGCCATGACTTTGTTTGGTACATTTATAGAGTCCTCAGTGCCTATCCAGGATGAAAAAGAAGAGGTGGCTGTCAAGGACTGGATCTATAGAGAAGACAAATACATGCATAATGAGAACTTCTCTCCCTCTCCTAAGACATATGGAAGAGGGTATACTCTTGTCAAAAGTATGGGCTATTCAGGTCATGGTCCTCTGAGTCATAGATTAGATGCTAGAGCTAAACCACTTGATCATGCTCTTTTTAGCCATAGGTCTAAAAAAATGGTTGGCCTAGGTTTCAAAAATCAGAACAAGAACCATGTTCCTATCCTTGGTGAGATAGATAGTGAGGATGAAACAAAGTATATGCCCAATTTGACAAACTAGTAGGACATGTGTGAATATTGGGTCCCTTCCACCAATCTCCTTTGGGGAGATTCAGATACTCCAGTTACCCATACAATAGTTTCAAGCCTAGAACAAGAAGAATCCACTATTGAGGATCCTATTCAAGAACATCAATACATGAATGGTGTTCAAGAAGGTGTTACCCTTGGTGACATTAGAGCTTCCACATCTAGACATCCTAAATATGCTTGGTGTAAACATCCTAGTCAAGATTCAGATATGGACTCACATGAGTATGAATGGGAATCTCTCTCTAATTCTTCTACAGTTGACATGGATGTTGATATTGTCCATACTTATAGTTCCCAACTTGAGGTAGCTAACAAGTCTAGTGTAGGATTAGAGGATTCGAATTCACAAGTTTCTTTAGTGGACGATGCTTCACTTGGTAGGATAAATCCTGATTTGGGTACCTTAGGGGGATACTTGACAGACCCTAACTCTAAAATCACTAGAGATGATACCATTTGTATCCACAATATTGAACCCATCATTGACCTACCCCTTGCCAATCCCCACCTAATTGATTGGTCTCAATGCTATCAAGAGCCTCAGCTCTTAACTTTTCAAAATGACTATGAGATAGAATGTTACCTAAATGCCCTTGAGCCCATAGTCTCTTCCACCAATGAACCAACTACAAGCATGATAGAACTAGATATCAAGTACTTTAGTCACAAAATGAAAAGAAAAGAAAAAAAGAATAAGATTTTTTATGGTGAAAACCACTGTGTGGTGGTGTCAGAACCTAAAAAAGTAAAAATAAAGGATGTATCTGAGGGTGAAAACCTCTCCGAGGCACCTAAGAATGAGGTACTTGATCATCTCCCAAGTTACTTTCAAGACAAATCTTCAGTGCTTGTTAAGCCTACACAACCAATTAATTTGGGTACAAAAGAGGCTCCACAAATAGTGCATTTGGCTCAGTCTCTATCAACACAAGAAAAAGAAGCATATACCAAGTTCCTACAAAGCATGAAGATTAATTTTGCTTGGACTTACTTAGACATGCCAGGGTTGGACACCAATCTCATTATGCATCACTTGTCCATAGCTCCAGGTATAAAACCAGTGAAACAAAAATTGAGGAAAATGCATCCTCACATAGCTCTTCTTATCAAAGCTGAACTAGAAAAACTCCTCAGTGCAAGATTTATAAGAGTCATTAATTATGTAGAATGGATATCCAATATTGTACTAGTTTCAAAACATGACAAGTCCATTTGTGTCTACATAAATTTTAGGGATCTTAACAAAGCATGTCCAAAGGATGATTTTCCACTTCCAAACATCGACATGATAGTGGATAGGACTGCGGGTTATGAGATCTATTCTTTGATGGATGGATTTTCTGGGTATAATCAAATCAAAATAGCTCTTGAAGACCAGGAAAAGACTGTATTCAATTACACATGGGTTACCTATTGCTGGAACGTTATGCCATTTGGATTAAAAAATGCAGGAGCTACTTATCAAAGAGCTATGACAACTATCTTTCATAACATGATGCATAAGAATATGGAAGATTACGTGGATGACACCTTGGAAAAATCTAAGAAAAGGGATACACATGTAGGAGATTTAGAAGTCATTCTAGATCATGTGGAATAGTTTCAATTAAGATTAAATCCCAAAAAAGTGTGCATTTGGAGTCACCTCTAGAAAACTTCTAGGGTTTATCATTTCAACCAAAGGAATAGAGGTGGACCCAGAGAAAGTTCAAGCAATCTTGGATATGTCACCTCTCAAAAACATTAGCCAAATGAGGAGTCTTCAGGGACGTCTTCAATCTATAAGGAGGTTCATCTCACAACTAGCAAATAGAGCTCAACCCTTTAATAAGACATTGCATAAAGGGGTTAAATGTGTCTGGAATGAGGATTGTCAGAAAAGCATGGACCAAATCAAGCAATACTTGGCTAATCCTCCTATTTTAATACCTCCTATCCCAGGAAAACCACTCATATTATATGTTTTAGCAACAGAATCTTCCCTAGGGGCATTATTAGCTCAACTTGATGACACTAGAAAAGAAAGAGCTATATATTACATCACTTGTACTCTCATGTCATATGAGGTTAATTACACTAGTATTGAAAAATCTTTCCTTGCGGTGGTGTTTGCTTCCCAAAAGTTGTGACATTACATGCTTGCACATACAATGCACCTCATTACAAAGATTGATCCTCTCAAATATTTGCTTGGTAAGGCTGCTCTCATGGGTAGACTTGCTAAGTGGATGATGATCTTATTAGAATTTGACATAGAGTATGTTGAGTGTAAAGCTATAAAAGAACAAGCCATTGTAGATCAATTGGCTGATTTTCCAGTTCAAGACAACATGCCTATTCAAGTTGAATTTGTAGATGAGCACATAATGTACATGACTGAAAGAACATGGAAGATGTTCTTTGATGGCTCTTTCATGCAAAATGGTTCAGGATCAGAAGTGTTATTTGTTTCTCCTCATGGGTAGACAATCCCTAAGTCCTACAAACTATTGTTCCCATGTACAAATAACATTGTTGAGTATGAGGCTTTGACAAATGGACTAAAAATGGCAATAGAATGGAGAATCATAGAGTTGCATAACTATGGGGATTCCCAATTGATAATCGACCAAGTTAATGAAGAATATCAAACAAAGGATGAAAAACTGGTACCCTATAAGAAAATTGTTGATTCATTGAGATGATATTTCACCTTTGTTACATTTCAACAAATCCTTAGAGTAGAGAATAAAGCAGTTGATGCTATGGATACATTGGCTTCACTTCTTCATCTAGAACAACATGAGTCCAGATTCAAATTTGTGGTGGAAGAGCTACACTACCCTATCTATGACTCCCAAGAAAGCCAAGTTGTATGTACCCTTATTGGCCATGATTCATCGCATTATGGTGCCATTTACTCATATCTCTATGATGGCATTATTCCTGAAACCTTCAACCATTCTGAACAAAGAAACTTAACCCAAAATGCCTTTCACGACACCCTTATCTCTAGTGATCTATATAGAAGGGGTTTAGATGGGACACTTCTTAGGTGCTTGGAAAAGGATGAGTCTGACCAAGCGTTAGCTGACATTCATGAGGGCATTTGTGGAGGACATTCCAATGGTCTTTCCATGGCCTGAAGATTACTTAGGGCTGGGTACTATTAGCCTACCATGTAGATAGATGTAGTAGCTTTTTCTAAATCATGTGAAAAGTGTTAGAAACATGGTAACCTCATATATGCTCCAAGCAGGGAGCTTATTTCATCTATATCTCATTGGCCATTTTAGCGCTGGGCCTTTGATCTTGTTGGGCAGATTCATCCCAACTCATCAGGTGGACACAAATTTATCATCACTGCTACTGACTACTTTACTAAATGGGTAGAGGTTGTTCCACTTTCTATTGCATCAGGCAAAATAGTTTCTCTATTTATTTTAAACCATATCATCTGTCAGTATGGAGTGCCTTCTGAAATAATCACTGACAATGGAGGTCAGTTCAAAAACAAGGACCTAAAACAACTCTGCAAGAAGTTCAAGATAAAATAACATTGGTCCTCCATTTACTTCTCGCAAGGAAATGGACAAGTAGAGGCTTTGAATAAAAACATTCTTAAAATTATCCATAGAACAGTTCACAAGAATGGTCGAGATTGGAATTTACAAATAAATCCAACCTTGTGGGCTTATAGAATGAGTATTCATACTCCAACTGGGGCTACTCCTTTTTCCCTTGCTTATGGTGATGAAGCAGTGTTACCTTTAGAGGTGGAGATTCCTTCACTCAGAGTTTCCCTCAAAGGTCTAGTTACGGATGAAGACTATCATGCCATGAGGCTCCAAGAGTTAGAACTTCTCGATGAAAAGTGTAAGGCATCATTTGATCACATGAGGGTCTACCAAAAGTATGTCCAAAGCATTCAACAAGAAGGTTCACCCTAGAGAATTTCAAGTGGGAGATCTTGTCTTATGAGAAAACCCTAAGAACCAACAACATAGAGAGAAAAAGGGAAAATTCAAACCTAATTGGCTTGGACCATACATCATTATTGTTGCTTTTCGAATAGGTGCTTATTTGTTATCTACTAAAGATGAAGAACAACTCCCTGATCCTATCAATGTCTTGCACCTAAAGAAGCTCTATCCATGATGCATGTTCTATCAAGGGGCATCCTTGTACATATCTATTGATCCTTAAAAAATTCCAAAAAAATTCATATATGATGCTGAAAAAATCCTAAAAAGCATATAAAGTCCTGAAAAAATACAAAAAAAAAAAAATTCAAAAATTGCAAAAAATTCAAAAAAAAAGAAAAAGTGCCTTGGTGAAAACCTAGAAACAGGCACCTTGGTAGCAAAAATACAAAAAAATTGAAAAAATCAAAAAATTTGTCAAGTGGTGAATACCTGGAAACAGGCGCTACTTGAGGCCTTTGCACCCTTGTTTCTTAGCATGCATTCTCAACACTTAACCTTTTTCCATCATACCTTATCCTTGTTGCCTTGGTTTGGAATTGGTCTTCATCTTTGTCTAGGGGGCATAACTATGTTAGCTTTGGTCTCTAGGATGTGTTAGTCTTTAGGAAATCTTGCAAATGGTGTTTTTCAACACCACCCCAACTATGTTTTTCAACATTACCCTAGCGTCAAGTGTTTCTCAACACTTATCAGATATCCTACCTATGGTCTAGCATGATATGATATGTTCCACTGGCAAATGTGATACTCAAAGTTTGACTCTATGACCTACACACACACTTAAACACTTGACTCACTGAGACTTGTTTGACTTTATTTCTTTGTGTGCTATCTATGATGATTTCTTTGATGAGTGTTCTCTCCCTAATAGTTTTCAATGATGTCAAGCTAGAAGACTGGGGGCATGAGGACATGTTTTATTTTTTTTCTTCTTGTGGGTATATTTTGTTGGTCCTAACTGTCATTAGCATTTATGCTTGTTCCACTTGACATTAGGGTCTACAGGGTATTATCCTTGACTATTTTTCGCAAGTGCATGCTTATAGTCATCTCAACTTTCTTGTGTCTTGATGCGAGCATAATCCTACTATACTAAACTTAGGAAACCTCACCGCACTAGTCATCTTAACCTATATGTCTTTGATGCCTAGGTGAGCTTCCCACATACCTATCTAATATAGATCATATTCAGATTCACATAGTTATACTAGTGTGCATTATATGATCTTGTGACGCTACCAATAACGCTCGATGATGATTATTAGAGTCTAAAGGCTTTGTAACCTTGCAAGTAAAACACTTTTCATAGTATCTTGCATTTTTTAGATTCATGTTAGTTTAGTTTGTATCTTGCATACAGAAAGAGCTCTCCTTTCATCTTTTGTGGACTTTTCGGTCAACTGCGCTCACCTTTCACTTTTTCTCGATCATGTCTTTCACTCCTTGTCTTTCACATCACATGCTTTTCCTGTCATCACAAGAGGTTAATCTTATCATCATATCTATATCCTAAAGAGATCATTTTCAGAAATAGGAGTGTATATCATAAACATGAGAACTAAACATACATCTATGAGAGAGATTATACATGAGCATATATATATCATACATTTTGAGCAATATAACAAGATAATAAAATTGAAACATCCATAACAAGTGGGACAAATACACAAGATACATCTCAAATTTAGTAAATCTCATATATATATGAATGTCATGATACAAAATACAATGTGGGATCCAAAATCTGGATAAAGTCCCAGGATATGTCTCTATACATCTAATCACCCTAGACCTAAGTTTGACTCTCCCCATCACATGGTGGTGGTGGAGGTGGTGCTATTGCTCTATCTGGTACCATGTCAGATCTCATAGCCCTCTCAGAGTAGAGTGGCACTCACTATGCTACAGATACATCATGTACATATAATCCATGGTAATATGTAGCTTGTGCTACCTCCATCCGGATCTCTGTTGCATCAGCCTGTGCTGCCCTCTCCCATCGCTCTATCTCAGCTCGTAGATCCATCAACTACTGATCTTGCATGGCAATGGTAATCTTGAGCTACTACATCTCAGTCTCTAAAACCTAGATCCTATCTCTAAGATCCTCCCCTCCCCCTGCAAGTTGGTCCTGTCCTATGTCTACCCGTCGGCAAACTAATCTTGCCACATCCTCTACCTCATCATCGAAAACCTATCTCTATGACTATCTCTAGCCACCTTACCTGGATCCCTATCCTCTCTCCACTCTCCTCCCTCCTCCCCCTCCTCCATCTCCCCCTTCATCATCCTCATCTCCACCCTGTACTTGTGGGTCTACATCTAGCACCGTGAATCTAGGGAATGGCTACCTCTGGCACTCTGTCCTAGAGGCTACATCAACCCTGGCATCCCCCACATCAGCTAGATAGTCCCAGGGCTCCCTACATAGACCTATCATCTCCTATACCACCTACTAGTAGTCCACCATCGGTAACCACCCTAATCCCTCATCCTCCCTACACCTGGCATATGTGGTGGTCTCCATAGATATCCACTGTTGGTGACCAAACTGCCTCCACACCCAAGAGATCATAAACCACTCAACAATCTCTGAATGCCAACTAGCTAGTGGCTGACTATATATCATATACCCTAGCTCCTGATCTCAATCACTCCACAACTCACAGGCCCTTTATGGTCTCCACTCGAAGGCTGTGAGCTCATCCAAAAGCCTCCTATAGTATGTCACATCACCACTATGGGGCTATGAAATGAAACCTATATATCTGTAAATATAGGGGTGTCTCTACTCCCTCAACTGCACTCATGGTCACACTATAGAAATTTTCTCCCACGCCCATATCTATGCAAGAATGGCCCCACATGCCCAAGTACTGCTCTCCCTATACACTATCCCGTGCAGCTTGTAGTACATGTCTACTATGATAGTCAGGCCCCATGCCATCTACCTCAGATGTGCTATTAGATCTTCCACTAATCTACCCCAAGCTAGTGTAAATCCTCTCTAGCTCCTATCAGTAATAAGAGCTTGTGCAACTATGGAACATACTATACACACCACTGGGAAATCTCTGTCAAACTCCTCGACTAACCAATCCCAGCTGAGATGCCTGTCAATAATAGTGACATCCTAGAATAGGTCCTGGATGGCCTATCATCCCTCTATCGAGGTTTGATCATAATATACCTATGCCAACAAACAATTATGTCAGTTTTCATCATCTGGAAACATTATACTAAAAGATCATTTATAGACATGATTATACTCACAGGATCCCCCTGGCTAGGTACCCGCAGAATCTGATAGACGTCCTCTAATGTAATGGATGCCTCTCTAATTGGCAAGTGAAAAGTGTTATGCTCATTGTTCCATCTCTCAGCCAAAGCTATCAGCAAACCATGGTTTTCCCATATATCGGGCATATGCAACAAGTATCCAAAACCCATATCCCTCAAGTTTGCTCATCCCAGATCATCAAGATCTCAGACGTAGCGTAACCTAATCACTCTCAAGGCTTTGATATTTTTTTCTAGAAAAGCCTCCTACAAGCCATAAACTCCCAAACCAAATGTCAGAACATATCATGATGGAAAAATTAAAATCAGTACAAGTCATAACAAATGCAAAAATTGTCTAGAACCATGTTATATTGTTCAAATTAACACTATGTGATACTTCATATTATACTTGTGTGATACTTGTTGATATTGTATTGTGAAATACTTTGTTACATAGTGGTACGATACTTTCACCCAATGTGATAGTTCACCCAATATCACACGACATTTCATCAAGCATCATACGATGCTTTCTTGAAAGGTCGTGCGATATTTTCTTAGCTCACAAAGTATCACACAATACAATGTATAACTAGTGTGCAATACTTTAAAAGTATCGCATGACATTTTGCATTTGTAAAATTTGAAATATTTCAAAAACTTTAAAAACATGTGTTTAAATGCAATAAATGCTCATAAATGACTCAAAAAGCAAGTTTTTCTAAAAACTTACTGGGGCACCATAGTGAGGAGGTCGATTGTGCAACTGACCACACTTGAATCGATGTGTTTGGACTAGAATCACTACTTGCTAGGCCATTTTCTCTCTCTAAGCTCTCAAAGTTCTCAAATCATAATAAGACATGAATTTGAAATGACATTTTTACCCCATTTTATAGCATTTTGACTTTTTGACCTAATTTTCAAAACATCTTGGAATTTCATGAAAATTGCACCCCTAGCTAATTTTGACATCTTGGATCCATTTTTGGGATCAAAATCAAAATTTGAGTTCATCTTGATAGTCAAAATGGCATTTCAAAATTTCTCCTTATTCTGCGTAGTTGGCTAACCATTTGAGGCCCGATCCTTCGATCTTCATTGGGGCATCTTCATTTCTTCACCCCCATCTCTCTCAACCTTCTAGTCTTTCATTCATTCACTTCATCTCTTTGAGATTTGACTTCATTTTTATCCTATATCTTTCTCAGTCAAACCTAGTCAAACTAGGGCATGTTTTCACTGCTTAATGGTTATTCTATTATTCTTTTGCCTTCGATTATGATTTCTATTAATTTGATCAAATTTATCAATTTTCTATTTCTCCTCTACCTGATTTCAATTTTGATTTCGAGGGGGAAGTACCTATCAAACTTCAATCCTTGATTCAACTTTTTCAATCAAACCTTTCTTGAGATTCTTATCTCTTATTTGAGACTTGGCAATCTCCTATTTATAGGTATGTTGGTCTTATCTTTCAACTTATCTTTATCAGCTTATCTTTGTCCTGATGTGTTCCCATCCATTGAACACATGTCTGGGTTGTCTTGTGATCCCAAATCGATCTCACATTTCAATTCCATTCTTTGACCACATGTGATCCTAAATCGATCTCACATTAGTCAAAGAGGGGCAAATTTATACACCCTAAAATGGTCGCCTAGACTTTGGGCCCCTATTCAGTAATTTATCAAACCCCTGAATCAATATTTTCAAAAATCAATATTTTTCAAATTATATGAATTTCCTTGATCAAATCCTACTTTTATCATTTATTTGATTATTTTCTATGGGCTAACCATTTTATCCTAAGTATTTATTTATTTAAAAGGAATTCCCTCCCCTTTTATTAAATAAAAAGCCCCCATCTTTTCCTCTTATCCTAAGTTGTACAAATAAAACATTATTCTTATTTTATAAAAAGAAGAAAAATCCTTTTTGTCTCATATGGACACAAAAGTCAACTCTTATTTTCTCATTGGAGGAGATTTGTGCACATAGATTGCTCATCTTTCATGCTCCACCCTTGATTAAATCTTTTGCCTCTTAATCTCCGTGGTCCATTCCTTTTCAATTCCTTTAAAAGGAGAGCTCTTTTCTCATTCTAGGATCCCAACTTTGAATACTAATCTTATGCTACAAGATTTCTTGGAGACTTTGGAGCTTTGGAGATCTTCATACATTTAGCTTCCATTCTTGCATCATAGCTTCATGTTTATGCTTTCTTAGTTTAGATTTCCTTTCAAGTTCTAGTTTAGCTCACATAGCTTGATTAGTAAGGCTTGTAATACTTTCATTTCCATAGCTTACTTGCATCTTCATTCTTAGCATAGTTGCATTGCATTTCCATTGTTGATTCTTGAGGATATTAGCATTCTTGCCCTTGTCTATTTGAATCTCCCATTGTGTGGTTTACTAGCAAGGTTGCATACTTCAATAGCTCTAGCTGAGAGCACTATCAAACATCCTTGTGACTCCATGCCTAGGGAGCTCTAGGTCACTTTCTCAAGGTTTCTCATTCATGGATTCTCTTGGAAGTAATGACTTAGAGAAGTGCACAATTTGAGTGTACGCTAACATCTTCAAGATGTCTACCTCTTCTTTGGGCTATTTCCACTTCTTCTAATCTAGCAGCAATCTATCTTAGCATATTTGCCAATCTTGGATCTTCATCTCGCCTCCTACGAACTATCTTGACAACCCTCTGCAATTGCAGGTTAGATCGCAATCTACTACCCCACAATAATTCAACTAAGGCTTCAAGAGGAACCTGCAAACCTAGATCCGCAGACCTAGATCAAGATTTTACCTTTCTCTGATACCACCTAACACAAGGCAGGGAGCAAGAGGGGCCAAATGATGGTGCACCCTAATGATCCAAGCTTGCAACACATGTGGAAGCAACAAACAACAAGAGTGAGAGAGAAAGAGTGCCAGATCCTTTCAATTATTATCATCAATTTGAATCATACATGTCTGGCTATAAGGCCTTCCCGGTTAGGGCCCAATATTACAATGAATTACAAAAGTCCTCAAACATGCGAGGATCTGCTACCAATCTCTAATCTAATGCCTTATATCTTCAATCAAAACTGACTCCCTAAAACTACCACCAAACATCTACATTTATACAAGAAGCTACTGAGCTGAGTTAGCCTTCAGATCCACAATTAATGGAAGTAACGATCAAATCTAGGACCACACACTTCCCAATGATAGATACAAACATTAATTTTATGATCCAATATAAATGCACAAGTCAGCCACAACAGAAAACAAAACTAAACCCATCGGTAAGCAAGATAACTAAGCAATAGATAGACAATGTCGAGCACCAATGAAATAACTGACCGCCCAGGAGATAACCGACCACACTTGGTAACCAAAGGAAACTAACCAACTACTGACCAACTCGGTCAAAGTAGAAACTGAGAAACACATATAAAACTCCAAATTGTTTTTGGTGACATGGGATTTCCAAGGACCCAAGATGCTCTTGCATCAGGATGCACACTATGTAAATTTATGACTTTCATAGAGCGCTCGCACTATGAAAATCATAAATTTACATAGTGTGCATGCCCTATAGGGCATGCGCACTTTGTAAAGGATTTGAATTTACCAATCCTAAGGCTTGGATTTGCCTTGGAGATCCAACCCAAAGGCTTGGATTATTGAAATAGGCCCAAGATGTGTTTTCCAACAGACATACAAAAAAATGGCATCTTTTTTTGTGTGCTCCTCATCAGGTTTACTTGTGGCTCAAGAACGTAAAAATCAGATGATGTGATATTACGGATCTCTCTGTTAGCTATCTAAGCATATAATTTATTTTGAATTCTGATTATGTTAAGTTTTTCAACTCTAATTTCTTTTCTGTGTATGTCCATTTTTTGTAAAAAACCAACATGCAGTATTTTGGGCATAGATTTTGGCTCGTTCATCAAATTTTGCAATAAGTTACATTTTTAGAAACTAGACTCCATTCTACAGAATTTAAAAAAAAAAAAAATATGATTTTCAATTATTTTTAAATGATTTTTAGGGGGAGCACACAGAGATTTCATGTTTTCAGGATGTGTGCACTTCGTAAATTCATCAAAAATTATACATTCATCAAAAAATTACCAAAAAAATCTAGGATAAACTACATGGTGTTAGCTAACTTTTCACCAAAGTGATTAAGAAAATTCAAAAAAAAAGTGAACATTTTAGGGGAAGCACACCAAATGCTATGTTATGTTTTTGGACAAAAACCAAGACCACTTTTTGTGCTCCCCCTTTTTGAGGGCCTTAATCTGCACCATTTTCAAAATAAGTTAGTAGTTTAGGAACTAGATTTAGAGTATTACAACTTTTATTTTTGTCGTATCTTAAACTTTTGAGTCTAACTATCTTCAATTTCTTGTTGAGGTTCAGAGTTTGCTGATTTTAGGAAAAAAGTGGCATCTTATAGCCCCTTTTTGGTCCCCCATCTTTGTGCACTTACCCCAAAATCAAACGAAATGGAGAAATATTTCAAATCAGGGACATTAAATGTAAAAAAATTAAAATTATTAATGGGGCATCTCAATCAGGTTATTCTTCAAATTAGTGCATCATATCAAGAGTTATTCATCAAAATCAGATGCAAATCAGTCATCAAAATTAGATCAAACATCGGTTAATCAGAGCAGATAAATATTCTTTGAACCAAGGTGCTTCACATATTTTCAAAGGGGGGCATTTGTACACACCTAAAATTGGTCAGACAAAAA
Organism: Chamaecyparis obtusa; assembly: GCA_027943335.1. Taxonomy (NCBI): domain Eukaryota; kingdom Viridiplantae; phylum Streptophyta; class Pinopsida; order Cupressales; family Cupressaceae; genus Chamaecyparis; species Chamaecyparis obtusa. The sequence continues at coordinate 2,877,017 of BSBK01001220.1, read as the reverse complement.
TCAAAGAAAGCAATTGAGGATCAAATAATGAAATAATTGAAATCAAAGATATCAGTTTAATTAAATAAAAAAGATCAAATAATTATACTATTAATTTTAATCAATTAATTGTATAGTTTAAATCTAAATTTAATCCAATCTATTCAAATTGGAGACATGGCTAAATTAAATCAATTAAATTAATTAATAAAGCAAATAACTCTCACCTACCACATATGGACAAAATGAAATCAACCATTGAGGTGAGATAATTTTGATCACATGGATCACTCAAAAAGCTTTGCTATCTCCACCATCCAATTTGCTTTACAATCTTGGTCATTCATTCTTGTCTCTTTGTTCCAACATTTGAAACCACCAACTCAACTCAACTATAACCATGAGTCAATCTAACTCACATCTAACTCACCTTTTGGATTTTAGAAATCTTTTAAATAGAGTACATATAGAGTAAATGGATCTATTATCTAGAGCATCATTATTATAGCCAATTCATTCTTAAACATAGCATTTTTATTGAGAATTTACATTGTATTGATCATAATGGAAGAATATTGCATAATTGAGCTAGAATAAGGTAGAAATGCATCATACAAAAGCTTTATTTTCTCATTCTAGGACTATCACTAATGGATTCTAATCTAAGAGCATTTAATTAGCTTTTCTCGATAGAGAACCATAGGATGTTTCTTGTCTTGTTTTCAATTGAATATCTTAAATTGTTATTATTTCATAATTGAATTGATTTCATTGATAAACTAATCCAATGAAAATATTTCACATACACAATTACAACTCTTAATTTTCAAAATAGTGTGACTTTTCAACTCATTAGTTATCCCCAATAAACTAATCAAACTACCCAAGAAACAAAGAACATAGTAAATAATTATAATACAATGGTTTTTGTTTTCCTTGAATACTTGCTTTCACTTTAATTTGACCCATCTCCACATATAATGACAAATATATTTCCTGTACATAGCTTCACCAATAACAAAAATCCCCTTTCTCTCACTCTGTAAATAAATTCCTTTGTAGTATACATGCTCTGTCAGCACTCTGTAAGTGTTGTGCTCGATCAATGTATCACATTATGTTTACAAGAGAATTTTCAACTACATTACTCTTGATCCCTTATGATTTAATGAATCTGTATAACCTATTCCATATTTTTTCTCTACAATATTTGAAACACATATTTAAGGCATCTTTCCAAATAACATATGTTTGTGTACGTGACTCTTTGTTGCAGTCATGTTTCCTGGAGCAGTTCACATATTTATGTATTTTGTTGTATAGTTTAAGTTCATAATTTATTTGTCAAATATATCCTTTCATTTTAACACTCCCAATGTCCCTACAGCTTATTTGAAAAATCCATTTCTTGGTAATCAAAGCATTTCTCAAGGTCTCACTTCCATGAGGCACCCTATCCAGCAGTTCGTCTACTAGTTTGCTACAACATTTTATCAAGGAACAATGCTATGTCAGACATTCCTCATGCTAATTATGCTAATTATGCTATGTCAGATAACTCAACATTCCTCATGCTAATTATGCTTTGTCAAACTTCTATACCTCATTCAGTGGCCTTCCTTGTGATACCCGTAGGTAGAGAGGATGTTGTAAAAAGTTGTGGTGTTTCACTACACACAAGTCGTTCGCACTTTCTTGAAAGAATCCATGCAGCATTTTTTCAAATAGTTCGGAAGCCTGGTTAATCATATTTCATTGCATACAACAAATGGCCTATAGATAACCTCTTTCAAAAATTCTCTATCATGTATTTCAAATATGAGGTGCATAACTCTTTGTTTAGTGCATAAAAACTTTGAAAGTTTCTAAAATATTTCATTAAATTCAATTTGTGCATATTGAAAAACCATAATTCTTCATGAAATGACATAATTTGAAGCACCTTGTCAAATATTTCAACTGCATCCTTTTGTAACAAAATCAGTGTACATTTCCCAGCACCTGTGCATTTACATAAAAATTACTGGAGGCATTTCACCCTCTATATACTTCCAATGATCACTGTATTACATAAATGTCATTTCCAAAATGGTATTAATCCAAATGGGTCATATGCTAAGCGTCCTTGGCTTTGATTTTGCAGGAATCCCTATGTGTATAACCTTGATGGGCACCCATGCCCTTTGTTCTTGGTTTAATTTTGGATGCACTCTATTTCAAAATATCTAGAGTTCCATGTCTATGGGCATTTAGGGAAAATATCTCTTCATCGGAGAAAGATGGTACATCGGTGAAATATTTTGTATCGATAAAATTTGATAAAATTTCTTATATTTTGATAAAATTTCTTCATTGTCCCTTCCATCTTACCAATTGCATTGGTGAATACAAAAAATCATTTACTAAACCATACGCAAGGGCCACCATATGTAGTTTCATATGGATATTATATAAATTGTTTTGAGTGACTTTAATGAGTCACACATCATCTATGAAACAATGTATGGATTAATTCTGGCCTCAAGAATTATGATGAATGTAGGGTCCCACAATATCTTCTTTTCTAGGAGTATTAAAAGTTTATGTATTTGTTATCCATATTTTTTCTCCCTCATTCTTTATGATATTAATATTTAAATCATAATGATTTAAATATTGAGCCTTTGAAGCTAAATTTTAAAACATCTAATTAAACATCATGGTGCCTCCCATTATCATTTTTTTATTAATCTTTTTATTATTTAAATCAAATCGATATAAATAATATAAAATTTCTAACACATGTCTTCAAATGCAAACTTTTTCTTTTGACCCTCATTTTGTAAGTTAAGGAAAATGTTTTTAAGCTCTTCAATTTCCTTGGCAAGGTTAAGCATGTGAGAGGCATCATGAGGGTGACGAAGGGAATCATGTGTGGATGGAGGATAATGAGGTTGATTTCCTTTGTCAAAGGTAGAGGAAGAATAAGGAATGTGATATGGATTGGGATTAGATATGACTTGAGGATTGGGATTTGGCATTTGAAAGTCCTCAACCATTTTGTGAAACCAATCCATATTCATGATGTTTTAATTAGAGATTTTGTATTGGATTAAAGGAAGATGATGTAGAGGAAGATTGGAATTAAGAGGGAAAGATTTGATGATGAAGAAAATATGAACTTAAGACTAGGAGCAAGTTTGGATTTTGATTTAAAAGGGTAGGGCCTCTAGGATTTTGATCAATTGGCTGGTGGATTTGATTGATTTAGAGGGCAGGGCCTCAAGAATTTTGATCGATTTGATTTGATTTTGATTTTTCATTTGTGAGGATAGGGCCTCAACATTGGATTTGATTTGATTTGGATGAAGATTAAAGCCCAAATATTATGATGGTGCTCTTAAGCCAAAAGTGGAAGATTAGAAGATGGTGTAGATAAGACTTGGATTAAGAATGGATGAAGTGGAAGGATAGATTAGGGATGTTTGAAGACAAGTGAAATGGATGATAGGGGAGATATGGATTGAATTAGAACATAGAAAATAATAGTGCAATGTGCATGTCCAAAAAGATTTCCACGGATCTCAACACAATCGAAGACACATCAAGCACACACTACCTAAGATCAAAAGGGAAGTGTTCCAACCTTTTCCCACAACCTCATTCTCATATCCCCACAATTAAGTGGTTGAATGGCACTTTCTAGTACTATGAAAGTTATGGATCAATTGGAAGAGATCAATGCTTGCAACACATATTTTTCCATATTGTCATATTCAAGCTTTAGCATCCAAGGGAATACATATGGTGAGTATCTTGAGGTGATCCAGATAAGTCCACTTGGATCAATCCTTGCACAAAGGAAGTCACACGGCTAAAATGGTTGGCCTCTAAATCCTTATGTGTCTAGTAAGTTTCCTTCGTTCATGACTATCCCATGTAGTTTTGCAAGAAGATAAGGCCTATAGCCCTACAAGCATCCAAAAAGCATAGTCTCACAAGAAAGATTCAGACCTCTCAACCCTATACTTGATGAACGTATTCCCCTTGTATTAAAAAAATTTTGAGTCCATTGATGTCCCTACAAGCGCCCAATCAAATGTAGTCTTTCTTAGAAAGATTGAGGCAACTAGGCCCTACACATGAAGAAGCATTACAAATAGAAAATAGCCAAGTCTCCCCTCTTTTTGGATTGAAAAAAGCTTTTGATTATAGTGCAATGGAGTAGTCGGGTTTGCTTGTTCCCCACTTGGGTCAATCCCAAAAGATTTCTCTCTTGGCGGGCCCTCTAAAGATAAATGCAAGAAAGTAAAAGGATAGCTAATGGAGATCAAGATTTTTAATTTTCCATAAGGAAAAGAGCATACTCTCCTACTCCATATTTTCTCCCAAACACAAAAAGCACATGTTCATTTACCTAAGATTCCTTTCTAGTGACCAAATTAAGTAGGTCTAGATTTTTTATTTCCCCTTAAAGAGGAAAGAGCATACTCTCCTACTACCCAACTAAATCACAAGAAATGAACCTTCCTAATTAAACTAGGTTCCTATAAAAATCAAATTGAAGTAGACACAATATTTTTTTGAACCTCCAAGGTAACCTACAAAACCAATGAATTAGTAGTCTCAAATCTTTTCAAGATCTTCAAACAACGTCCTACAAAACAAATTGATTAGTAGTTTCAAAATGTCTTAATCTTGGTCAACTGTTCTACAAAACCACTATTAGAAGATTGAAAATATCATAAACTTTTAAGAAAACTCAACCATGCATTGGACAATGTGCAAATAAAGTGCAAACCCATCATTTTTTATTTTTTTTGCATTTGACTTAGTCAACAAGATCTTATTTGTTTGATATGATTTCGGGAACAAAAATAGAAATGTAAAATAGAGACCCTTGCTAAAAAATAGAAAGCTTTCCAAAAATGTAAAAATTTTGGAAAAATTCCTTAATTTGTGCCTTAGGGACCTAATTTATCAAAATAGACTAGTATTCAACGATTGAATTTTTGAGCCATATTAGTGCATCAAAATAAAAAACACAAGAACATGCCATGTGTAAAATTCTTAGACCTTTCCAAAAATGTAAAGTGTTATGAAAAATACGATGATTTGCAATGAGAAATTAATTTTCATTGAAAATCATAAAAAAATTATAACTCGCAAAAACTTGATCAGAAAAATATGATTTTTGAACTAAGACATACTATGATGATCCCCCACCTACAAAAAATAATTTAGACCAAAAATCCCAACCGTTTGAAAGATATGATCAAATCTTTCAAAAAATTCTAGGGTTTTATCTTCAACTCAACCTACACAAGCATTAGCATTAAAAATCTTCAAAAGTGTAGATCCATTAGGGATGTGGGTCCCATCGGGCATGCCAAAATATATGCAATGAAAATATGGACCTACTTTTTGCAAATGAAACATATAAAAACACCAAACAAAATCACATTAGATGTTAGTCATTTCAAATACAATAAAATAAGTAATATTCACTACAATTTTTGATGAGCTAAAACAAGGGCATCTGAAGCCTTATTTGATTTTCTCTTTGAGATTATTGTGGGTATGCTCTCCCAACACAAATGAAATGCAAAAGTAATTTAAAACTATGGGATGCAAGATAGATGATGGTGAAGGGATTGAGAACAAGTATGAGGAACTTTCCCCAAGTTTCACAAATGATAAAGATTATAATAATGCAAGATTTGATTCTAGATAATGATAATGATAATGATAATGAAATGAGATTAAGACCTAAGATGAAGGCAACATGATTAAGAAACTGAGAACAAGATTAGATTGCAATAAAGAAAAGAACTAAAATGATTAAGAATGCTAGAAGATACAAGAGCTAAGAGATTAAGAAGAAAAATAACCTAGACTTAAAATGAGGAGGGAGGCCTCCTTTTATAGAAAATGAAAAGAATTGGACAGTGGAGATTAAGAGGCAAAATAATGGATGACCAAGAGTAAGAGGCAAAAGGGAAGTGGCTAAGATGAAGAGGAAAAAAGAAATGAGTGGCTAGGATTAAGGGGCAAAAGGATGTTAGGTAGGAATTGAAAAAGGTGAAGTGGCAAAAAATGCAAAAGTCAAACTTCACTTTTAGAGGGAAAGAGAAATTTAAAAATGATTGGTGGAGAAAAAAGATGGAGAGGTGGCCACCTTGGAAAAGGTGATTGTGCACATGATTAGAGGTAATCCACATTTTAAATAAGATTAGAGGAATATTAGAAAAAGGTAAGCATAGGAAAAAGGGAAAAGGAATTAAATTAAAATATATTTAATTTAATCATGATTTAGAAGAACTTTAGGCTAGTGAAAGAATAAAATAAATAAAATTTATTTTATAAAGGAAAATGGAGGGATAATATATTTGATTTAATTTAATATATTATAGTATTTAAATAAAATTTAAATACAAAGGGAAAATGAATTTATTTAATTAAATAAATAGAAGAATATAAGGATTATATTTAATTAATAAAATTAACCATAATGTTAAGGGAAAATGTTAATAACAATTAATATTAGTGTGAAAGGAAAATTTTAGGTGTCTGCACAAGGTTGTGGGAGATTATCTTTGGACTAATAGTTGACAAAAGTTCACAACCGAGTGAAGACACATCCAGTAAAGTGGAGTTGGATAACAAGGAAGATCTTGATGAACCACATAATGTAAAGCAAGAAGAAGGATATAAGGGAGACATGAGTGAATCATGGGATTTGATTACAATTGTGGATATCACTGACGATACCCCAGTTAAAACAAATATATTAACTAAGGAGGACATTTAGAAACAAACACTTGTCGAGGCAGCCTCATATAAGTTTCTACCAAGCACCAATCTAGTACTAATTTAGATACAATATTATCCAAGGATTGAGAGTACATCAACTATGGATACTACACCAATAAGCCCTCATACAGTCACAGTTGAACATCAACCCTCACAGAGTACCAGTGCCGAGAAACAAGACAAGTCGGCAATCACACCTAAGAATACACCTGTCGAGGAGGAAAAGAAAGAACAAACCAAGGAGAGTCTTAAAGGGATTGAAGATAAGTCTGCACTAGTATTAACAAGTCCTCATATGGAGGAAAAGAAGAAGATTGAAGAAGAGATAGAAAAGGAAAAACCAAAGCCTAAGGAACAAGAGGTCATAAAAGATCTAATACAATTGTTGAGTTGGAATACACCGAGGAAGAAATCATAGAAGAAGGAGAAATCTCCTGGAACACATGTTACACTCGATGAAGTTATAGTGATTCCTAAATGGGATAGTGAGAACTTAACTTATGAGAAAATGCAGATATTGCAAGATCTCTTGAAGAAAAAGAGCAAGAAAGAAGAGCTAAGAAGAGAGCATCAACAAAAGAAAGTCTTACATGAAATTAAAGGTATATTTATTGAAGCTTTTGAAATGGATGATGTGAATGAGTTAGCACCTATCTTGGATCAACTAGTACAAATTATTAAGAAGGTGAATAGTGATCATGGTGAGTCAAATGATAAACTTATGTAGTGGTTTGAGAGAAAGTTTGAGACCAAGGTACTAGAAAATGTTTCCACTGACATTGCAGTAAAACACATAGAACTTTCTACCTTAGTGACTAAATTAGAGGAAGTTGTGCAAAATTATCACTCTTTGTACAAGAATTTATGTAATGTTGAAGAGTTCACTAAGTACAATCAAGATTTGATTGATAAACTATAATTAGACTTAAATTCTACTGGTCATTCACTAAGCATGGATGCAAGTTCCAACTCCATCCACTTCACTAGATTTCTACATGCACAAGGAATATTAGTTAAGTTGATGGATAATGATAGATGAATAAGGGCAAGGCTAATTTCCATATAAATGATGATGACACCTCATCTAGAGGCTATGTAGAAGGAATTAGCAATGGCAAATGAGTTAGTGTAGAGAGACCCTCATCTCTCTATTGCTGAGAGCCTAGTGGATCTAGCTACCCAAATAGAAATAAAAATATAGGTTTTGGAGTCTATAAGGTCCGGTTAGGACAATGCATTAGGTATGATAATGCAGCTCCATAAACCATTTTTGGGTAAATATTTCAAAACCCCTACACCCCAGCAACTTCAAGTGACAAAAACAAGGGAGAAATGATATGTCATAACAGAGTTCAAAGAAGAAACAAGGGAAATGACACTAGGAAATGATAGAAAAGAATAAGTGAACTGAAATGCTACATACAAAGAAATACAAGAAGGAATGTATATCACAGTATGACATACTATTTTGTAATGTGTATATATTCAATTTTATATCAAAAGAGTCTTATATATATATATGTGTGTGTGTGTGTGTGTAGAATCTTTTGAAGATCGATTCAAAGTCATAGGGGGAGTTTTTTATATTACTAAATAATCTTATTGTAATGTAAATATCATGACAAAGTATTTTTTCCACTAATGTCAAAGGGAGATATTGTTGATCCCTAAGTTTTGTTGTCTATTAGTGTCTTACACTTAGTCATTTTCTAGGCAATGTTGGTCATTCATCACTGCGACCGAGCCATCTAGTAAAGGCCGAGTTATGTCTAGACTTGTATATTCTATAATTATTGAGTAGTAGTTATTGTTGTGCAAGTTAGAGGTCATCGAGTATTTCATTAATAGTCGAGCAATTTATGCCGAGTTGTATAGAAGTGTTAGTGTCGAGCACCAGTATATGAAGAATAAGTAATGCGGAGTGTCAAAGACTTCATATGCCAAGCAAGCCAGATTTGACATATGTGTTTTTAATGGCACAAACACTTAGGTAAACCATTTTGGCCAACATCTATACAATGTTCAATTTTTTTTGAGTAAATCACGGAGGTAATTATGCCTTATATTTGTAATCATTAATCCCTATGTAATCTATGTATCCAATTAGATTTAGGGAATGCTTAAGCAGCATAAGTAGAGAATCTAGATCATTGATCTTGATCTAAGGAGTTATTTTGTTGTCTACATAAGTTGAGATCTACACCCTAAAATGTAGTTAGAGAGTATGAGAAGAGAATATGAAGGATCTCATATACAAAATAGAGAAGCAGTTTGATATAGGCAGAGATCAGTAAAAAGTGACTAAGAAAGGCAATGAAAGACAAAATAGAGATATATCTGATTAAGGAGATCAAATAAGTATTGGAAAGAGAAGGTCTATTATCAACATCACAGTGCAAACTGAAGGATCGGGTACTGAGACATTTTAATAGGTGAATCAGGGTAAATCTCTTAACAGAGTGGTACTAACAGGCCTAAGAAAATCTCATAATCGAGTGCTTACTTTTTTTATAAGTGTAGACACCTAAATCTGATTACATAATTAAAAGTAATCCTATTTAGTTCTCTCCTAAGGCATTCTATTAATTAAATATTATTTTTTTAATTAATTGATTTGTGTCATCCCCTAATTAATTAATTATAGCCTAATTAATTATCTAAAATAAACAATCCATAGTCTGATAATTAATTAAATCCTCATTCCTCTATTAATTTAAATGATACATATATCTATTTAAATTAATTCATAAGCCTTCATTTTCCTCCCACTTGGAATTAAATAAAATATTTAATCCAATTTGAGCACATGGCTCCTAAACCTTAACCCTTAACCAAACCCATCCCAAAATCATAACATGGAGTTCCTACTCAACCCAACCCATTCACACATATTAATCACCTTTAATTAGCTAATGACCCATGATTAGCTAATCCAATCCTCCACTCATTCTTTCTCCTCCCATCACATCCTCCTAACCTTCCCACTTGCCTCCTAATCCAAGCCTAATCACCTCCTAAGTATTTGCACAATCATAATCCATGGATTGAGTAATCCTAACCCAACCCAAGTCAACTCTCATGTCACATCCTCACATCCCCCAATTCCCTCACCTCATGTCAACCTTAAATGCTCTTACACTTCTCTTACATACTCCACCTTCCTCTTACACATTTGTCCCCTCTCAAATCTCCCAAAATGGTCACATTCCCCCATTCCTTCCAACCTCTCCCATTGTGACACTTGTCACAAGGAGATGCATTTGAGAAAGCACAATCCATGTGCTCTCTCCCAAATGCATCTTGACCCGTCCTAAGGTTTGCATCTTGATCATCTGTTCACTCCTCCTCTTGCCTATAAATTGAACCCTCATCTCCTCACAAATCATCCACCTTTTATGAAAATTTATTATGCCCATTTGAGAGCCAAAAAAATCAACCATAGCCTTATACTGCCAAATTTTCCACTCATCCATTGAAGCTTGAGTGAGGTTGCCGAAAGGAAGGTCAAGAAAAGAAGCTTGCTAAAAGGAAGCTCAAAGATCACCAAACCATCATCATTGCAACCCAAAAGGAAGAAAAATACCAAGAGAAACTAGATATCGTGGAATATAATGCAAGAGTCAAATAGTTTTCCACACAAATTAGAGTGAACCACTAGTTTTTCAGACTAGATAGTGAAGACTAGAGGGCATAATCCCATACCTTCTTGGAATTTGCAAAACTATCTCAACATCCCTTCATCTTAGATCATCTCCTAGGTACATTTATGTCATCCCCATAGAAAGCTTAAGAATCTGTTAGCATCATCCTCTATCCAAATCCCAAATCAACATCCTAAATCCACATCCCATCCAAGAAATTTTTTTGAGTTGCTCAAACCTTATCCAAAGAATCAAAAACCTTAGCTTCACCCATTTGACTGAGCATTGTCTAGGGTAGCTAGTACTTACTCTTGTGGACCTCATCATTTCGATCTAGAGATCTGCTCACTCTAGTAAGGATCCCATCGTCCAAATATCATAATTCTATCTGAGGACTGAAATCCTTCACATTTTGATCCCACATCAAGAAAGGTAGCTCATTTTGACCTTTAGCCACCCATCTCTTAGTACATCACTAAAATCTCACAGCATCTAAAATCCCTCTTTATCTAGGCATCTTGATTCTAGCACATAGGCTATCCCCAACCTCATTTAAGTCTAAGAACCTCATCCCAAGCATCCCCCTGATATGTCTGCATCTTCCCCCATCCTAGAACTTTGCATTTCATTCATGTTGAGACACAATCAAAGAAGAGGAAAGGAATGGACCCCAACCAAGCCACTAGTTCAACATATCCAAATGACCCTACTAGCACTATGGTAATGTATGATCCTCAACTATCAAAAGCTCAAAATGTGTGGGAAGACCCCACTGAAACACCTACCACTAATTCTATGGAAGCGTTCATGTGCCATCTAGGACACACACAAATGGTAAGCGCAATTATATCACAAAACCATCTTTCCATTTTAGCAAACTATGCAGAGGAGGGTACTCCAATTCTACCACATTTACGCTCTTTTGATCCCACAAAACCTGTCGATATCCCCAACAATGTCTATCCTATTGTCATCCAACAAATCCATGATCCCACCATGTAGATGTCCCATACAGCTTCACCCATTCCTCATCTCTTGCAGCCCAGCTCGGTAATCCCCATAGTTCAAACAACACCCCAATCCATCCCATTTCCCATCATGGGTGCACCACCTCCACCTACCTCTTCACAAATTACCACACAATCACACGCTTCCGCACAAGCACCACCACCACCCCCATGCAAGCCTCTATGTAGATAGTACCTCCACTGATCACAAGTTAGATTCCTACATCAATGTCTATCAGAAAGCCAATCCCCATGCAAGTCCCTCCACCACCCTATGTCATAAGAACATAGTGTTAGGAATGGGAACAATGAGAGGGGGTGGGTGAATCTGTGTTCACTGTATTTTATCTTTTTACTTATTCTTTAAATGAAATTAAATGCTTAAGTACTAAAATGAACATCCACATAAACATGAAACATGAAATCAACACATAACACCAATATGGTTACGGGGAAACTCAAATAGGTAAAAACCCCAGTGGGAATTGACACCCACTAATATTATGTACTAGTGTTTTATGATCCTTGTTAGAAGATCCTTAACCCTATTAGGAGTTGCTTTACAATGCATTAAGTATAGTAGACCTTGTCAAGGGTTAGAACTTGTTAGGAGTCTTTTACAATAATCCATGTTAGGGGAGTGGATGCACTGTCCTAGAGCTCACTGCTCAAGTGGTGAAGGCTACAACCTTCTGATCTCAGATACACACTATATCTAATGGATGAATTGTCACTATGACACTACTTGTTAGATCAGTTCCCTTGATGCGCTGATGCTTTGATCTCTTTCAAAGCTCTAATACATCTTATAATCTCTTCACACATTTTTTCTCTGCTTATCATAACTCTTAATCAACTTCCATACTTATTACAATGGGTGCATCTCATATTTATATGCGCATACAAAATAAACAACTAGGTTGGCCATTAAACCTATTACATATAATGCTTCCAATTGAATTGGCTCAAGCATGTTTACAAACAAACATATATACATGTTGGCAACCTAATTACAATAGGTGCATAGCCTTTACATCATTAGAATATAACCATAACTCAAAATGCTAACAGTCGACTGCTTACTTTGTTCTTATCTGGCACACACTAGCTGTGTAACTTCAACTGTCTGTATCTTTCTCATACTTGCATATCTGATCATGTGCTCATAGAATAAGCATGAATATAGTCTAACCAACTTATCTTCTAGGGCACATACCATAACTCGGTCATACACACATGCACTGATGCTCTAAGCTTCAGGTACTTTGTATACTGTCTAGTCTTCAATACTTAGCCAATTTCTAATCTTCTCATCAAGTGCGCTGACTCCAAACTACTATATGACTTTGTTTCCATAATGAAAACAATATAACAAGTCATATACACAAGTATATCCAACTTTCCAATAATCTCCCACATTTTCATTGATGGCAACAAAGCAATATGGCCAAGTTGCTAACTATTCCTTAATACAAAAAACTTTTCTTATAGCTCCCTTATACATAATTTATATCTTATATCTCCTTATACATATATAACCCATATTCTACACATACTCCCCCTTTGACATTAATGAAAAAGGTGCTTCAAAAATATATGTACAAAAACTTACTATGAGAGAACATCAGGATATGCTATCTGCAGATTTTGGATCTCCTTCTTCCAAAATGTGATCAGAGAATTTACAATTTGTAGATGGGTGCATAATGAATACTATAGCTTCTCCATCTTCTCCAAATTTGTGCTAGGACCTTGATCATATGTCAGCATGGTGGCATCGATCTCCTTGATATTCTGATTAAGTATATCTACTGAGGGCGCAAGAGCATTACTTAGCTGAGTCTTCCTAGCCCTTATCTTGGTGATCTCTTTTTCTACCCTCTCAATCTTATCTAACTATCCTTGGTAGACATTATTACACATGTTCACATCAACTGATGGATCTTCCACTAATTTCCTTATGTTTTCTATCATGGCCTCAGCCTCTTGAATCTTCTTGTATAGATCACCAGTTAACTTGTCTTAGTTCATACATTCAACAATGATCTTTCTTCCCTTTGTTGCAAACTCCTTCAGGGATGCTTGACCAGCCTTTAGTGAGCTTAGGTCAAGTGCATAGTTTCTAACCAATTCATTGAGCCTTTTCTTCATATACTTCTCCTCTACAACTAAGGATGCAAATTCTTCCAGGCTAGAGAAGTTTCCCTTGAACTGTGAAATCATTGAACTAACATCATCAACTAAGTGTACTTTGGACACTTTCTTGTCTACAAGTAACAAGTTTTTTAGGATGTTCACTGATTCAACAAGGAGGGGATTCCTCATCACTTGTTTCTCCTTGGCCTTCTCCATGGCTAAGACACTGAACTTAATCAAGTCTTCTTCTCCCCATGAATCCAAACTGGTTGTGTCAGGTGTCAAACTTGACAAAAATGTTGTTGAGGTTGTGATGGGAGTGCTATCCATCACTTTTTTTTTTACCTTGATTGATGTTTCATCTTTTTGTTTACTTCCTTTTACTTCTTCTTCTTCTTCTTCTTTTTCAACTTCTTTTTTTATTTTTCTCCTTCTTCCTTTTCTTCCATCTTTTCTTCTTCTTTCTCATTTGTTATTATTTCTTCTTGATGAGTAGGAGGAGTGTTACTACATAATATTTCAGCTTCTTATGTGCTCACAAAAGCTTCTTCAAACTTATCCAACTCAGTTTCAGTGGCCACCATGGCTATCTCTACATTATCAATGATAATGGTGCTATCCTTTAGTGATTATGTCATGGGTGCAGACTTATCTGCCTCTGTTTGTGTTTCAACTATAGGCATTGAGTCCTGAGGACCTATCATTAATGCATTAGTGGGACTTTCCACCTTGACTTCCTTTAAGGGTACTTGTGCTGTGGGCACAGTAGCTAGATACATGTGCATGTTCATGAATACTTTCTTGAATGCCTTCTCTATTTCCTTAGTAACAAGATCATAGTTCTTGTCCATAATGTGCAAATTCCTTGACTTGGCTTTGAGATGTGGCTTTACTAAGTCTAACAACAAAGACTTTTCCTCTAGAGAACATATAGGAAGGGTATCATCTAGAATCTTTTCCCTTATCTGTAGATCTTCTTCAATAGCCTATCTCTTTTGGAATTCTAGGATATTCCACACATTATCAGGGATCATAGTCTTAAGTTCTAAGACTGTCTTCTTGAACTTTAGCATGTGTTTGAATATCATATCATGTATCTCAGATTTGTTTATCTCACTATAATTTTCATAAAACTTTCCTACTTGATCAATTCTTCCCTCATCAATTATTCTTGCACTTAGCACAGTGAGACTAGGTTTGAAACTTACTTCAGGAGGTGCTTGTAAGTTCTTTCTATTCCTTGTTACTCTTGAGGATGGATGACCAATGTTGATCTCTTTCTTCCTCTTTGGCATTGCCTTATACTTAGGAGGAACAGTAAGGTCAATGGTTTCTTTGGGTGTAGGAGTAACATCAGTTTTACCCTTATGTTCATCAGATTTTTCAATCTTCACTTTCTTTAGCTTAGGATCATCTATTTTTTCCTTTGTTGCATCTGTGCTCTCTAATTCCAAAGCAATCTTTTGTTCCCTTTCTTTGTCTATATCTTCTTGAGACACTCCATGTATTCTCAAGATTTCTAAGGTAACCTTAGCAACTTTTCTTTTTGTTGCTGCACTGTTCAAGACTACATCAATTTCTCTTGTTTTCTTCTCATAGGTTCCCCATCTTGGCTCATTAGGGTCTTTAGGGGCTGAAAGAAATACTTGAGCATATGATTCTAAGACTTGTTCATCAACTTCATATCCAAGTGGATGAATCCACTTTGTTCTAGGTTCAACTACCTCCATGCATGTTGTGTCAGTTTCAACCATAAAACAAATAGTGTCTTTGTACTTATCAACTATTTTCTCTGGTATTATGTACCTCATCTGCATCTTAGCTCTGAATGTCTTCAATTATAGTGTCATGTAGTCTCTTAGAGTTCTCTTAGTAGATGCCTTGAAGGATATCTATGGCATGGTAGGAATTTTCCTGTCAAGGTATAGGTCTGACACCTTTCCAACAATATGGAAGTACATATAAATGATCAAAGACCCAAATCTGAATATCTTGGTCTTATCATGCTTGATTGCCTTGATGTTGTCAATTAGTTGTGTGCACAAGATTTCACACAGATTGAACTCTCCATTTTCATTTAAAATTCTTATGGCTGCAAGAATTGTTGCCGCGGACACACTGTTTACCCTGCTAGTGTGTTGAAATCCATATCCAAGTATCATAGACATCAATTTGATGTCATCTTTCTCAATAGGTTTGATGGTCATACCACACCTATCACTTCTTGATTTTCAACTCTGTTCAACAATCTTCCTCACATATTTTCCCACTGGAAGGATGGCGCATGTCCTTGAGAGGTGTGTCAGCTCATGAATTAGGTCACTGGTAATTCTGACCAACACTTCACCTATCCAAAATAGGTCATCATGAATTATGCTCAATAGAATCTTGATCCATTCTGATTCATAGAACTCATATGTCGTAGCATAATCCACTATAGGGTGATTATTCCATCGTGCATACTCATCCATGAAGGTTTTGTCTAGTTTTAACATAGTTTCCATGTGCACCCTTAATATGTCCAAACCTACTCATTATTTCTTATATTAGATGTATGCCCTAATGTCCTCGACATGCATAATGCCCATAGGCGTGCAGGAGAATGCCCCTTCTAGGTCATCTAGAGTAGATTTAAATGGATGCCTCTTAAACACATATCTTTTCTTTTCTGTAACCTCAAATACTATAGGAGTATCCATCACTTACTTGTATAACACTTCTTCAAAGGTTTCCAAGAGATTCTGAATCGATGCGATAAACTAGGGTTTTCACAACTGATGAATTGCACAACAAGTTTCTTGATGAATCAAATTGCAATGCTTCTCAATTAACTACTAAGGCTCTTTTTCTCTCCAATCACTCTCAATATGAATGCAATGAGATATCTTCTATCTTCTAAGTACTTTAAATTAGAAATTCTACCATTAATGTTTGTCACATTAACTAGGCTATCATTTGGAAATTTCTAACTTTCATTATGAAAACAATTAGCTAGTGCGCTCTTGCATGAAGGTTCCTCTAATCTCCAAAAGATTAAGTCCAAAGGCACATACTCTGAGAGTGAGTATACCAACCACAGAGGGGTTTAGAGCTAAATTATCTCCCCCTATGACCCTAAGGTCCATTCATCCAGATGTAGAGGGTGCATCCACTATGGATGCATCCAATACATACTCATCAACCTTTTCCTTCTCTGCTTCTGACCAAATCAAGCTCTCATCCTTTGAAGCTTTCACAAAATTGACTTCTCCTTCAGGATCCAAAACTAATTTTTTAGGATTTTTAGGGCTTTCCTGACCTTGCGTCCTTGATCTACAAAACTTTGAGATGTGCCCAACCTTGTTACAAGAGTGAAAAATGACTAGAGCCCTTATATTTCTTGGTGCATTGACATGAGTCACCATCTTACATTATTTAGCTGAGTGACCACTAGAGTTACATATCTGACATGTAACATTCTGAGAACTTCTTACATTTGATTGATTTTGATTTCTCTGATCATGCTGAGTCATGTTCTTTTTACTTGTTTTGCAATTCATAGCTCTATGACCAAATTTATTGCATGAATAACCATAACCATAACCATTAAAAGGTCTTACCTCTGTACAGTTCCTTGCTATGTGTCCATGCTTGTTACATGCATAATAAGTGAAGTCTATTGGCTTGTGCTCATTCTTAGGTGGTTCACCAGTATTTTTAGTTTAATCTTCAGTCTTCTTAGTATAAGTAGAGTCTTTTTGTTCATTCATTCTTGCTCGCATGTTGTCAATCTTATTTTGTGCTTCATTGTATCCAATGCAACTAGTATCTCCTTTAGCTCTTCTTGCATACAACTATGATTCTATCAAATCAGAACTGGTGTGTAATTTTTCAATGTGATTCTTTTCATCTTTCAATTTAGATTCCAAGATTTCTTTGTTGTTTTTTAGCTCTAAGATTTCCATGTCTTCTTGCCTCAATTCTTCATTCAATTGAAGGATCTCTTTGACTTGTTCATCATAGACTTCCTGATTGTTAGTTAGTTTATCATCAAATTCTTCAAGTTGTTATTTTAAGGATGCATTTTCTTCATTCAGATTCTTGACCATTGTCCCTAGATCATTGGTAGAGCATTATTTCAAATCCTTCCTTATCCTTTTGATGACTAATTGAGCATCACCAAGTTTTTCCCTTACTTCTTCAGTTTCTTTTTCAAATTTGTCTAGGTCTTCAAGAGCAGCTTCAAGATTTCTTTTCAGATGTTTCATTTATTCTTTTTCCATGATCTCCTCAAGTGGTTAAACTTCTTTGTTGAGGACTAGAGCTCTGATACCAATTGTTAGGAATGGGAACACTGAGAGGGGGGGGGGGGGTGAATCAGTGTTCACTGTATTTTATCTTTTTACTTATTCTTTAAACTGAACTTAAATGCTTAAGTACTAAAATAAACATCCACATAAACATGAAACATGAAATCAACACATAACACCAATATGGTTATGGGGAAACCCAAATAGGTAAAAACCTTGGTGGGAATTGACACCCACTAATATTATGTACTAGTGTTTTATGATCCTTGTTAGAAGATCCTTAACCCTGTTAGGAGTTTCTTTACAATGTATTAAGTACAATAGAACTTGTCAAGGGTTGGACCCTATTAGGAGTCTTTTACAATAGTCCCTATTAGGGGAGTGGATGCACTATCCTAGAGCTCACTGCTCAAGTGGTGAAGGATACAACCTTCTAAACTTAAATACACACTATATATGCTGGATGAATTTTCACTATGACACTACTTGTCAGATCAGTTCCTTTGATGCGTTGATGCTTTGATCTCTTGAAAATCTCTAATACATCTTATAGTCTCTTCACACATTTCTAATCTTCTTATCACAACTCTCAATCAACTTCCATACTTATTACAATAGGCACATCTAATATTTATATGTGCATACAAAATAAACAACTAGGTTAGTCCTTAAACCTATTACATACAATGCTTCCAATTGAATTGGCTCAAGCTTGTTTACAAAAAAAAATATATACATGTCAAAAACCTAATTACAATAGGTGCATAGCCTTTACATCATTAGAATATAATCATAGCTCAAAATGCTAACAGTCGGCTGCTTACTCTATTTTTCTCTTGCACACACTAGTTGTGTAACTTCAATTGTCTATATCTTTCTTATACTTGCATATCTGATCATGCACTCATAGAATAAGCATGAATATAGTCTAACCAGCTTATCTTCTAGGGTGCATACCATAACTCATTCATACACACATGTGTTGATGCTCTGAGCTTCAGGTACTCTGTATACTATCCAGTCTTCAATACTTAGCCAATTTTTGATCTTCTCATCAAGTGTGCTAACTCCAAACTACTATATGAATTTGTTGCCATAATGACAACACTATACCAAGTCATATACACTAGTATAGACAAATTTCCAACATATAGACCTAGCAAGTTTCCTTCATAATAGGGATGTCATTTATGGCATCCCAAAACCCTCTATCTACATCACAAAATCCCCCTTTTTCTCCTACATTCATAGAAACCTTTGCATCATAACCAACAATAAGAGCCAGCTCCACTTGGACCCTTATCCAAGCACAAATGAATGCCTTAGGCATACCAACACAATCACACCTATCCCAACCTACCTATTAGCAAGGAACCTTTCCTCAAGAAACACAACAACCACCACCACCTCCTTTCAATACATCATTTCCCACTTTCACCAACTACTTATCTATGCCACTCACTGCTCCTCAAGTTGTACCTCCACCATCCCAACATCTTAGCTCTTCCAATCCTACTAACTTCCTTACGCAACCACCCATAGTACATACCCAAGCCACTATCCCCCCTCTCAGTAATGCGGGTATCCATCCCTCATATATTGGACAAGCCTAATGCAAGTCCCAATAACAATAGTTCTACTAACTTCTCCACAATAGTAGTACTTCCTGGTGCAGCAACCTAATCCTCTCATTCCCCAACAACAAGCTACACCATACCCTAGTAGCAATACACCTCAACACTACATCGACAATACATCACCCATCCAAAATCCATTCCAAACCATCTATGCAACAGGACAATCCCCCTACCCAACCCTCCAGTATCCTCTGTACTCCCCAGCACTATCCGACCCATTCCTGATGGGAGTACCCTCTCCAACACCAGTCAACATTGAGTGGGAAGAGATAAAGAATGCTCTCAAGGAACTCAAGGCTGGTAGTGTGAGAAAAGCATTTAAGTTCAAAGAGGTCTATCTATATCCTTTTGACAAATCCATCACAACAATCCCCTTTCCCAAGCATTTCAAAATGCCTAAATTTGATAAATATCAGGGCAAGGGAGATCCATTCATCCATGTCAAGGATTTTTACATGGCATGCCAAGAAGTGTCATACAATGACAACTTTCTCATGCACCATTGTCCCAAAATTTTGGGAGGGACCACCATCGAGTGGTTCTACAAAATACCATATGGCTCTATTTCCACATTCACTAAACTCTTGGAGAAATTTGTGGCCCTGTAAGCACATAATTTCAAGAATGAGCTCTCCTTGCTAGACTTATGCAATGACAAACAAAAGGGAGGTAAAAATTTGGCCAAATATCTACAAAGATGGAAAAACCTCATCACGAGATTATCATATTAACCACCAGAAAAACACCTCACCAAGATATTCATTGACAATTTGCATCTGAAGTTGTCCCACTTCATGTGAATTAATTGCATATAAACCTATCAAGATATAAAAGGGAAAGGAATGGACATTGAATGAGGTCTTTTGGATGATGGTTCCATCAAACACTACAAGGAGAGCTTGCAAGATAGGCCCAACAATGATCGACCTCACTATTGGAACAAGAACAAAAATGTGGTCACGGATGGAGGCATAGATACTAAACATGTCCAAGTTGTTGTGGCTAGTCCCAATCCCCCTCCCCCAACATACTAGCACCAAGCACGCGTATACCAGCAATAAGTGTTCACCTATCGACAACCACCTTGCCCATCACCCGCCAATCAAACTAATGCCATATTTGTCACCCAGGGCCAGAACAAGCCACATGTCCAAAATAACTAGAAATGCACATTCACCCCCTTGAAGAACCTTTGGATGCTATCTTCTATCATATGGCCAGTGCTAATCTGATTATATACCCAAAAACCCAGCCATTTGATGAATCGACACCTAAACTAGCCTAGTATAAGGACAATGAGCATTGTGACTATCACCATGTTAAGGGACATGCCATCATGAAGTGCATGAAGCTCAAACACTACATCCAAGACCTCATTGACAAAAAGGAAATCATAGTTGATGCCCCTTCCTAGACATCGTCAAACATCAACCTACAAATCTACCAAAATGTGTTTCCTCAACACAACATGGGTAAGAACCAAACCAATGATAACCTTCCCCAAAACCAAGGTAAGGGAAAGCAAGGAAACCATGCTGATCGAAAAGACTACACCACAGCTTATATCAATTATGAAAAATTTGTTGGGTACATTTCCTAGGTTGAACCTACCATGAACGTGATCCATGTCAAAGGAGTTGATATTCAATGCATTGTTACCACTCTGAGAGGTCGGATATCTGTTGTCAACACCAATCCTATGACCATCCCCAGTGCACAATACAATCTCCTAGAACACCTTGGCAACATAGCCACCCAAATATTCATCCTTGACCTCCTTCGCATATCACCCCTTCATTAGGAAGTCCTCAATAATGCCCTCCAAGAGGCTCGTGTCCCCATAGATATTAACACCATCCAATTCAAGAACCTTGTGGGACACCTATCCATATCCTCTAGCCTCTCTTTCAAAGCCTATGATATGCCATCCATTAAACTAGACCACAATCTCCCACTCCACATCGTCATCATGGTCAATGACTTTATCATCAAATGGGTCATGATAGATAATGGTTCATCTCTGAATATTTTTATTTTATAGTTCATCCAATAGGTTGGTTTCATAGAAGAAGACATCTCTCACAAGGCTATGACCATAAAGGCCTATGACAACCTGCAAAGTACCTTTGAAGGTACCATTTTGTTACCCATCAAGATAGGCCCTGTAGTCCAAGAAACTATGTGCCATGTTGTTGATCTTGACCTCCCATACAACACTCCTTAGCCACCAATGGATCCACTCCCTTAAAGCCATCCCTTCCACCTATCACCAGTGAATCAAGTTCCCATATCAAGGAACTAAAATCACCATCCACGTAGATCCCCAACCCTTCGCATATTGTCCTATGTTGGAAGCATCCTTCCCCCATTACACTCATTATCCTAGCATCGACATTGGCACATCCATCACTAGTTCCTCCCAATCCCATTGTGATCCATAAATGATCTTAGCCTCCACCCTCTCCTCCATCAAGATCAATAATAGGGGTTGCAGTGAATACATCCTCACTGATGCTTTTGTATTGAGGGCTCTCCCTTTAGACCCACACACTCTAGGATGCCCATGTCATCAAACCAAGGCTCCTAAGGAGGGTCCCAAGATCAAAAATTTGGGTTCATCTACCTTGGTGTCAAATGGAATTTTGAATGGCCTAGATCTAGCACCTGACATTAATAGGTGGTTATACAAGGACCCCCCACATCCTGACATCGAGCTCCTTAGATACTTCAAAGACAAGTACCCCATATCACACAAATGGGCCACCGAGCAATGGAATTATCAAGGTGGCAGCCTTGGACCCACCGAGGGTGGAACAAAAGATCCCATGGAAGCATCCAAAAATCCACAACATCAAGGCCTCAATTTTAATACCCCTTGCTTGCACATATGAGGACCTAACATCATGATTAGGGGCACTAATTCACCTAATGTGACCCTCTTGAACATCCAAGACAAACTCGTGGAAGTTGAAGACATTCCAAAAGAGGAAGAAAAATGAGCCTATGATGATATTTTTGATGATGAAACTTTCCTGGGAAATTCTATCCTCTACCAACTCACCATCAACCTCATTGACCTCTCACTCCTTCACCCTGACCTCATATACTAGGATCAACCAAGTGTAGCACATATTGATGAGTTTCGAAGTGAGGAAGTGCTCCTAAAATTCATGAGTACCAAAGATCAATAGTCGGATTGGGGGTAGGAATCAGCAAAATTCTATCAGCTCAACCCTAAAGGATATTTTGGGGAAGAGGAAGTCTCTAGCCGCAAAATCAAAAATCAAAAAGAAAATAAATATTTCTTATGTGAAAACCCCTTTGGAGCACATACTGATTCAAAAATAGTAAAAATAAAGGGTGTATCCTCTAGTGAAAACCTCTCTAAGGTGCTAGAGGATGAAGACTTGCCTCTTCCACCCATCCAGGACTACCATCCAGAATAATCATCCATCCTCATCAAGGAAACCAAACTAGTCAACTTGGGCACAGAAGAATACCCAAGGATCGCCTATATTGTAGCATCTCTAACTAAGGGTGAAGAAATGGCCTTCACATCCCTTCTCTGAGAGGCAGTTATAAATGTTGCATGGCCATACGCCAACATGCCTGGACTTGATCCAAATCTCATTGTCCATCATCTCATAGTGGATTCTAATGCCAAGCCAGTAAAGAAAAAGCTACACAAAATACATCCTAAAGTAGCTATATTAGTCAAAGTAGAATTGGAAAAGCTACTAGAAGCCAAAAACATTAGAGCTATAGACTACTCAGCATGGATCTCCAATATGGTGTCTATCACTAAGCCTTTAGGAGAGATAAGAATCTGTACATATTTCAGAGACTTGAACAAGATATGTCCCAAGGATGACTTCCCATTACCCAACATTGATATGATTGTTGACCTTATAGTAGGCCATGAGATATTATCACTTATGAATGGCCTCTCAAGGTACAATCAAATTAGAATAGTATAAGAAGATCAACATAGGACAACATTCACCATGCCATGGGGCACCTTTTGTTATAACATGATGCCATTTGGTCTCAAGAATGTGGGAGCTACATATCAAAGAGCAATGACTACAATCTTCCATAACATGATCCATAAGATTCTTGAAGACTATGTAGATGACATCCTTGCCAAATCAAGAACATGGTTAGAGCACCTTGATATCCTCAAGCATGTGTTTGATCACCTTCATTATTATGGTCTGAAACTAAATACAAATAAATGTGTCTTTGGTGTTACATCCGAAAAGTTGTTAAGATTCATTATGTCAGACGAGGCATAGAGATCAACCTAAAGAAGGTGAAAGCCATAACATAAATGCCTCCTCCTAGAATGCTCAAGCAATTAAGAAACCTACAAGGGAAGCTACATTCAGTTTGAAGGTTCATTTCCCAACTCACAAACAAGTGCCAGCCATTCACACACCTATTGCACAAGGACACCACTTTCAAATAGGACCTGATTTTTCAATACAACTTTGAGAACCTTAAAGAGTACCTAGAAAATTCACCTATCCTTATACCACCAACACCAAGTAGACCCCTCATTTAATACATATCAGCAACTACCATGGCACTAGGGACACTCCTAGACCATCTCGATGATAATGAAAAGGAGAGGGCTATGTACTATATCAATCGTACACTGGTAGGCTATGAGGTAAATTACTCCCCTATGGAAAAAGCATGCTTAGCGATAGTTTTCTCCACTCAAAAGCTTCACCACTATATGCTCAGCCAGATGGTAAAGCGAGTCTCAAAGTTTGATCCCCTTAAGTACCTACTATCAAGAACAATGCTCACAGGACAAATGAAAAAGTGGGTAATGCTTCTCAGTGAATTTTTCATCTAGTACGTTGATCAAAAAGCCATCAAAGGAAAAGTTATTGTAGATCAGCTTGCTAGAGAACCCTTAGTTGATGCATACCCCTTGGTGATGGAGTTCCTAGATGAACATCTCTCTATGGTCAAAGAATAACCTCTACGAAAGTTTTATTTTGATGGGTCATATACATCACATGGATCGTGGGTAGGGATACTTTTTGTCACTCCTCAAGGTGACTATATCCCCAAATCCTTCAAATTAGGATTCCTATAGACAAACAATATTGCAGAGTATGAGGCTCTCATTTATGGCCTCAAAAAATCCATTTAATGGAACATCATAGAGCTGCAAGTATTTGGGGACTCAAAACTAATCATCAAACAAGTCCTTGATGAGTTTCAAACTAGGGATGATAAGATACGTCCCTACAAAGAGTTTGTGGATAAACTCAAAGAACATTTTATCAACATACACTTCACACAAGTGTCGATACTTCAAAATAAGGTAGTTGATGCTATGGAAACTATCAGGTCATTTTTGGAGATCCCTTGCGACACAACACAATATGAGTTCTTAGTCAAGTAGCTACACATGCCTGCTTACAAGAACACTGACTCTGAAATGGTGTATGTCTTGGTTAGTCCTCAGTCCTCATGGTGCCATGATATTCATGCTTATCTAAAAAATGGTATCATCTCCCCTCACCTCACTAATACCCAACGCCAAAACCTCATTCAAAGAGGTTCTCACTACACCCTTGTAGCCAACACCCTATATCATCATGGGTATCATAACTTCCTCTCTCGGTGTCTAGACTTGAATGAGGTTGTCTTGTCTTTGCAAGTAGTCTACACTAGAATTTGCAGTGCCCACACGAGTGGCATGGTCCTTGCAAAGAAGCTACTTAGAGCTAGGTAATACTGGTCGATGATGGAGCATGATGCCTATGAATTTTTAAAGAAGTGCCTACCTTGTCAACAACATGTCAATCTGATTCATACACTGGCACAAGATCTGCAGCCCATTGCGCCTCCATGGCCTTGTTCATGTTGGGGTTTTGACCTTGTTGGCATGATCACCCCTCATTCCTCTATTTTCCACAAGTACATCATAATAGCCACTAAATATTTCACAAAATGGGTTGAAGTAATTCCACACAGCCTAACTATAGGTTTCCAGATATCCAAGTTCATCCTCTACCATACTATTTGTCATTTCGACATCCGCTCAACCATATTTATAGATCATGGCATGCCATTTGAGAACCAACATGTTAGAGATCTATGTGCCCAATTCCACATGCATCAACATTTTTCTAGCCCATATTTCTCATAAGGAAATGGTCAAGTTGAGGAAACTAATAAAACCATCCTAAAAATCCTACAAAAATTTGTCAATGATTCTAGCCGCGACTAGCACCTCCAAATCAATCCTACCCTCTAGGCCTACAACACTTTAGTTTGTACACCCACAGGCACCACCCCATACTCCCTATTATATGGTGTTGAAGTTGTCCTACCAATTGAGGTTGAAATCCCTTCACTACATGTGTCCATGAAGAACTACATCACAGATAAATACTATTGTGTGGCACATCTTACCTAGCTGGACCTATTAGATGAGAAGAGGCAATAGGCCTATGATCACCTCAACATGTACCAAAATCACCTCAAAATAAGCTTCAACAAAAAGGTTCACCTCCAGAGATTCCAACAGGGAGACATGGTCCTAAAAGAGAACCAGAAGGTGCAAGCCAATCGTGAGAAGAAAGGCAAATTTGAACCTACTTGGATGGGTCCTTATGTTCTCATTGCATGTTTTAGCTCTAGAGCCTATCATTTATCCACACCAAAAGGAAAACCCTTAAATTATCTCATTAACATCATACATCTGAAGAGGTTCTATGCTTGAACCATCTTTACGATCCTAAAAAATCCATAAAAATTAGAAAAACTAGAAAAATACAAAAAAAAAAAAGATTAAAAAAAAAAAAGGTAAAGATAAAATAATCATCCAATGGTGAAAACTTGGCAATCAAGTGCCTTGGACAAGTATGTTGGTGAAAACCTGGAAATAGGCGCCACACATAATAGACCGTATCATTATTTGTCAAACTGTCATTTCCCCATCAAACCCACTTTTCATCCCTTGTCATTACAACATTCTTCTATTTCACTCCCCCTTTTCCCAAGGTATTCTTACCATCACGTCAACATAAGAGAATTACTATCCTACATCCTAAGCTTCCTGTATATACCAAGGCATGTCATATCCCTAAAACACTAAGCTAGGTATATAATTGTCACTTGTTAACCTATCTTGATCACTTGAGCTTTTATAAAACGTCTGATTGTATATAGTGTCCTCATTCTTTGGCTCCTTTGTACATATCACCCTAGTTCCCTGATAGTACCTTGATCTCAAACACATTTCCTATCACAATCTCTATCCAAGAAACTCCCTCAGAAAAACATTCCTTGTCACTGTGGTTCTCCAAGATTCTCCTTTTTTCCAATCAACAATTCAGTTTGCAGCCAATTCCACCAACTAGGTCCTTGTAGGATGCATCTTTCCTCCTATTTGACCTAAATCCCACCATCCATAGTCAGTTGATCTCTTTGGGAAAAGAACATCTTGGGTCTTATCATGTTGATTTTGTAATTCTTTCTTCGGTTTATCATCTTATTTTTACGGTCTTATTATGCTTCTCTCCTCAAGGTTGTTGTGATCCTTTATATCATGGTGCACTGTGATGAGATGTTTGTTGAGGCAAGGTCCTTTTGGTCTTTTGTTTCTACTTGTGAATCAGTTGGATGCAACCCCCTGCATAGTCTACATGTGATTTTTTGGGTCACATGGTGCATTCGGGAAGTTTCATTTGTATGTGGTTTCCTCGACATCATTTTCACCATGCTTCCCCCTGGATTCATGTGTGATGCTAGGGAAACCCTGCGTGTCTTTTTTGAGTCAGTCCTATGCAACACTAGTGACATAGCCTCAAGTTACTATTAGCTATGACTAGTCCCTTTTGTTTCTATATCAAACTAAGTGCTCAAACTACATGGTGGTATTCCCCTTTGGAATACCCCACGCTCAAGCTTCAATAAAAATCCCCCCTCCTATCAAACTCCCTAGCTAAAACAATCCTCCTATCAAATCCCCACAAACATCCTTAAAATCCATCCAAAATCCCCCTCACATTCTTTCCACCTTTTTCCCTCATCCCCCAAAAGCTCATCTTAATGCAAACCTATCTACCTTCTTCTATTCACATCCCTAACCCATGGATTTTGCTTGTGCAAATCTCCCCTCACTCGCTGCCCTCCCACTTCTCCATCACCTACCCCTCAACAAGGGTGCAGTCAGTCAATGACATGATACACCCCCATCTTCATCCTTGCACCTCATCTCATATGCGTTCTCATCCTCTTATTTTAGTGGCATTTGATTACATTATTGCATTGTTAATCTTGCATTGTTAAATCATTTAGGTTCATTTTATCTTGCATTGTTAATCATTTAGTTTATTTTAAATCTTGCATTAGTTAATCATTTAGTTCATTTTAAATCTTGCATGGGTAAACTCATTTAAGTTCACTCATTATCTTGCATTGTTAATCTTGCATTGTTAAATCATTTAGGTTCATTTTATTTTGCATTGTTAATCATTTAGTTCATTTTAAATCTTGCATGGTTAAATTCATTTAAGTTCATTCATTATCTTGCATTGTTAATCTTACATTCTTTAATCATTTAGGCTCATTTTATCTTGCATTGTTAAATCATTTAGCTATTTTTATCTTACATTGTTAGGTCATTTTAATTATCTTGCATTGTTAAGACATCCTCCATATAAGCATGCATACATACATAAAAACATGACATAAGTAAAAAGCATGGATCATATATAAAGCACATCACATCCTGCATCCACAAACCATCATTAATTGCATCTCATATATACGCACACACATCACATATAAATTAAGCAACACAGAGGCACGTCACATCCTACATCACACACATGTTAGTCTCACATCATATCATAAACTCATATCAAATCCTACATCACCCACATCAGTACATCATAAACATCCATGCATAACTCATAACAACATCATATCCCACCCCAGCTCATCCTATTTATATAACATCATGACAAAAAATACAAGAATGCACCATCCCAAAGAATAAAAGAATAAGTGTATGTTAAATTCCATGTCCACATAAAGAATATAGATAAAATACATGGGGACTATGCCCCTCCAACAATAAATCATATATGTCCATGACCAAAATCTAGAGCATATCACTACCTATTTGTCTCTCTTGAGGGAGGTTGCATCTCAATATCAGCTAGAGGATCACCCTATGGTGGATCCTATGGTGGTATGACAAAGAAATCTATTCGCATAACCTTGGGCATTAGTTTCTCTAGTGTGTTGTGCATACCTATATCATGCACCTGTGTGGGTACCTATACCACCCCTGTATCCACCTACATCCTAGCCTCTAACCCCTTTGCCTCCACCATCTACATAGAGTCACCAATCGACCATTGCTAACTCTTTGAGTGTCCCAACTAATGGCTCTCTTACCCTAAACTTTGTGAGGCCCCAACTCTCTATATGTTTGCACATGTCCTCTAGCTAGTGCTAGCACCTATCCTTGAGCCACCACTTGTCCCTATACCTATGGTCACGGACTGGCTCACATGTCTAAAGTGCTCATGGTGATCCGATAGAACTAATGCATGATACATCACTCTGTACCATCCCACCTGCTCTCATAGGTCTCCCAAGTCCCTCTAAAGGTAGGTCACCTCCCCTGATTTCTCTTGTGAGCTTTGTATCACCCTGTCCCCCCTTGCAGTCTATCTCTCTACAATCAGTTGTTGGACTACTATGTCCCTCTCCCCCTGTAGTCTATCTCACTTTGACTGCAGTCTATCCCACTCCCCTATAGTCGGTCCCTATCCTCCCTCATTCCACCTCTTGCCACCCTTAGCCCATCTCTCTCCCACTGCAACTACTCCCTCTCATCAATGGTCAGCATCCCATCCTATAGTGCCTGTACTAGCTGGGTTGTCAGGGCATCTCACTCTCCTTGTGAATTTTGGAGCATCTAGCTCATTAGGTCATAGGCTATGTATAAGGAAGTGAGATGACATGCTAGGTCTCCTCTACATCCTCCTAATGATCCTACCCCTGCTAGTGCCCCATGTGGTTATAGTCATGGTGGTGGTAGTGACCCCTACGATGGTGGCCCCTGTGGTGGTGGTCTTGGCAGTGGTGGTGACCCCTATGGTGGTGGCCCCTGTGGTGGTGGTCTTGGCAGTGATGGTGACCCCTATGGTGGTGGCCCTTGTAGTGGTGGCCCCCTACGGTGGTGGTCCCTATCCTCTACCTATTCCTTCATCTCCTCCTCCTTTGTCTCTTCCCCCTCCATCTCCTCCTCCATGTCCCCCTTTATCCACATCCATGGCATCTCCTCCACCACCTCCCCTCCCTCTCCTCCCTCCTCTCTGACCCCCAGCTACTAATTCTATCTCTCCCCCAATAAGTAATTATGACCTACCCATGGCCCTCAGCCTCTGAAACCATGCATCATATGTCAGGGTTGGCCCCACATCTACCAATCCTCCCATCTAGTCCCTCTACATAGGCTACATACCCTACCAAGTTGTGAGTAGCCCCACCTTGTCTAGCCTTCCCCAAACTTTGATCTCTACTCTCGTGTGGCCCTCTAGTACTAGTGATTTTCATCTCACACTCCCTACACATAAAAAAACTAGGGGGAAACTTTGTTTGGCCTATACTACTCCATAATATACTCCCATCAACCTATGATGTAGGTCAGCATCATTGCATATGGTAGCTCCCTCTGATCCTCTACCCATGCCACATGCCCTAGGTATGGTTGCTAGGTGATGTTGTCTCAAATCCCATCCATTGTCTCCCTCTAATGATCAATATCATCCACATCATGGTACGATAGTAACTCTCCCCAACTATACACCGTAGGTTCGTGTGGTTGCCTGTCTTTCCTACCTAACGGCCTAAGCACTACTATGTGCTCCTAGGCCCATACTTGCAAGAGCAATGCAAACCCAAAACTCCTCCCTAGGCCATCCCACCATGGTATACTATCTAGTGGAGATCTCAGTACATCTCCACTAGCATCAATGTGCCCCACATTGTTGGGACACCCACATCGATAGTCCTAACAATTTTTTAGATCAGTGCTAGAGTCACCCCTTCCCCTCCTACATTTGGGGAAGTAAACCCTGAGACTAACCCGCACAAAAAAAAGTATAGCCATTGTATTGGTGGTGCTACTACTATGTGATGTGTTAGCACCATTTTCCCATGGCACAAGATAGGGGCTATGCCTAGGCCCAGTAATGGAGCCACTGCATGTTGCTATGTGTATGCCACCACCACCACTAGTGTGCCTTGGATCGCTAGTTTGAAGATTTAGTATACGTCCTCCAAGGTCACTGTCATCTCCCCTATAGGCAGATGGAATGTCCCTATCTCTAAATGTCACCTCTTGAATAGTGCTCTGACCATCGCTATGAAGCTCAACCTCCGTGGCATGTGTGCCAGGTACCCAAGTCCTATGGCATCCACATGTGCCCACTCTGTGGGTGTAAACTGCTCTCCCACAACTAGCACTACTGTGTGCCTCTCTTGGCTTGTCATCCAATCCATTGACCATTGTAACCAAGAAAATCCATCATTTCAGTTTCCTTTCTTATCCAAAATTATACCATTTCCCCCACCCATCCCCCTATTCTTATCTTTTTCCCTTCATTCCCACACATCCCACTTTTTCCCGCATTCCTACAAAGAACCATGTTCTTGTGATCCTACCATTATGGGATTGCACATCTTCTTGGAGACCGTACTGACACAATAATTCATTCCTGCATTACTGACCTTACCCCCCCCTCCCTCCCGTGAGTGCATAATTTATGTGTGCCCCTTTGGATTTTCTCTAGGATCGCAATCCCATGAAAACTTCATGTGGGATTACAGTCCCGCTAAAGATTCCCCCTACCCCCAAACTTTCATGATGTCGTGAAAACTCCCACTCTTTCCTTGAAACCCTTATCCCTAGAAATTTTTTACAAGAACGCATTCCCACCAATCCCCCATTGGCAGGATCACGCATTTTCAAAACAAAAATGTAATAAATGCAAAAATTACTAAAGGATGAAGTTGGTTTTTCAATCCTACCTGTCGGTTAGGGACCCCATGTTGCTAGACCACCCTCACAATCTTAGAATTATGCCTCGGTCACCCTCTTTATGTCATCTCACTATCTCTGATTAGAGCTCAAATTTCTCTATTTTCAAGCTCTTAGGTGCACAAATGACCTATTTCTGGCCCTTTCGGCCCTTATAAAGGGCCTTCTAAGCTCTATTTTTTCCCCTAGGCACCTCTTCACCCCGTCCTTGCTCCCTTCTTTTTTACTATTGCCACATTCTTACCATTTTCACCTCCTTCTTCCCCATTCATACCCCTTCTTCACCCATTGCACCCCAAATCACTTTTCTTTTCGAGATGCCTTCTAGTTCCCTTCTTTTTCCCAACCACCCTCTCGAGGGGGCATCACCCAACCTAAACTCTTTGGCCCATAATCTAGGGAATTTTTCATCACTTATTCATTTCTTCGCGTCATCTATTATTTTTAAAATATCTTCAAATAGTGTTATTTTAACACTATGTCAAAGAGGGGAAAATTGTAGACACCTAAAATCTGATTACATAGTTAAAAGTAATCTTATTTAGTTATCTCCTAAGGCATTCTATTAATTAAATATTATTTATTTAATTAATTGATTTATGTAATCCCCTAATTAATTAATTTAATTAATTAATTATAGCCCAATTAATTATCTAAAATGACAAACCCATAGTTTGATAATTAACTAAATCTTAATTCCTCTATTAATTTAAATGGATACATATATCTATTTACAATAATCTATAAACCCTCATTTTCCTCCCACTTGGAATTAAGTAAAACATTTAATCCAATTTGAGCACATGGATCCTAAACCTTAACCCTTAACCAAACCCATCCCAAAATCCTAACATGGAGTTCCTACTCAACCCAACCCATTCACACATACTAATCACCTTTAATTAGCTAATGACCCATGATAAACTAATCCAACACTTCACTCATTCTCTCTCCTCCCATCACATCCTCCTAACCTTCCCACTTGCCTCCTAATCCAAGTTTAATCACCTCTTAAGTATTTGCACAATCTGTTGGCAAAATGGTCAGTGCTCCCCTCGAGATTCGTGACATGGCTTAACCGCCTCTTGTGTCTTCTATAAGTCTAGTGGTTGTATCATGCATTAACAAGGTTGATCTTTTGGTGCAATGGCAACCACTACTTGTAACAAGTGGTATCAAATCTTGGTCATAGGTTTGAATCCCCTCAGGTAATGCTAAGGGGGAGATTGTTGGAAAAATGGTTAGTGCTCCCCTCGGGATTTGTGACATGGCTTAACCACCTCATGTGTCTTCTATAAGTCTAGTAGCTATATTAGGCATTAACAGGGTTGATCTTTTGGTGCAATGACAACTACTACTTGTAACACAATCATAATCCATGGATTAAGAAATCCTAACCTAACTCAAGTCAACTCCCATATCACATCCTCACATCCCCCAATTCTCTCACCTCATGTCAACCTTAAATGCTCTTATATTCTCTTACATACTCCACCTTCTTCTTACATATTTGTCCCCTCTCACATCTCCCAAAATGGTCACATTCCTTCATTCCTTCCAACCTCTCCCATTGTGACACTTTTCATAAGGAGATGCATTTGAGAAATCACAATCCATGTGCTCTCTCTCAAATGAAACTTAACCCTTCCTTAGGTTTGCATCTTGACCATCCATTCACTCCTCCTCTTGCATATAAATTGAACTCTCATCTCCTCACAAATCATCCACCTTTTATCTAAAGTTATTATGCCCATTTGAGAGCCAAAAACATCAACCATAGTCTTATAATGCCAAATTATCTACTCATCCATTAAAGCTTGAGCAAGGTTTTATGAGCACACATTCCACCCATTGGACAAGTCTTCTACATTTGGAGCTCTCAGAAGCTTGAAATTTTGCTTACTTCTTTGGTATTTTGTCTTCATTTGTAGGTCTTCTCATAAGTGTTTATTTAACTTGTTTTGTTGGACATTTATCTTGCTTCATGTTCTTTAACACTACATTTTAGGTAATACAGTAAGTTTAAATCCTTTTACCAAGGTAAATTGTATTAGTCTTTAAGCTCTTAACAAGGCAGACCCCTCACAGGGTAGATCATTAATTTATGATTAAAATGTGTAGCCCTAACAGGAAAATTTTAATACTATAGTAGTGAAGATTTGTAGGTGTCATCCTCACCCCAGTTTTACCTTTCAAGGGTTTCTAGGTAACCAAAATCTTTGTGTTATGTTTGAATTTCATGGATGAAGATTAGAATGTTAGATCTATTTCAGTATTGAATTTGATGTTTATGTTATGTAAATGAATTTATGTCAAAGTGTAATTATTAGTAGATATCTGATTCACCCCCCCTCTCTGTATCTCACTTTCACATATTAGATTTCCAACACTTAGGACTAGGATCAAGTTTGGACTTTGATTTAAACGGGTAGGGCCTCAAGGATTTTGATATGGTTGGATGATGGATTTGATTGATTTAGAGGGCAGGGCCTCAAGAATTTTGATCGATTTGATTTGATTTTTATTTTTTATTTGTGAGGAAAGGACCTCAAAGTTGAATTTGATTTGATTTTATTTGATTTAGATGATGATTAAAGTCCAAATATTATATTGGTTCTCCTAAGCAAAAAGTGGAAAATTATAAAATGGTGTGGATAAATATTTGGATTAAGAATGGATTAAGTGGAAGGATATATTAGGGATGTTTGAAGACAAGTGGAATGGATGATGTGATTGATTTGGATGATAGGGGATATATGGATTGCATTAGAACATAGAAAGCAATAGTGGAATGTGCATGTCCAAAAATATTTCCATGGTTCTCAACACAATCGAAGACACATCAAGAACAAACTACCTAAGGTCAAAAAGGAAGTGTTCCAACCTTTTCCCACAACTTGATGCTCTTAGCCCCACAATTAAGTGGTTGAATGGCCTTTCCTAGGACTATGCAATTTATGGATCAATTGAAAGAGATCAATGTTCGCAGCGCTTGTCTTTCCACATTGCCACATGCAAGCCTTAGCATCCAAGGGAGCACATATGGTGAGTAATCTTGGGGTGATCTGCATAAGTCCACTTGGATCAATCCTTGCACAAATTAAGTCATACAATTAAAATGGTTTTCCTCTAAATCCTTGAATATCTAATAAGGTCCTTCATTCATGACTATCCTTTGTAGTTTCGCAAGCGTAATTGAGGCCTATAGCTATACAAGAACCCAAAATGTATAGTCTTGCAAGAAATATTGAGATCTCACAACCCTATACAATTTGAATGTACTCCCCTTGTAGCCTTTTAAACAATATTGAGATAAAGATGACCCGACAAGTGCCTAAAAAAATGTAGTCTTTCTTAGCAAGACTGAGGCAACTAGGCCCTACACATGAAAAAGTATTAGGAATAGAAAATAGTCAAGTCTTCCCTCTCTTTAGATTGAAGGAAGATTTTGATTATAGTGAGGTGGAGTAGTTGGTTTCTCTTGTTCCCCACTTGGTTCGTTCCCAAAAGATTTCTCTCTTGGTAGGCCCTCTAAAGGTAAATGCAAGAAAGCAAAGATGGATAGCTAATGAAGGTCTAGATTTTTTATTTTCCATAAGGGAAAAGAGCATACTCTCCTACTCCATAGTGTCTCTCAAAAACATCAAGCACATGTTCATTTACCAAAAGACAATTAATTAAGCTATGTGCCTATAAAATCAAATCGATGAAAGAACAATGTTTATTTGTAACTCCAAGGCAACCTACAAAACCAATGAATTAGTAGTGTCAAATCTTTTCAAGATCTTCAAACAATATCCTTTAAAAAAAATTTGAATAGTAGTTTCAAAATGTCTTAATCTTGGTCAACCATTATGCAAAACCACTATTAAAAGATAGAAAATATTAAAAACTTACAAGAAAACCCAATCATGCATTGAAAAATGCACAAATAAAGTGCAAACTCATCAAAAAAAAATTTCTTCTGACCTAGTCAACAAGATCTGATTTGTTTGATATGATTTTAGCCACAAAAATAGAAATGCAAAAGAAGAGACCCCTTCTAAAAATATGAGAGCTTTCTAAAAATATAAAAAATTTAGAAATATTATTTAATTTGTGCCTTAGAGACTTGATTTATCAAAACATACCAATTTTCAAAGATTGAATTTTTTATCCATATTATTTAATCAAAATGAAAAACACAAAGAACATACCCTCTATAGAATTATCAGACATTTCTAAAAATGTAAAGATTTTCATAAAATGTTCTGATTTGTGACCAGAAATTAATTTTCATTTAAAATAATAAAAAATTTATAACTCATGGATAAAACATAAAAAAACCTTTGATTTGTAGACTGAGACATATTTGGATAATCCCCCAACTACAAAAAAAATCAGACAAATATTCCAAGCTGTTTGCAAGATATGACCAAATCTTTCAAAAAAACCCTAGGGTTTCATCTTCAACTCAACCTACATAAGGATTAGCTTAGAAAAATATTTAAAAGTAAGGATCTAATAGGGATGTGGGTCCCAC
This sequence comes from Chamaecyparis obtusa, assembly GCA_027943335.1. Classification (NCBI taxonomy): domain Eukaryota; kingdom Viridiplantae; phylum Streptophyta; class Pinopsida; order Cupressales; family Cupressaceae; genus Chamaecyparis; species Chamaecyparis obtusa. Next base: position 2,840,926 of record BSBK01001220.1, on the reverse strand, counting down.
CAGGCATGCCAAAATGTATGTAATAAAAATACATGTTGTTGCACCACAAATCAAAGTATGAAAACACAAGAAATATGAAGCATTTAAGTTAGAGTAAACATGCTAAAGAACTTGTAATGCAACCAAATTTTCACTACAACCTCTGATGAGCTAGAAAAAAGGGCACCCAAGGAAACCTTGTTTTATTTCTGCTTAGATATTTTGTGGGTGTTCTCTCCCTACACAATACAAACTAATCTTGCTATGATGTAAGCTAGATGATGGTGAAGGGATTGAGAACAAGTATGGGGAACTTACCCCAAGCTTCACAAATGATAAAGATTGAATCATGCAAAATTGATTCAAGATAATGATAATGAAAATAAGATTACAATCTATGATAATGTAACAATATTAAGATATATGATAATACAACAATTTTAAAATCTAAGATAATACAACAAGATTAAGACCTTGTTAGGAATGGGAAAACTGAGAGGGGAGGGTAAATCGATGTTCTATAATTAATTTTTGATTCTTGAAACTTAACTCAATTACTTAAATACTGAAATGAATAGTAAAGAAAATGAAGTATTCAACCTTAACACATAATACAAGATATGTTTATGGAGAAACCTTGGCCAGAGGAAAACCCCGGTGGGAATTAGTACCCATGAATAATTGTACTTAGTATTATGAACATGTTAATGTTCCTTTGCCCTATTAGGAGCAATCTTTACAAAGTTGAGTACAATGACTTGGTCAAAGGTCAGACCCTATTAGGAGTCTTAAAGTAACAAACCATGTTAGGGGTGTAAGGCTTACTGCCAGAGCTCACTGCTTAATGAAGAAGGCAACAACCTCCTGGTTATCAGATACACACTATATCTGCAAGGTGAACTGTTGCTTTGACACTACTGTCTGATCAGTTACTTTTGTGTGTTGCTGCTTTAACCTCTTGTAAAGCTCTATATCATTCTTACTACTCTAATACATACTTCTTCTCTTCTTTGTATGTCATCCATACTCAAATACAAAAGCACATGTGATGCAAGAGCATCCAGGGTGTAAGAGCAATCTTGCATCACCCAAAAATATTTCTATTTTTTAATATTCAATAAGGGCTATCTTGTGTAGAGCTGCTATTTATGGGAACTTTCTATTTTCAATAAGTTGGTCATACAATCTCAGAATGTTCTAATTTTACATGTGGAGGTTCATCTCAGTCATATCAGCCTACCAGTAATGTTTCATGGCTAGATTAGGTCTAGTTTTGAAGATATTGAAGATTTTCGGTATTGGCAGCATGGTATAGAAACTTTGAACTTAGTTTTGAAGGCTTTAGAGGCCCGAATGAGGTCAAAAATTTGGGTAGCAGGCACTTGCGCTACTCAAGCTTGTAGAGTGCTTTGTGGACTTTCTAAAATGGGGTTATAATAGTCCATCGAGTCAACTAGTGATGACTTATGGTCTCTGAAAGTCGGGTCACCTGAAATGGCGAAAAATAATTTTCCTTCAAAAAAAAATTTGGGTTTCAAAAGTTATTTTGAGCCAACTTTGATGTAATAAATTGAAAAATAAAATAATTCTAAGTTTGGTTGGCCCTAAGGGCTAAATTTCTAGAACCTTCTCAGGCGGTGGAAAATGCCTATATAAAGAAGGCCCGTAGTGTTGTCTAGGGCAGTTCTGGGTAGATCTGGGTATTGATTCGAGGCTTTTTCCTATAGTATATTGTAAGGGAATGCCCATGTGGCTTTGCATATTGTAATTCTAAAAGTTTGTAATTCCACATTTGTGGAGATAATAAGAAGCCAAGTTTTTGTTCCTACATATTGTTGTTGTTTCTCTATTTCTGTTATGTGTTTGTGGTATTAAGGGGAGCACCCTTCATCAAGTGGTATCAGAGCAGGTTTTCCTAAGTGTGTAAATAGATCACCGACTATGAGGTAGTTCGCACCAGGACCGTGGTTAAGGTTTTAGCGTGCATCATGAAAATGCCTCCATGAAGGGAACATGGTGGAAGAGCTAGTGTTGTAACACCTAAGGTTAGAGCGCTCCAGAGACAAGTGCAAGCATTGCAAGAGGAGATTCATAGAGGAATGAATCTTAATGTCAGAGATGAAAGCGAGGGTGAAGCCGAAGAAAAAGATCAAGAAGGAGAAGTCAAAGTTGTGAACCAGGAGGCAGAAAGACTTTTTCGAGCCATTTCCAAGATCGGAAAAAGACCTAAGATTGAGGTTCCTACATTTTTAGGAAATCTTAACCTAGAGGAGTTGATCGACTAGATCAATGAATGTGAAGAATATTTTGAGTATGAAGATATTGAGGATCTTGATAGGGTCAAATTTGTGAAGGCCAAACTGAAAGGTCATGCGAAGATCTGGTGGCAAGAGATTCAATTGGATCGAAATAGAAGAGGGAAAGATAAAATCACAAGATGGGATCGAATAGTGGATAAATTAAAGAGGTAGTTCATTCTTGTTGATTATGAGCTTGACCTACTGAAGAAGATGCAAAGTTTGAAGTAGGCAGGAAGATCTGTTCAGGAGTATACAGAAGAGTTCTATTGAATCCTCATCATAACAAGCCATGCAGAAGCTGACAAGGAGAAATTTTCCTGTTACCTTAATGGGTTAAGGCTGAGCATTCAGGAGGAGCTGAATCTGGTTCAAATGAATAGTATTGAAGAGGCATATCAGTTTGCCCTAAAAGTAGAGGAAAAGTTGGACAAGAATTTTGAGAGAAAACAAAATGGAATAGGTCACAGGGATGATTTGGTGGATGGTCATATGGAGACCAAAATGAAGATCCGAAAAAGAAGGATGAGGCCAGTAGCAGTCAAAATCAAAGAGGAAACAATTCCAATCATTTCCAAGATCAGAACAATAGAGATCAAAGAGGAAGAGGAAGAGGACAAGGTCCAGGAAGAGGAGGCTTCCGTGGAACATGTTTTCACTATGGAGAAGAAGGTCATAAAGGCCACTAAAACCCCAAAAAACTAAACTGTGACAATTCGTCAAACACTTGGCAAGCAACTGAATTGTTTGTTTGAGATGTAGTGTTTCAAGGTTATAGTTATTGAGAAACAAATCCACAATGTTCAAATGATATAACAATGCCAAAGTGTAATGAAATGCAATCAATACAAGTGCTGACTTCTATGACAATTTTTAGAATATCAATGATTTGGCACCAAGAAATTACAATGACAAAGATAGTACACTAATGACCAACAATGCCCATTGATTTATGAACCTTCAAATCTAATTACAATATGCAGAGTGTGACAGTGACTAAATTTTGAGAATATAAAGGACTATTACAACTTCACACATGAACAATGACAAGTCCCTATCAATGCTATCTCATTCACTATGTCAATCCAATTACAAATGAGGAATAACAATGACTGATTTATGACAAATACTAGATTGTTATAACGGTGGTTGCATATGCAATTTTCAATACAAATTTGACATCAAATAACCTCATCCAAAATACATGAATGAACCTAGAAATGCTGCACTGATTGTTGACTAGAATTGATGAAGACAAATGCTAATGACATCACCCCAAATCTACACCCAAATTGGACCCCAAATGATGCTGTTGTGTTGTCCTGGTACAGGTCATACCTAGGCTATATAGTATGACACTTGTATAAAATTCAATGCAAGTTGCTAGCCACCCAAAATGGTATCAATGGAATCACCTAGGGATGTAGAATCATCCCCCAAAAGCATAAAATTTATCTCCAGCTGGCTATGAAGTTATGAGTGAAAACGTGAGTCCAGGCCCTGGTATGGACTTCTCAGAAAATGCACCAAAATGATCTCCAAACTCAATCAGAATGATTCACCTATAAGATGATGAATCCCAAACCCTTATTCCATCAATTTCAACCCTCCAAATCAATCCTCAGATGAATCCAACATGAAATGGCTAAATACCATCTCCAATGATGCAACCCTTCAGAAGATATTTCACTTCCTTAGTTATGCTAATCCAAGGGAGTTATCGTTCACAAAGATCTAATGAAAATTTGCAGACCAAATGACTACAAATTGCTCCAATATGGAAAAGTAGAAGAATCCTCAAATCAGCTTGTAAAAATGAATGCCCAAACCCCCTATTTATTCACTTTTTTAAGAAGTTACTAAGAACTTCTAGAAGCATCCATTATAAAATCTCATTATAATGCACTTTTATAATAAAATAACTTTATAAAATAAGAAATTGCAGTCTCAACTTAAAATTATAACATATGGGCCCTGCTAACACATAATAATAAAATATAAGCTCAACTTCACTTTTCCAAGAGCAAATATGACCACTGATCTCCAAAAAATGACTCTCTCCCCAAAACATTTGCCTACGAGAGTCGATGATAGGTGAATCCTTGGCAGAAAAACATGTCACTAGAAAGGGGACATGACAAGGAGGCTCTCGTGGAACATATTTTCACTATGGAGAAGAAGTTCACAGGGCATTTGAATGTCCTCAACACCAAGGAAGGATGGATAGGAGGAATGAAGGCTAGGCCAGAGTTGCACATGTAGATGAAGATGCTAGATCATCAAATTCTAAAGATGTAAAAAGAGGAGAAACACTGATTAATAGAAGAGTCCTATTGAGTGGTGAGAATGAACCTAAACAAAGGAGGAGCTTATTTTGCACTAGATGTAAGTGTGAGGGTAAATGTTGTGATGTGATTATTGATAGTGGAAGCATTTGGTGTCAGAAGAGATGGTGACAAATTTGAAGCTCAAGAGACAAAAACACCCACATCCATATTGGATTACTTGGGTGTAGGATGACCACAAGGTCATGGTCAGTGAGCAGTGCCTAATAAAGTTCAAGATTTGCGGGTACCATGATGAGGTACTATGTGATATCATACCTATGGATGCATGTCACATGTTGTTGGGTAGGCCATGGCAGGTTGACAAATGTGTTGTACATGATGGTCATGCGAATACCTATTCCCTAACAAAGGATGGAGTGCAACATAAGCTAAAGCCATTGAAGGAGACCAAAGAAAAGGTATGTGGTAATGCAAGAATAAATATTGTTGATGGAAGGAAATTCTTAGATGGTATGAGGCATGAGCATGTGTTTTTTTCTTTAATTCCAAAAGCTAGTAAAGAGGAAGTAGAGGATGTACCTGTAGAGGTTGTAGATTTGTTGAATGAGTTTTAGGATATTGTATCTGATAATATACTTGATGGATTACCACCGGTAAGGAAGATCAGTCATTAGATGGATTTGATTCTAGGAGCCAATTTTCCAAACAAGGCAGCACACAGAATGACACCAGTAGAAAGTGAAGAGTTGAATAGATAAGTACATGAGTTGTTACAAAAGGGATTGATTTGGGAGAGCCTAAGTCCATGTGTTGTACCAGTAGTATTAGCACCAAAGAAGAATGGAGAATGGAGGATGTGTACAGATTCCAGAGCAATAAACAAGATCACAATCAAGTATAGGTTTCCATTGCCATAAATGGATGATATTATGGATTGTTTGAGAGGAGCTGTGTATTTTTCAAAGATAGATCTGAAGAGTGGATATCACCAGATTCATATCAGAGAAGGAGATGAATGGAAGACTACCTTCAAGACAAAGGAAGGATTGTATGAGTGGTTAGTCATGCCTTTTGGGCTAACCAATGCACCGAGCACTTTCATGCGGCTCATGAACGAGGTTCTGAAAATTTTTTTGGGTAAGTTTTTCATTGTTTACCTAGATGATATTTTGATCTTTAGCAAGACATTGGAGGAACATATGATGCATATTCGTATGGTGTTTGAGAAGCTGAGAGATGAGAAATTGTTGATTAATTTGAAGAAGTGCAATTTTGTGAAGAAGGAATTAGTGTATTTGGGATTTGTAGTTTTAGCAGAAGGTCTAAAAATGGATCCAGAGAAAGTATAGGCTATCCTTGAATGGCCTACTCCAAGGAATGCTACTGAGGTAAGATCTTTTCATGGTTTGGCTAGTTTTTATAGAAAGTTTATCAAAAATTTTAGCAGTATTTGTGGACCCTTGACTGAAACAATGAGAGGGGATAGAAAAAAGTTCAAGTGGACTAATGGGTCAGATAAGAGTTTTAAACTGTTGAAATAAAAGGTTACAGAATAACTTGTTTTAGCACTTCCTAATTTTAATAAGGTGTTTCAAGTAGACTGTGATGCTAGTGGTACTGCAATAGGAGCTGTTATGAGCCAAGAAGGTAAATCTATTGCTTATTTCAGTGAGAAGTTAAATGATGCCAAGAGAAAATATTTTGTTTATGATTAGGAATTTTATGCTATAGTTTAGGCATTGAACAAGTGGAGGCACTATCTGCTTCCTAATGAGTTTGTTTATGTATACTAATCATCAAGCTTTGCAATATTTGAATAGTCAAGGAAAGTTGAATCAAAGGCATTTGAAATGGGTTGAGTTTTTGCAGAGTTATACATTTGTTTTGAAACACAGGAGTGGAAAGTCTAATAGGGTTGTAGATGCTCTTAGCAGAAGGCAACTATTGCTGATAGAGATGCAGATTGAGGTGGTTGGGTTCAAGGAAGTCAAGAATTTGTATCCAAAGGATCCTGATTTTGGTGAAGCTTGAAAAGCTTGTAAAGAACCTGTTACTCTAGATAGGATGAAGTGGTTGGATTTCATCATTCAAGATGATATGCTATCTAGAGGGAGTTAGTTGTGCACTCCAAGAAGTTCTATGAGGGAGAATCTCATCAAGGAGAAGCATATCAGAGGATTGGCTGGACATTTTGGTTGTGATAAAACCCTTTTTTTGGTTAGTAAGAATTATTGTTGGCCACAGTTAGAGCAAGATGTCAAGAAGTTTGTATAGAGTTGCAGAGTATGTCAGATGGTGAAAGGAGTGAAGCAGAATACTGGGTTGTATCTACCATTACCTGTACCAGAGAAGCCTTTGAAGGATATCAGTATGGACTTTGTTCTTAGTTTACCAAGGACACAGCAGGGACATGATTCAATTTTTGTGGTAGTTGACAAATTTTCAAAGATGGCACATTTTATTCCCTACAAGAAGACTAATGGTGCTATTCATGTAGCGGAATTATTTTTTAGAGAAGTGGTGAGACTACATGGTTTGCCAAAGAGTATAGTTTCAAATAGGGACACTAAGTTCATTGGATATTTCTAGTGTACATTGTGGATGAAGTTGAAGATAGATTTGAAGTTCAGTTCATCATATCATCCGGTCAAGTGGAAAGGATGACCTATTGAAGATTCATCATGGCTGACAAAAGAGGAGGTTAACCGTCTTGGTTTTCCTCTACACACTTGAGACATGATGGGGTCACTTGTTAAATTACCCCAGGTGTCTGATGCAGGAGCATCCAGGGTGTAAGAGCAATCTTGCATCACCCAAAAATATTTTTATTTTTTTATATTCAATAAGGGCTATCTTGTCCAGAGCTACTATTTATGGGAACTTGCTATTTTTAGTAAGTTGGTCATATGATCTCGGAATGTTCTGATTTTACATGTGGAGGTTCATCTCAGTCATATCAGCCTGCCAGTAATTTTTCATGACTAGATCAGGTCTAGTTTTGAAGATATTGAAGATTTTCAGTATTAGCAGTAGGGTATAGAAACTTTGAACTTAGTTTTGAAGGCTTTAGAGGCCCCAGATGAGGTTAAAAATTTGGGTGATAGGCACTTGCACGAGTCAAGCCTATAGAGCACTTCGTGGCCTTTCCAAAATGGGTTTATAATAGTCGATCGGGTCAACTGGTGATAAATTATGGTCTCTGAAAGTCGGGTCACTTGAAATGGCAAAAAATAATTTTCCTTCAAAAAAAATTTTGGGTTTCAAAATTTATTTTGAGCTGATTTTGATGTAATAAATTGAAAAATAAAATAATTCTAAGTTTGGTCAGCCCTAAGGGCTAAATTTCTAGAACCTTCTCAAGCGGTGGAAAATGCCTATATAAAGAAGGCCCATAGTGTTGTCTAGGACAGTTCTGGGTAGATCTGGGTATTGATTTGAGGCTTTTTTCTACAGTATATTGTACGGGAATGCCCATGTGGCTTTGCATATTGTAATTCTGAAAGTTTTTAATTCCACATTTGTGGAGATAATAAGAAGCCAATTTTTTGTTCTTGCATATTGTTGTTGTTTCTCTATTTCTATTATGTGTTTGTGGTATTAAGGGGATTACCCTTCATCAACATGCCAGATATATACATGTTGAATAGATGCAACCAAAACTAACTACTAGGTCAGCCTATAACTTAAAACATACAATGCTTCCAAGTTAATTGGCTCAAGCGTGTTTACATACAATGATATTAACATTTTTATAACATAATTACAATAGGTGCATAGCCTTTACAAAAGACAATGATATACGCTAATCAAAATACTTTATGTCAGCTCCATGCTCTATTTTGTTCTATCACTTACTGATTGTGTCACTTAGACTTGATGTAACTTCTTCATGTTGTCATATCTGACCATGCATTCTTAGACTTAGTATAGTATCATACTCAAAATCTTATATCCAAGGGGGCATACCAAAACTCGGTCATACACACATGTGTCAATGCTTTGATCATCAGGTGCTTCTCTGTCTACTATGTCTTCCATACTTAGCCAAATTTTGATCTTCCAAGTTAGTGTGTTGACTACAAAACTTCATATGAATTTGTTGCCATAATGACAACATAAATCTTAGTCATATATACTAGTAAAGTTAGCTTGCCAACAATCTCCCCCTTTGTCATTAATGGAACAAAGGAATATGGTGAAGTTGCTAAACTACATCTTTACACAAAAACTTGCTATCCTTTGTCTTATCCTTTTATGTATACTGTACATCATAAATTCTTCTATCTCCCTTATTCTATACACTCTACCCCCCTTTTACATTAATGACAAAGGTGCTCAAAAAAGGAAAACTTAAAGTACTTACATAGAGAATACATCAGGGTATGCAATCTAAAGGTTTATGATTTATTGCTACCAAAAAACCTTGAGTGCATCAAGTGTCTAAAGATGGGTGCATAATGCATATGTTATCTTCTCCATCTTTTCCAAATCTATGCAGGGACCTTGATCATATGTTACAATAGTGGCATCTATCTGATTGATGTTCTGATTCAACACATCTAGAGAGGGTGCTAGTGCATGTCTTAGCTGAGTTTGTCTAGCCCTTATTTTTGCCATCTCTTTTTCTACCTTCTCAATTTTATCCAACTTTCCTTGATAAAACATTATTTCACATGTTAATGTCTTGAGAGGGATCTTCCACTGATTTGCTTACTGATGCCATCATAGATTCTGCTTCCTGAATCTTTTTAGATAGGTCTGAGGTGAGTTTATCTTTGTTCATGCAGTCAAAAATTATCTTCCTTCCTTTTGTTGCTAACTCTTTCAGCATTCCTTGACCAATCTTAAGTGAATTAAGGTCAAGTGAGAAATTTCCTATCAATTCATTCAGCCTTATCTTGAGATATTTCTCTTCTATAATTTTTTATGTTGATTCTTCTAGACTTGAGAAATTTGCTTTGAAGTTTGATAGGATGCTGCTAACATCATCCACTGAATAAAAACTTATCACTTTCTTATCCTCAGGTAGTAAAGTGTTCAGTATGCTAACTGATTCTATAAATAATGGATTTCTCATTACTTGTTTTTCTTTTGTTTTCTCCATAGCTAATATACTTATCTTCATCAGATCTTCTTCTCCTCGTGATTCTAAACTGGTTCTATCAGGATTCAAACTTGACAACAATGAAATTGAGGACTTAAGAGTAAGGAGTGTGCTATCCATAATCTCACTCTTTACCTTTATTGAAATTTCAGCAAAGAGCTCTTCTTTAGGTTCATCTTCCTTATCTTCTTCCTGTCTTGTTAAGTCTTCAATTTGTACGTCTTCTTAATGCTTAGGTGATTCTTCACCGCATAGAATCTCAACTTCCTCAATGCTCACAAAGGCTTCTTCAAATTTTTCTACATCCTTATCTGTTATTGCCATGAATATTTCAACATTATCAATCACAATAGTGTCATCTTTTGTCTCCACTACTTCAGTAGGTGCTATCACTATGGGCACAGAATTCTATGGACCTATCATAGGTGCATCAGGGATCTCAGATTCTTTTATTTTCTTAGAGGGAACTTGGGTTGTAGGTGCAGTAGGAGGATACATGTGTCTTTCCAAAAACACTTTTTCAAATGCCTTCTTTGTCTCCTTCGCAACCAACTCATAATCCTTATTCATTATTCACAGAGTTCTAAGTTTAGTTCTTAGATGAGGCTTTACCAAATCCAACAACAATTTTTTCTCTTCAAAAGAACAAACTGGGAGGTTTTCATCCAATGTCTTTTTCTCTTATTCTCATATCCTCTTCTATGGCTTGTCTTTTCAAAGAATCCAAAATGTTCCATACATGATCAGGAATAACTATCTTAAGTTCCAAAACTATCCTTTTGAACTTAATCATATGCTTGATAATCATAGAATGGATTTTTGATTTATCAATCTCGTGATACTTATCACAGAACTTTGCTATTTGATCTATCCTTTCTTCATCAACTACTCAAGTTCTCAACACTTCTAGATTTGGTCTAAATCCTACCTCTGGAGGCTCTTGAGTACTTTTCCCTTTGCTTCTAGTTGTTCTTGATGATGGGTGGCTTGCATTGGTTTGCTTCTTCCTTTTAGGTATCTTACTTGGCTTGGGAGGTGGAGTGGACTCCAGATCAACTGTGATTGTGGGCGCAGAGGTGCTATCATCAATCTTACTCTTTTTTTCCTTAGGATTATCAGATTTTTCTATTTTGACTTCAGATGCGGGTGCGCTCTCAAGTTGCATAGCAATCTTGGCCTCCCTTGCTTTATCCAAGTCTTCTTGGGTAACACCATGAATTTTTAGAATGTCTAAGGTAATTCTAGATGCTTTTCTCTTTGTTGTAGCACTGTATAAGATAGAGTCTACTTGTCTTGTCTTCTCTTCATAAGTTCCCCATCTAGGTTCATCAGGATCTTTAGGCGCTGATAGGAGGACTTGTGCATAAGCTTCCAAATTGTGTTCCTCTACTTCATATCCAAGTGAATGAATCCACTTTTTCCTAGGCTCGACTACTTCCATGCATGTAATGTATGTTTCCACCATGAAGCATATAGTGTCTTTGTACTTCTCCACTATACTCTTAGGTAACCTATACCTTTTTTGCATCCTAATTATGAATGTTTTAATTTCAAGATCGATGAAATATATTAAGGTACTCTCTGATGTTTCCTTAAATGAGATTTGAGGCAATGTAGGTAAGCTCTTGTCAAGATAAAGATCAGAGACTATACCAACTATATGAAAGTACATGTAGATAATCGGTGAACCAAATCTGAATACTTTTCTTTTATCATGTTTTTTGGCTCTCATGTTTTCTCTTATGTTGACATAAATCTTAGTCATATATACTAGTAAATTCAACTTGCCAATAGACCTAAGATGGATGCAATATTAAGAAGCAATGATAAGGATGCAACAAGATAAAGATGAAAACAAGATTAGAATGAAAAGAAGAAAAGAACTAGAATGATTAAGAATGTTAGAAGATTCAAGAGCTAAGAGATTATGAAGAATAAGAATCCAAACCCAAAATGAGGAATGAGGCCTCCTTTTATAGAAATTGAATATTATTAGATGGAGGAGATTAAGAGGCAAAAAAAATGGATGGCCAAGATTAAGAGGCAAAAGGGAAGTGGCTAAGATGAAAAGGAAAAATAAAAAAGTGGCTAAGATTAAGAGGCAAAAGGGAAGTGGCTAAGATAAAGAGGCAAAAGAAATGAGTGGCTAGGATTAAGAGGCAAAAAGATGTTGGGTAGGATTTGAGAGGCAAAAGATGTAAAAGCCAAACTTCACTTTTAGAGGGAAAGAGGAATTTAAAAATGACTGGTGAAGAAAAAACATGGAGAGGTGGTTGTAATATCCCAAAATTGGCATCTCGCAACCCTAACCAATTTTGTTGCATTTAGTCTCATACTACCAACTTTCTAAATCATCAAAGTCCTATTATACTAGGGAATTATGATTTCTGAGTGACTCTACTTGACTTAAATGTTAAATGCAGAAAACCCCAAATCTGCATCAATCACATATTTAATTCCTAAATATCAATTACAATTGGCTAAATAAACCTTATGATTTATTTAATTTAATTACAAAGTCCTAGCACTTTTATTAAATTGAATTCACCCTTTTAGCTAAAACACATGAAAATGAATTAAATAATATTTGGTTTTTGAATAAATATCCTCATTTCAATAATTGAATTTAATTATTCAAACAATTGAGAAAGTACATTTATGAGGTCACATTTTATTTATTTAATCAATTATTCTCTCCAAAATGCTCACTTCAATTCAAAAAAGGGAATTCTCAGTTAACTGCAAATTTGAAAGTGCAACAAGCCAGTTAACTGCTCCACTCACTCCAGAAGCAAACAGTTGACTATCTTTCTACAAGAAACTTACCATTCTGAACTGAACTTCCTTTCGATCTCCATCATTCATCTTGTTCAATCTCGACCATCGATTGATTCTAAGATTCTATAAAAGAACCCTTTTGTTTCTCATTCAGGGGATGCAACTTTTGAGTATCGAATCGTTGTTGAATTGTTATCTCAATTTGTGTGCATTCAAGCTTTTACTATTTTCACTTTCCATTTCTAGATTAATATCATCTTCTTAGATTAATAATGCATTACATCATAGCTTAATTTATTTCAATTATTCTTAGATTACTACTCATCTTTCATTATTCTAGATTAAGCTTGTACTTTCATTCTAGAATAAACTACATTTTGCATTCAAGCTTAAAACCCTCCATTCTAGAGTCGGTCTATGGTTATTGGGCTCTTCATTCTAAGAGTTGTTTAGAACCCCATCTAGATAGGAGGCAACGTGTCGGCTCATCTAGGCATGCAAGATGAATGATCTCATATTCATTCCTATGTGTGACTGATGAATAAGGACTATGTTGAAGTGTATGGATAAAATTGAGGCCCAAATTTAGCATATACAGTGGCTACCTTGGAAAAGGTGATTGTGCACATGATTAGAGGTAATCCACCATTTAATTAAGATTAGAGGGATATTAGAAAAAGGTAAGATTAGAAAAAAAGGAAAAGGGATGAAATTAAAATAAATTTAATTTAATCATGGTTTAGAAGAACTTTAGGCTAGTGGAGGAATAAAATAAATAAAATCTATTTTATAAAGGGAAATGGAGGGATAGTATATTAAATTGAATTTAATACAAAGGAAAAATGAATTTATTTAATTAAAATAAATTTAATTAAATAAATAAAAGAGTATAATGATTATATTCAATTAATAAAATTGACCATTATGTTAAGGGAAAATATTAATAAAAAATAACATTAGTGTGAATGGACAATTTTAGGTGTCTACAAAATATATCAACTATATTAGCATTTCATATTTTTATGAGTAATATGAACCTAATGAAGAAGTGATAGTACCGAGTGATTATCCTAAGAAACAGATAGAGGAAGTTGAGCAAATTTTGGATCAGAAAGTTGGTAGAAGCACAAGAGGAAAGGATTACATGGAGTATTTGGTGAAGTGGAAGAATAGACCGATTGAAGATAGTACATGGATTTCTCAATCTGAGTTGGATTTATCTCAGGTTTCACCTAACTCATGATTCAAAGAATCATTTCTTTCCAACCTCAGGTGTCTAATGTAGGAGAATCTTAGGTTTATGGAAATCCTAGATCAACCAAAATATGTTAGAGAATGTTTGGATACTTGGTAGCTTGTTTTGTTTGCTCGGTAACTACTTTTGAGTTCTTAGTGAACTTTTCATTTCAGTCACTAGCGAGCTCAGTTACTAATTTTGTTGTCCTTTACCGAGTTGGTTCGGTGTGTCCAGTGTTACTCAGTTCTTAAGTTCACCGACTAGTGGAATTTAATTGTTTGATGTTGGCCGACATGTGCAATTAATTTTTTTCATGTTATTAATGTTGGGATCACTCATTTGGAAATGTGTGGACCTAAATCTAGGTTGTTGCTTTCTCTAATGCTGGATCTAATGGATCTTTTGGGCTGACATGTTCGGTAGCCTTTTGTATAAATAATTAGATCTATTTTAGAGTTAGGAAGCAAGTTAGCCAGGAAGATTGAATCAAAATTTTGGAACCTCGCATGTATGAGGATTGTTCTGTAATTGAATTTCATTATACTGGTTGTAACTATGAAGGCCTTATAGCCTAGCATGTATGAGTCTTCATAAATAAATAAAAGAGATATGCATTCCTTCTCTCCTTCTCTAAGTTGTTGCTTCCAGGTAGATTATCTGCAAGTAGGATTGGTATTTGGGAGTTCCTTAGGCCCCAATACTTTCCTTCCTTGTTTCAAGAAAGGACTTATAGTCCCAAAACTGAACTAGCTAGTAGCATCAATAATACCTATACAATTCTAATGAAGCTCCAAGAATATCATAAAATTCTAATTTTCACATCAATATATCTCGCACATCATCACACAAACACCCATACCCTTCACATCAAAAACTTGATCTTATATATGAGATCATAAGCCCAAAAAATATAAGTTTGTTAGCCCAAAACAAGATAACATAACGTGTGCAATCCTTCATGCCAAAACTTGATCAAAATATCAAATCAAAGCTTGCTAACTAAATACAATATCCTCTGATGTCAGCTCAATCATCATAAATCACCAAAATGATTCTCCAAACTAATTCTCCAAGTTTACTCTGATTGGCACTGAACTATTATGTTCTAGCCCAAAAATGTCAACTTGATATTCATTAGTGAATATCTCATGAATAACAAAACTCCAAATTCTACAAAAATTGGATAAGATATATTAGGATGGCTAATTTTATTCTCTACCATTGTAGGATCTAACTCTCTAACATCTGTCTATACCAAGTTGATCTATCCGACTATGTTCTACTCTACTTTTTGTACTTAGACAATTCATACATCAAATCCTCCAGTAAACTATCTCAACTAAAATATGACCAACATTGATGAATGTAGTTATCATCAATGATAACATATTATGCATTATAGACTGTATATTTCCAACAATTTCTCCCTTTGGTATTGATTGCAGGGTAAAAGTACAAACCTGTGTCAAACTTCTATAAACAAAAAGGTCACAAACACACAAATTATTCAACTTTAACGAGATTGATGTGGCATTTGTGTTTAGAATTTGAAGATGATATAAACTAATGGAATGTGTAAAATTGGATAAATTTTATGCCTATAATTTTTTTTTAAAATTGATCAAGAATTGACACAGTTTTTTAATTTTTGAAGTCCATTTTTTAGTTAAAAAATGATGAAAATTTGGGGTCTAGTTCCTAACAAACAAGTATATACAAATAATATTTTTTTCCTTTGATTTTAAAATATGTTATAGGTGACATGTATAGCTAGTGTAGAAAAGAAGAAATATTGGTTTTTGATGTATATTTTCTCTAATATAACTACTCAAAGTCAAACTTATCTGTAATTGATAGTTTTCATCTCCCATCAAATTTCCCCTATCAAATCTACACCATTCAAAAATAAAATTACATATTCTTGAATATGACTCTCTCCTCTAGTGTAAAATATAAATTTAAAATTTTTCTGATATGATTTACTATTTTTTTCTTTATTTGAACTAGCATCTTCCCGAATGTTATATTACCAACTTCAGTATTTTGAAATTATAATATATTAGATCTAATCAAAATACTATAAAACTTATATGACAATAATCTTGACTCTGAACTCTACAAAAGGGTATTTTTATATTTTTCAAAATATATCATTAAAAAGCGTAGGAGTTATTGAAACATTACTTTTCTGAAATAATTTTATTTCTTTGGTAATTGGACCCAAATTGGTATAAAACATGCATTTAGTAGATATTTCCAATTGAAAAAGTTGAAGCACTTATCTAATGAATCTAGCTAGACCATATGTCTAAAAAAAAATATTAGTTAGAAATACTCAAATTCAGTTGTGTTGATAAGTTAGCCTAAAATGTGACACAACTTTATGCTTTTACCCGGCAACACTTAGTGAAAAATGACTAAGTGTCCATCCCAAAATGCCAAGCCACATAACTTTCTGAAAACTAAAACTCCCCCTAAGATAAGTGTCTCTCCAAAATATTATTTTACACTTATCTCTCCTCATTTGACATCAATGGAAAATGTGGGGCCAAAAAACCAAAACTCTCTACCAAAATCATATATTGTCTATATGAATATATATACAAGTTATAAGTGCATACTTACAAAAATTTGAACACATCCGAGAAGCTATCCTTCAAATCTATCCAATTTGCATTCCATGACTTCCTTAGACTATCCAGAATTTGAATCTTCCCACATATCGAATAATTTGAATCCTCAACATGTATAATGTCCGATGGGGAAGGTTAATTTCTTGGTCTTTCTGCATCTTCTAAAATTCTCTGCAAAATTTTCAACAAGTAGGAACTATTAGGTTCCTCAAGTCAGTGAATCTCCCAAGAATTCTCTACCTCTCAACTTCCAAAACCTTGTTCTTATCATTTATTTTGACAACTTCCTTCATATGATTAGAAGAAAAATCCTTTGATGAATCAAAGGCTTTTGCCTTATCTGCTAGTAATTTTTCATTATCCTTCAAGAATTTATCAATATCATAAACATGAACGAATGGTTTGGTACATAAATACAAAATATTACTACCATCCTTGATAGCATCTTTAATCTAATTAATTCCATCATCCAAAGATTTTCTATCTTGACTAATCAAAGAACATAAATGATGAAATCTTTTAGACACAAACTCCTTCTGAATTTAATATTCAACTTCCTTCTCCAAAGACTCAAAGTCTACATCAAAGTTATTTATAAGTTCCTCTAATTGATCAAGTGTAGAATTACCTTGGTTGATCTGAATATTTGTTAATACCTTTGTGATCACATCAACTTCCTTGGTGATTAATCTTCCTTCCTTTTCCTTCTTGCTCAATGATTTGGAAATAACTTTGGCTTGAGCTAACATTATAATTCTCCTTAACTAATATTCTTCCATATTCTTGAGATCAATTCGACCATGTAAATTGAATGATTCAATGGATTCGAGTGAATCTCTTGCCAATAATGCTTCAAACTTACTAGAAGATAGACCATTTCCTATCTAAGATTTCTTTATTTCCTCTAGATTCTCTTCTCCAACAAAAATTTCAGCTTTCTTATCAAGCTCTTCAGACTTTAATTCTTCCCTTACTACCTATTACATTATAGGTTTTTCATATTCTCCTCCCTCTTCTCCTCTAGTGACCTTTGTATCTATAACATGAACATCATCAGTATGTTCATCTGTCTCCTTTATCGATCTAGCTTCAATCTCAACTAGTTTGTCTACTAAGTCTCCTTTTCCTAATATCATCTCTCTTAAATCTTCCTTTGTGATTATATTTTTCGGATAAGTGAAGGGGTCCTTTTGTTTCTCATTTTCTTCTTCATTATGTACATCAAGATTAATTGGTACTCCACTAATAACAACATTTTTTTCTTTAATAGTAGAAATGAACTGGTTATTAACAAATTATTTGTCTTCCTTTCTCTTGGTCCTAGGCTCCTTATTTGGTAAATCATCTCACTTCCAAAACCATTTTGTTGATAATGTCATTGGTTTCTTTAATAACTTGTTCTACCTTACCATCCATCAACATGTTCACTCTTTTTTTTTTTGTTAGCCTATTCTTAGCTTCTTCAAATGATTCTTTCATTTCCTTAGTTGTAACTACATGTAATATCTTGGCTATGGATTCTTCCCTTATTCTCTTATCTTCCTTCAAAGATGCTAATCTCCTCTCTTCCAACTTACCATATAAATGATCAGGTATCTGATCCTTTATTTCAACCAATGTTCTACTTGTAATACCCCAAAAATGGGCTATAGGTTCATTAACCTCATACATCGACAATACGAATGAAATTGACATCAAAGTCCTAACCTAAGGCACATCTGAACATCATCGAATCCTAATTGATTATCATAAATTCTGCATCAAGGAATATTCCTAGCAATATTCCTATTTATCATAATTATCTTTGATTTAATGATTATTTGGCGATAAATCCTATTTATCCTAAAGTTTGATTAATCGAATATTCTAAATATTTAATTAACTAGATTTAATTCTGCCACTTAATTGTTTAATTGAAGTTAATTCTATTTATTCCTAAATTGTATTATTTAATTTTGAGAATAAATCTAAAATCCTATGAATAATTGATTAATTTCTTATTTAATTAATTAAAGCAAGTTGTCAATTTTTAATAATATTGTTTTTGAATAAAAGTTTGAAAAATAATTGATTAACCCAAAAATCAATTGTTTTATTTTTCAAAATCAATTAAGTTGGAAATAAATCACTTTATTATTAAATTAATTCATAAATAAAATATGCACAATCAGAAAAGTAGACAACTATCAATTATCAATTAAATCTAAACTCTATTTTGAGTTAAACTCTACTTTTGCATATTTTTGTGAGTTAATTATCTTTTATTTAAAAATAACTCAAAAATCAACTTGAGTTATTTGAGTGATTTATGGCTTTTTTTCATGCACCTCCAAAGCCCTAGATTTCTATAAATTAAGGCTTCAACTCTTCATTTGACATCCATCCATGAATTGCACACTCACGTTGTCGAATTGGAGACTGAAGAATCCATCTTGAGAATTCAAGTTGTTGTGAGATTTTCATTGTTTTTGCATAGTATCCATATCATTTAGAATATTATTGTTAGATCCTTTTAGCATATCAATTTTCATATTAACATAGATTCATATCAAATTTTCATTATCATAATTGCACAGAAAAACCAAAAAAATAGATTAATTGCATTCATTCCATATCTAGATTTTGCATTCAAATCCTTCCTTTAGGTGTCGTCAAGGTCACTGATCTCGGTATAATCTGAGAATACATACTCGCATCTACTAGAAGGTAGTAAATCACCTGGTTAGTTTAGTTTTTCATTTATTGCATGATTTCAATTTTAGCTAACCTCTAATGTTTTACTGAAGTGTTGTGTCTATAGATCAGGTACAAAATTCACACACACATTTCTAGCGCCCACCGTGGGGCCCTGAAACGGGTTTCCCTTCAAATTTTATCAATTTCTATCATTTTCTTGTCTTTTTCTATTCCAAGCTACAATCTTTATTCTCTGTCCATACAATTTTCATACGAGTTTTGTCAGAAACTCGTAACAGGAGATACCAACTATCGTATGATAGTTGATTTGATCAAGGATCACACAAGCAAAAACCCAGTGTCATCTGGAACCTCGATTGTCATGTGATTTAGTACCCAGTGTCGTACGAGTTTCTAGACTATCATCTAGAAGGTAACCCACTATCGTACGAGTTTTAGTGCTAGGTTTCAATTGTCATTTCACTTTTTCAGGTAGTTTTCTAGATTTGGTTTTCAAATTTTGACTAACAGCTAACCCTAACAATTGAAATTCTCTATTTTTTATTAATTTTCACTGGTTTTTTATTAGAAAAAGTGCAAGAATTGCTAAAAATAGGTAAGAATCTACTAAGCGCATTGTGAGGAATTTAGGTAATCTTTTCAGCTGATAATGTTTTGATTTGGATTAAAAAGAACTCTTACATGTCAAGCTTGTGTCACCTTTATTGCTTTCATATCACATATTTCATTTTGGGCTATAAAAATGAACATAGATTTTCTTTTTAGCATCTTTGTTACACATAGTAAATAGGCCCTATGAACACTATTCGTGGCTCTTGAGAGAGTGAATTTCTAGTGAAATTCTTCTCAACGAAGGAACCCTTGTAGGTAGGGAGGATACTAAGGGCATCTCACATTCTACTAGATCTATGTGTCTTCAACTTTTGATCGATGCATTCTCTCTCTAGAAAGGTTGATAGATCATAAGGGGTTGATGTCATAGATCATTGTGAGATAATCTTAGTCTTAGCACGTTGGATTTATCTATCTACTTTGTTTTGGTGAAGTGAAGAGGCTAGGGGATTATGCTCTACTTCCTTTTTGGATAGTACCAGAAACCCAGATCCTTGAATCTGATCTAGTCCCCATGTGGTATATCTTGTGAGTCAACTTTAGAGAGGGTTAACCGTAGTGGACATTCCCTTAATTGGGTCAACCACATTGATGGAACCTCAAGTGGTAATAGCCATTTTTGTCATGGTAGTGACAACCGCTATATAAATGTCCTGTTGGAAGAAATCTCCATAGGTGTGGTCTCTTGTTGGGCTGTCAGATCTCCCTAGCAGATCCTGAAGATTAAGTTCTCAGACTGTGTCAAAACCCCGGTGCACCTGGATTGGAGTTTGCCCTCTTGGATCATAAAAGTTGCAGAGTCAAACCATTACTAAAAACCCTAGTGAGGCCAAATTTTCATTTCTAGGAATATGTGCATTAATGCAAAACTTTTTGGAACATACACAATTAGCACTTCTAAGGATTAGCACAAATAAGTCACTTGATTGTTCATGTGCAAGGTTGCTTTTTCCCTTGTTCATTATTTTCAAACATGCTTGAAATCACTTGCTTGCTATTTTGCGTGCTTGCTTATCTATTTGGTTACTGAAAATGAACAAATCTGTTACAATCCTCATATTTGGACATTGAAATTTGCAAACAATCTGAAATTGAAAACCCAAAAATTTGCAAAAATTGAAGTGAAATTCCTTCCTAGAGTCAAAAGTCATGTCATCAGGTCATAAAATCATGCGAGTTTTGGTCAAGAGTCATCTCATAACCCCTGATTATCATATGGTAACTGGTATATTGTCGTAGGAGTGTTACTACCAGTCATTTTCAAAAGTCAATTTTCCTGTTATCAACTATCATACAAGCTTGTCAATTGTCATTTCATGCTATACCCACTATCATACGAGCCTGCAAAAAGTCATTTGAGAAGTTTTGAAAAATTGTCAGAAAGTTGTCAAAATTGCTAGATATCCAGCTTTTCCAGCCTATTTCCAGAGTCTATCAAGAAAATCACTGTGTCAAGAATAGAGCAGCAAACTACTAAGAATCCAATCATTTTCCTAAAGTGACCTTTTGAATCTAATCCAGCCTTTTGTTTAATCAATTTGAGTCTTTTTTTTACCTTGTGTCAAAACCTTGTCATAACTATCAATCTTCAAAAATGACTAAGTGTTGTGATATCTTGTCCGCTATCTTTTAGGGATCTACCCATACATCTAGGGCATAGTATCCCTCATCTAAGTCAAATCTATGCTTCAATCAATCAAACCTTGACAAGGTTGCATCATCTGATCATCTTGATTCAATTCATTCTTCAGTTGTCTTCATCTTATTCTTTTGCTTCACCCAAGGTTAATGGTGGAAACTAGAGTTTCCTCTCACAAGAAATCGGGAGAAGCACTTAACACCGAAACTTTGTCTATTCACATAGGTCCAAATCTTGAGCAACTCTACAATTCTAGTCTTTACGAAGATGACGGTCTTGGTAATTTTTGATTAAAAACTGGTTACATTCCTCCTTCATCAACTCACGGGGGTAATCAACAAACTCCACATCAATCTATCCCAGGTAGAACTCCTACCATGTCTCAAGCAGGGACAAACTTTGGCTCTCAAAGAGCTCAATCTCAACATGGTGCAGATCAGAAACCCACACCTCAAGAAATTTCTCAATATCAAAATGATGATAACTTCAAACGAATGATGAAGCATTTCTTGAAAGAAGATAGAGAGGCATACTTTTTACAATTGGCTCATCAAGGAGCTAAAATTCCTCCCAACTTTAATGTTGAAGATATCATTACACATGAGGAAGAAACTCCACTCACAACTATGATGAAACAAATGCATGCCATGCAAGTCAAGCTTAATAACCTTGAGAAAGAAAAGGAACCCAAGGAGTTCTCCATGGAGGCCCTATGTCCTTTTCCATTTGACAAAGACTTGTACATGCCACCATTCCCAAAAAGAGTGGAGATGCCTAAGTATGATAAGTATGATGGACACTCAGATCCCCAAGATCATGTCAAAGAATTCTATACACAACCTATGGAGTTCATGCACAAACCAACCTATTTGATGTGTCTCTTCCCTCGATCTCTAGGGGGAGCAGCCATTCATTGGTTCTCTAGATTGCCTTCTACTATCAAAAATTTTGAAGAGTTGATCAATTTTTTCTATTAGCAATACTCCTACAATATTCAACATCTAGTCACCATGATCAATATCTACAATCTCAAGCAATATCTTGGTGAACCATTCTTGACATTTCTCAAAAGATGGAGGAAGAAATTCTCTCTATATGCTAGGCCTATTCTAGAAACTGAGAAACTGGAAATCTTCATCAATAATCTTATCCTAGAAATCAACTATCCTCTACAAATGCAAGATCATACATCTTTTGATAAAATGGTAGACAATGCTATCAAAATTGAAAAAGTGCTTGTGAAAAAAGGAGAAATCACACTTCAAAAAGACAAGTACGAATCAGGATCCAGTTCTAGAGACAAGAACAAAAATTGGAACAAGAATAAAGACATCATCACATATGGAATTGTTGATACTATCTGTGCTCCATCAAAGGCACTAGCTTTCAATCTAACTATTGGTACCCAAGCCATAAAAGCTTCAAAACAAAAGGTGCCTGAATCATATCAAAAGAAGCCAGAGTATAAAAAGTGGTTCACTGATAATAAATGAATGTTCACTCCTCTTGGAGAATCTTTAGAATTAGCTATGAGAAATCTGCTAGCTAATAACATCATCTCCTTGCCTAAGATCTGATAATCTGATCCAAATCCTAAACCGAAATGGTGCAAAGAGAATGAATTCTATGATTTCCATCAGCGTAAAGGTCACAAAACTAATAACTGCTTACACTTGAAACATACTATTCAAGATCTAATTGATAAGGGAGATATCACCATTGACAATCATAAGAGCAATAATGATCATATAGCATTCACAGAAACATTTCTGAAGCATGGTCAAGAAGTTTCATCTTCTCAGCCTAATATGGGGGAAAAGGTCAATTATGCTTACCCTAGAAATAATGTTGTTATCAATATGGTTGAACCTTGTCTCTCTGAGCATTGCAATGTCATCACAATTATGCAAAGAGATAGAGATCATCCTTCAGCTAATGTATTTACTTGATCACAAGCTTAGGCACATCTGAATGGACAAATCCCAAATTCATCAAATGTCCCTAAGATGCCCTTCAATCTTTCTTCTACTTCCAAACAGAAGGTTGTTTCTAAATCTTCCAATCCTAAAGACACGAGGCCAAAATCTTATAGCATTATTCAACAACTCCAACACACTAATGCAAAAATCTCCATGTTTGAGTTGCTTTTAATATCTCTAGCTCATAGAGCCATTCTAGACAAAGCTTTTCTCGGATCCAATGTTCTTGATGACCTTGATTTAGAAAAGTTCTAGACTATGGTTGGACATCTTATGTCTCCATAGTATATATCATTTTCAGAAGAAGATGACAACTCCTTGAGTCACCCACATAACCAACCCTTGCATATAGAAGTCTTGATCTAGAACTGTAGAGTCAAATGTGTGTTGATAGATGGGGGCGCTGGCCTAAACATTTGTTCTTATAGCTTGGTCACACAATTGGGATTTTCTGAATTGGCTATTGATCCTAGAAAGAAAATAACTATAAAAGCCTATGATGAACAAGAAAGATCTTCTAAAGGCACCATTGTCTTACCTATCAAAGCAGGTCCAATTATCAGAGACATTGTATGTCAAGTTCTTGATCTACCTTTGGCTTACAACATTCTTCTAGGGAGACCATGGATACATGAGATGAAGGCTATTCCTTCTACATTTCACCAATGCTTGAAATTTCCTTATGAAGGAGTAGAGGTCACTATTCCAGCAGACATATCCACCACTTGCAATACATTGAAGGAAAGTGCAGATAAACTTGTGCCTAATAACAGAGAATCTTCCATTGAGCCAACCAAAGAAGCATCCGCATCTAAAATGGAAGACCTTGCAAAAGAGGTCAATATAAAAGAAAATGGTATGGGAGAATATACTATAGAACCAGTCTTATCTTTGACATCTCTCCCTATCTCACCTAAGTCTTATGGAAAATCTTTGAAACAATCCAAACTAGACTCTAAAGAACCTCTTGAGGCATATAAAAAGAATTTTGTAGCAGAACAAGTCTCCAAGCAGGAATTTGAAGAAGATGAAGTTGTGCTTGCATGGCTATACAAGGATGAACCTGAATCTCAAGTGGTTCAAACTAGTGAATCTGCAGTATCCAATATCCCTTCCAAGGCATATGGTCTAGGAGATAAATTAATAGCTAAGATGGGATATTCAGGTAAAGGACCTCTAGGAGTCAGAGGAAAAGGTCTCATCACACCTATTTCACATACTGGTAGGGAAAACAAAGATATTGTTGGCTTAGGCTTTAAAAAGAAACCCTTCCACCTCAAAGGTAATTGTTCTCATGTCATAGAGTAGATTTCACCAGGTGAACCCCTTCTTAAGAAGAAAGAAAATGAACCATCAGATAGTGATTCAAACAACTCTGAACTTGTTCCTTATGAACATTTGCCTAAAGAAATCAAAGACCTTCTTGATGATAAAGATGATCCAATCAAAAGAATTAATGTAGTAGAAACATAAGAACCTACTATCAATCAAGAGATAGTTGCAACACAAGAACCAGCTAATCTCAAAAAAAATCAAGAAGAGGAAGGTGGTAGTTATTTTGAGACAGATTCTCATGAGTATAAATTCAAATCAGAATCTGAGGATAACCCTTTTTGGGTTATTCATCCTGACTTTACTCATGTTCTTAGATTTCCTAGAGGCATAGATGAAGAATCTAATGACTATGAATGGGGGGCCATTCTAAAAGAAGATGAGCTTATTATAGAGAAACATGTTGATGTTATTCACCAATATGCACTTGAACCCAATGTAAGTCTAGAGCAAAGTAATGAACTTAATGAGTCTGATCCACCTATGGCTGAGTTGGACTCCCACAATGACATTGAGCCTATTCATGAATTGAATGTCTTAAGTTGTAATATCACCTTTGAACTTGAGCATTGGGTTAGGACCAATGATGATAGATCTATATCCATAAACACTATCTCCCAATCTTTCCCCACTTTGACTATCCAATATCCAAACCTTATTGATCAAACCTCCACAAATCCAAGCCATAGTATTTATACTTTCCCAAATCACTATGCCCTTCCTTGCTACCTCAATGCAGTTGAGCCTATGAGTACTTCCACCAATGAATCGAGTGTTAGCATGACGGAGTCAGACATCAAGTATCTTAGTTAGAAAAATAAGAATAAGAATAAAAAGAAAAGGAGTTCTGAGGGTGAAAACCACTTTGTGACAGTCTCAGAACCTACAAAAGTAAAAATAAAAGATGTATCCAAAGGCAAAAACCTCTCTAAGGCACCTAAGGATGAGATATTTGATGTCCTTCTGAGAAATTTACAAGACAGATCTCTAGTTCTAATTGAGCCCACTCAATCCATCAACTTGGGAACAACAGAAGAACAATAGTTGATTCATGTAGCACAATCTTTATCAGAAGAAGAGAAGCAAAAATTTACTACATTCCTAACAGAAAAGAAGATCAACTTTGCATGGAAATATTTAGATATGCCAAGGTTGGATCCTAATCTTATAATACATCATTTATCTATAGCTTCAAATGTCAAACTTGTCAAGCAAAAATTGAGAAAGATGCATCCTCATGTCACACTCTTGGTAAAAGATGAATTAGAAAAACTCCTAAAAGCCGGATTCATTAGAGTTATTGACTATGCAGAGTGGATCTCTAATATTGTACTTGTTTCAAAACTAGATAAATCAATTAGAGTGTGCATAGATTTTAGAGATGTAAATAGAGCATGCCCTAAGGATGATTTTCCATTACCTATAATTTATATGATAGTGGACATGACTACGGGCTTTGAGATGTACTCTTTAATGGATGGTTTTTCTGGATATAATCAAATAAAAATTTCTCTAGAGGATCAAGAGAAAATTTCTTTCACATGTGCATGGGGCACCTTCTATTGGAATGTCATGCCATTTGGGCTTAAAAATGTTGGTGCTACATATCAAAGAGCCATGACATCTATTTTTCACGACATGATGCATAGGACTATGGAGGATTATGTTGATGATACTTTAGCAAAATCTATGATTAGGGCTGAACATCTAGATGACTTGAGCAAGATACTAGACAAAATGGAAAAATTTAGTCTCAGACTAAATCCTAAGAAGTGTGCTTTTGGTGTCACTTCTGGAAAGCTCTTAGGATACATAGTCTCAAAGAAGGGTATTGAAGTTGATCTAGCTAAAGTAAAGGCTATCATGGAAATGCAACCTCCAAAGAATATTAGTCAAATGAGGAAATTGCAAGGAAGATTTCAATCTATAAGAAGATTCATATCACAGCTGACAGATATATCACAACCTTTTATGAAAACATTACATAAAGGTGTGACCTTTGCATGGAATGAAGAGTGTGAGAACAACTTTAACCATATCAAGGAATATCTATCAAATCCTCCTATTTTGATGCCTCCTATTCATGGGAAGGCATTGATCTTATATGTCTCTGCTACAGATACATCACTGGGGGCACTGCTTGCACAGCATGATGAGAACAAAAAGGAAAGAGCTATATAATATATCAGTAGAACATTGGTGGCCTATGAAAAAGAATTATTCAATGATTGAGAAAGCTTGTCTAGTTGTGATCTTTGCATCACAGAAACTGAGACATTACATGTTAGCTCATACCACACATTTGGTAGCTAAAATTGATCCACTCAAGTACCTACTAAGAAAAGCTACCCTCACAGGTAGATTAGCTAAATGGGTCATGCTCTTAAGTGAATTTGACATTGAATATGTGGAAAGAAAAGCTATCAAAGGACATGTAATTTCTGATCAATTGGCTAATGCACCTATGATTGATGATATGCCAATGCAAATGGAATTTCTAGATTCCTCTATCATGACTCTTTCTTCTAGAGAATGGCAGTTATTCTTTGATGGATCCTATACATAGAATGGATCAGGAGTAGGCATATTGTTCATAAATCCTCAAGGATACTCAATCCCAAAAGAATTTCGAATCAAGTTTCCTTGCACAAACAATATTTCTAAATATGAAGCCCTTTTGAATGGCATGAAGATAGCAATCGAGTGGTGAGTAACAAAATTACACATTCATGGAGACTCTCAACTTGTTATCCATCAAGTCAATGATGTGTACCAAACTAAAGATGAAAAGCTCATTCCTTACAAGAGAATGGTAGATGATCTAAAGAAGTATTTCCTATCTATCACATTTGAGCAAATTCCTAGAACAGAGAATAAGGCTACCGATGCAATGGCAACGCTATCTACTTTATTACAGCAACCTGAACATGAGCTACGCTACGAGTTCCTGGTGGAAGCACTATCTTATCCTGTATATGATTCCCCTGAAACCCACATGATCTGCATTATTGTTAGTCATGATTCATCTAGATACAAAAACCTATTTTCCTATCTCCAAGACCAAATCATTCCTGATACCTTCAACCGCCATGAAAAGAGATACTTATCTAAAATGCCTCCCGATATGTCATCATTGGTCACGATCTATACAAACAAGGTCTAGATGGTATGCTACTTAGATGTTTAGAATGGGAAGAGTCTCAATGTGCATTAGAGGAAGTCCATGATGGTATTTGTGGGTCACACTCAAACGGTTTAACACTAGCTCAAAAACTTATTAGGGCTGGGTACTATTGGCCTGAAATGGAGAAAGAGTCTATCAAGTTTGCTAAGAATTGTCAAAAGTGCCAAGTGCATGGCAACTTAATTCATGGTCCAGGGAGAGATCTAGTTCCCTTTACTACAAAATTGCATTTTCATCAATGGGCGTTTGATCTTATAGGAGCTATACATCCTCATTCTTCTAATGGACATACCCATATAATCATAGCTAGAGATTATTTTACAAAATGGGTAGAAGCAATCCCTTTGACACAAGCAACTGGAAAGCAGATATCTATGTTCATATTGAACTATATCATATGCAGATATGGGATCCCACATTCTATAATCACAGATAATGAG
Organism: Chamaecyparis obtusa; assembly: GCA_027943335.1. Classification (NCBI taxonomy): domain Eukaryota; kingdom Viridiplantae; phylum Streptophyta; class Pinopsida; order Cupressales; family Cupressaceae; genus Chamaecyparis; species Chamaecyparis obtusa. The sequence goes on along the minus strand of BSBK01001220.1, from coordinate 2,812,727 downwards.
GGACAATTCAAAAATAAAGACCTAGATGATCTATGTGCCAAATTCAAGATCACACAAAATTGGTCTTCTATCTACTATCCTCAAGGGAATGGACAAGCAGAGGCTTTTAACAAGAATCTATTGAAAATATTGCACCATATAGTTAATAATACAGGAAGAGACTGGCATCTCATGATCAATCCAGCTCTCTAGGCCTACAAAACAAGTATCAAAATGCATACTGGGGCTACACCTTTTGCTTTAGTTTATGGGTCTGAAGCGGTACTACCTATTGAGGTTTAAATCCCATCACTAAGAATCAGAATGCATGGTCTAGTAACTGATGAAGACTACAGAGTGTCTAGGTTGCAAGAACTTGAACTACTAGATGAGCGTAGGCAAGCAGCGTATGATCATCTCAGAGTATATCAGAAAAGAATGTCTAGAGGTTACAACAAGAAAGTCAGACACAGAGAATTTCAGGTTGGTGATCTAGTCTTGAGAGAAAATCCTAAAAATCAATCACATCGAGAACCCAAGGGGAAGTTTGAACCCAACTGGCTAGGTCCCTTTGTAATCACTGCTACTTTTGGCTCTGGTGCCTATCAACTCTCAACAACTGAAGGAGAACAGCTCTGAGAACCAATCAACATTCTCCATCTAAAGAAATTCTATGCCTAAGGCATTCAGTGTATGGTAAAATGTCCTGAAAAAATCATAAAAATTGGAAAAAGTCCTGAAAAAATGAACATCTTGGTGAAAACCTAGCAATAGGCGCCTTGTTGATTCACAAAAAAATTGAAAAAATATCAAAAATACAAAAAAATTGAAAAAATGAAAAATACAAAAAAATGAGAAAAAGAAAAGTGCCTGGTGAAAACCTAGAAACAAGCGCCTTGGTAGAAAAAAAATAGAATCTCTGCCAAGATGGTGAAAACCTGGCAAATGGGTGCCACTTGTTTCAAAACACTCCATCTATCAGCGCAATCTTGGTACTTCCTAGCTTTTAGTCTTGCTTTAGTTTGTACATATCTCCCGGTTTGTTTCCGCATTCCTATTTTCAATAAGTCAGTCTATACAACAATCAACTCAAGCATCTGTATTCTATCAATGTTAAAACTTGGGGGCAATCAATGTCATATCCTATGGCCTCCAATATATCTTAGACATATCATATCCAGTCAGAGTCCTTTGAAGCTTCATTTGAGTCAGTCAAGTCTATCTTGTCTCCAGAAAGGATTTTGCCTCTACAACAACACAATCAAATTGAAAACAATCTATGCTTTTTACATGCTTTCATCTCCTTGTATGCTTATTGATTCACATTGAGATTTTTGCATATTATGTCCCTTCGAGCTCTTCGATGATGTCCTTTATAGGATTTAGAGAGTGATGACTGGGGGCATAATATTTTCTTTGTCTTCTACTTGTATATGATAATCTAACAACTTTGGAAATTTTGGATTGAAATGGTGTCCGACTGTAAGAGCCTCTATCTTGAATTGGATGGCCATGCATACCTCAACCATTGATACCCATAAAATTCAAGGAAGTTTGATCTAACTATTGTCTTTTTTGAGTGAGTTCTTTCTCCTACTATGAAATGTGATCTTACCTAAGGATGTTAATGATAAAGGGTCACTACGGGTAATTCACATTGGATTTAGGATGACCTCTTGATTTCTTGATATGTTTGTACCGCAAGGCATATTCTGGTCATCACAACATTTATGTTCTGATGCTTATACAAATTGCAATATCAAAATGGACATGATATTCAGGCCATCCTGGCATTTGTGCCTTGGTGCTTATATCTAATCTGACATTCTGAAAATAAAATCAATATTCATATATCTATGGTTGATTGACTAGTGGATGTTGTATTGATTCTTGCGCATACAAATTGATATTCATAGGTCTATGGTTTCATAACTAGTGGGCATTGTATTGATTTATCTGGTTACCTAAAAATTCAATGATGAGAATGACCGACACATGATCAATGACTAGGTCCTAGGTCTTAGGTTGCATTTCATATTGCATGTTTCTTTGCATTTCATCTTACATGTTTGCATGATCTCATAATGGCTAAATGAACTTTAATGCTTAAACAATTCTCCACTTGTCTCTTCAAATCTAACAAGAGTTGAATCTTACACAAAGGTCCATCCAATGAAATAGCAAGTAGAATCCTTTTTTAGGATCAAAATTGAAATCTGAGATCATTCATATTATTAACTACTTGCATAATCGACCTTCAATCATCACAGAAATCTAGAATTCAACTTAACTGATTATGTTACATCAAACTATTGAAATTTCCACTTGGTCAACCATTGTCAACTCATGGTCACACCTAGTCAAACTTGGTCTCCAGGACCTCTCAACGATGCAGAATGCATTCTCGAACGTGTTTAACCACTTCTCCAATCAATTAACATGCTTCTAAACTATCAACGCTGACTTTTCTTGTCAGATTTCAATTTTAATCCCGAAGGGGGCATGGTATTGCACATCATTCAAAGTTTGTAATCTAAAGCTGAAATCATATCTTTCCTCAGTAATCGAGACAACAACCACGTCTAGTTGTTGATTCATCAAAAGACCTCATCACTCGAGGAAAATCAATCATCACTCGGGGCATATCAGATTCATTGAGATCCATATCAATCTGGTATTCTCTTAATCTTGTAAATTGTATCAATTTTTTGCAACTATCAGTTCAATTGTGTTATTTCCTTGGTTCTTCAGAAACTGAAGGGTTCAGATGTGATACCAATGTGATTCTTATTGACAATCGGGTCTAGAATCGGTCACTCACTTCTTCACAATCATAAGGTTTGAAATCAGGTGTTTTGACACTTTTTCGCAATCATCAGTTCATTACTATTATAGTTAACATTATCTTTGGTCATTCAGGACCTAGCATCTAAAATCTTTCAATCAAGTTTTTGTTTCATATCAACATCATATCAATTTCATATCGATATCAATCAACATTGTACACAGACTATCTTTGAACCACTATGCTTCACACAGTAATTCAAAGAGGGGCAAAATGTAATACCCCAAAAATGGGCTATAGGTTCATTAACCTCATACATCAACAATACGAATGAAATCGACATCAAAGTCCTAACCTTAGGCACATCTGAACATCATCAAATCCTAATTGATTATCATAAATTCTACATCAGGGAATATTCCTAGCAATATTCCTATTTATCATAATTATCTTTGATTTAATGATTATTTGGCGATAAATCCTATTTATCCTAAAGTTTGATTAATCAAATATTCTAAATATTAAAAATAATTAGATTTAATTCTACCACTTAATTGTTTAATTGAAGTTAATTCTATTTATTCCTAAATTGTATTATTTAATTTTGACAATAAATCTAAAATCCTATGAATAATTGATTAAATTCTTATTTAATTAATTAAAGCAAGTTGTCAATTTTTAATAATATTGTTTTTGAATAAAAGTTTGAAAATTAATTGATTAACCCAAAAATCAATTATTTTATTTTTCAAAATCAGTAAAGCTGGAAATAAATCACTTTATTATTAAATTAATTCATAAATAAAACATGCACAATCATAAAAGTAGACAACTATCAATTATCAATTAAATCTAAACTCTATTTTGAGTTAAACTCTACTTTTGCATGTTTTTGTGAGTTAATTATCCTTTATTTAAAAATAACTCAAAAATCAACTTGAGTTATTTGAGTGATTTATGGCTTTTTTTCATGCACCTCTAAAGACCTAGATTTCTATAAATTAAGGCATCATCTCTTCATTTGACATCCATCCATGAATTACACACTCACGCTGTCGAATTGGAGATAGAAGAATCGATCTTGAGAATTCGAGTTGTTGTGATATTTCCATTGGTTTTGCATAGTATCCATATCATTTAGAATATTATTGTTAGATCCTTTTAGCATATCAATTTTCATATTAGCATAGATTCATATCAAGTTTTCATTATCATAATTGCACAGAAAAACCAAAAAAATAGATTAATTGCATTCATTCCATATCTAGATTTTGCAATCAAATCCTTCGTTTAAGTGTCGTCAAGGTCACTAATCTCGGTATAATCTGAGAATACATACTCGCATCTACTAGAAGGTAGTAAATCATCTGGTTAGTTTAGTTTTTCATTTATTGCACGATTTCAATTTTAGCTAACCTCTAATGTTTTACTGAAGTGTTGTGTCTACATATCAGGTACAAAATTCACACACACACTACTAAATTTGTTTAAATGAGTAATTACACCTTGTTCTAATCTTCTTCTCTCAACTTCATCAAATGTATGATAGTACTTCTTTAATTCAACTAAAATACCATGCTTAACAACTTTATACAAGATCTTGTCAACAACATTCTTACCTTTTCCTACACTCATAGGCATCTCCTTCACAATTCTTAATGTAGTGGCTCCTTTAGTCCTAATTTTCTTCTTAGATTGATCATATTCTGTAGAAGAATCATCATCATCTACCTTTCTCCTCTTCTTCTTGGACTAGTACTCTTTTTCTGTGACCTTCTTCCCAAAGGATCATATTGTGCCTTCTCAACCTTCAGTCTGGATGCCTTCAGTGAAGAGGTAGACTTTTTCATAGGATGTGTAGATGATATCCTAGTTGAAATTCTTGTAGTTCTTGGCACAAAGATAGGTGGAGGAGTTACCTCCTTATCCACATCAATAGGTGAAAATTATGCCTCAACTTTCTCTTTCTCTTCTTGTTCCTCCCTTAAATTTTTCATTTGCTCCTTTTTTTATTTTGGCCTTCTCTGCAATGTTATCCATAAATATTATTATCTTTTGACTCTTTCTTTCTTTGTTAGTTCAGTCCAAACCTTCTAATACTTCTCAGAATAAGTTCTGAACCTTTCTTCCTTTGGATCAATTGGAATCTTCAACATATTGAACAACAAATTCTAGAATAACCTCATAGCACATCAGTTGAATCCACATAGTCCTTGGTTCTAGTGCTCCCATACAACATTGGTCCATTTCCACCATGAAGCATACTGAATCAACATAATTTTCAACTATACTCTTTGGTATCCTTTCTCTCTTCTGCATTTTCTTTTGAAACATCTTAAAATGTCCTTAAATCAATGCGTATGTCTCATCATTTTTTTTTCTTTGGTAGAATTTTAAAATATGAAGTGCTACAATGATGTCCTTGTGCCATGAAATGTTCATAACTCCCATAAAGAATTTTATTAGATAAAATAACATATGAACTATTATGGAACCATATTTGAATATATAAGACTTATCTTCTTGATCTTCTCCAAGTTTTCTAGCCATTTCTTCTTCAAGATCTCACAAATGTCAAATTGCACGTCTTCCTTTAACATCTAGTAAGAAATACGAATAATTATAGATGAAATGGAGTTCAATATGCTGCTACGGTATACTTTGTATCGAATTATCATTGATTCAAATTTAATATTCTATTGAACAATTTCCTTTACATTCATTTCCCTTCTTTCTCATTTGGATTTAGTCAATTGTTCAACAACTTTCTTCTTTGTAGACATAAGTGTTGGTTCCTCACCGACAACACCAAATCTGGTGATCTTATGTATTAACTCCTTATTAATCTTTACCAATTTTTCTTCAAGCCAAAATAATTGATCATGTATTCTTCTTATAAATATCTTAATCCATTCCAGTTCATCAAACACAATAAAGTATTTGTACTTTGCTAGGTTAATTTGATTCACCTTCTGAAATTCATCCTTCAATACACCATTCTCACACATAGACCTATATTGATCAAAGATGCCATAATCTCCTAATTCTTTTAGCTTGTAGTGGGTATATGCATGCACATCCTCAAAATGCAAAGTTCCATGTGGAACATGCAAAAAATGTGCCTTTCCTATTGTCTTCCATAGAATTATAAGGATGCATCTTAAATTCATAATGAGGTTTATTAAACACATTCACAATTTGCAGGGTATCTATATTTATACCAATGAATTTGACAAGATTTTGTAGAGATAAATACATTTTACTTCCTACTATGGTATCTAATGAGGAATTTTACTTCCTACATTTTAGGGTATAGATAGCATTTAATGAGGAATTTTACTTCCTACATTTTATTTCCTCATTAAATGCTATCTATACCCTAACCTCCCATAAACCTGATATAACTAGTGATGGGTAATTTTTCTTGCAATCATATATATGATCATGAAAACCCTTATGATTTCAATCATATCCTTCCTAAAGCAATCGACAACTAAATCTTCCATCACAGTCCTTTCTGCTTTGATTCATGGGATGACAAAGGATGTTTTGATGAAATCTCCCCCTTAGGTCTTATAACCTAATTTTCTAATGATGAAGGATCCACACTAGAAGTCAGTGTGATCTATCCAAAAGTATAAATATTTTCTTTCTTAGTTCATGTCTTCTTCATTTCCTTTCGGGTTTCATCAATTAGCATGCTCTTCTTTCCTTTTTCATTCAGTCCATTATTTTTCTTTGTTGCTTTGTTAGATATGCAATACTAAGAAATATGTCATATCTTCTTGCAATTAGAACATGTTTTACTTATGTTTCCATTCCTTGTATTCCCTTTATTACCATTTCTTGCATTGATCTTTTCAACATAATCATTCACTCTACAATTTCTAGCTATATGACCAACATTTTTGCATTTATAACAAGTAACATTCTAATTCACATATCTTTGATTTGTCTGATTAATCCTCAACCTTTAATTCCTTGCAATGTGACCTAAGTTATTACATTTGAAATATGTAAGGTTACATCTATCTATAGGTCTTGTATCAGGTCTGAATCTTGACCTACATTCACTGGATTTGTGTACATACTTGTGACAGGTGAAACAATAGCCTGAAAAAGATGTAGAATATGTATTCCTTCGACATTCCTTGCCTTGTGACCAAATTTATTTCATGTGAAACATTTTCCATTGAATGCCTACCCAATTTATTTCCTTTTATATGAATCCTTAGGTTAATCAGTCTAAGTTTCTTTAGGAGTTCTAGAACATTCTACTTTTTCATAACCCAAGTGAAAAATCGGATATAAAAACTTGGAGACTTGACCAACTAGGTATCCAAAAGTGTTGAAGTGGTCAACTATGTTGGAAGAAACTTAACATGGATTTGAGCTAAAGCTTCATATTACATTGAGACTTTGGATACTCAAGATGAGACCAAGAATTTAAAAGAAATGGGGATTAACATGTTGTCAGTGCTGAAATATCCCTTGAGAGGATGCATATCACTCTTCTAGGTTTTGATGTCAATTCATCAAATCCCCCTGTCTTTGTGCAAGTTTTTTGGAGATCATGTTTCACCCATCAGGAAGTGAAATTATATAGAAACATTTTGTATGTTGATGTGTGACAATGTCTTTTCTCTCCTTAGAATGTCTCATCCTCCTCTTTGAGCATCATGGTCCATTCTAGAGGGGGAGCTATTATATTTGTATTAGCTTATTGTCTTTTTATCTAACATATCATTTTGTCTCTACATCATAGGATTTTCTTGCAAAATTTAAATTTTTTGATCTTGATGTCTACCATTCTGGGGGCCAATCCACTATCTTGTCAAATCTCACCCTATTGTATGCCTATCTAACTTTTTCTATGCATACCAATGTGATCTAATTTTCCCTATCACATGCCTATCTATCTTTTTCTATGTGTGTCGACACATGCCTAAGCCACTCTATCACATACCTATCTAGCATTTGTGATGCATGTCAACATACCATCTAAAGTCATACTATAATACGACTATCTAGATTTTTCTACTCACATCGACACACAATGAAAATTGCCCTAATATTGTATGCCTATCTAGCATAACACAAATTGCCATCCATACTGGCGTACCATCAATGGTCTTTGTCTATACATTATCTTCATCATCTAGCATGCTTTCTTGTATCTTGCATGCTGGACATGGATCAACAATAATTTAGAACTTCCTAGCTAGGGGAAACCCTATGTGAATTAAATCTAGACAAGTTAGGCAAGTTATCTATGCTTTAGCTTTCATTTCTCCATTATGATATGCTCACTAAAGTGGGGGAAAAATCTAATGTCATAAATTCACACCCCTATGTAGTTTACCATTATGGCATGCCTCTACCTTAGCCTAAAATATAAAATTCCATGTCATCCTTTAGCACCCATTCATCTTGCATCATCACTCTCCATTAAGAATCATCCACATGGCTTGAATGGCTCAAGACACGTGCATGTCATGAAGATGTCCATGCGGCCTATACTCATGTGTGAATACGAAGATGTGTAGAATATTGTTAAGGTGTTACAAACTATTACCCTGCAATTTAACACCTATTTTCACCACCCACCAACACCCAAATTCAACTTCCAACTATTATAATCCCATTATGAAACTCCATTTGGTATTCTTCACAATTTTGGTACTCTTCTTGAATACTCTCTTAGCATTTTTAAACTAGACAACTCTTCTATGGAGTTGTTTTTCATCATTTTGGGACAACTCACAACACCTTGGCTTTGGTCTTCATCATTTATCAACCTCCATTCTATTAGGCTCTAGCTTTGTAATTTTGAGAGGAGTTTTCTCATTTCATTCATTTCATGTTTTATTGAGCATTTCATAGTATCTCTACTATATTCTTGTTATTTATCTTTGTACATCTATTTCTATATAGTTATTTATCACCATTTTTATTGTGTCTATATTGGTTGTTGTGGAGGTGGAAACACCAAAATAGGGATCTAATTGAGGTAGGTCACCAAATAGCCACCCAAATTTTTTCTTTGTTTTTGTGTGTGTAGGTTCATCGAGGGTAAGAACAAGACTTTGTTGTATTCATTGACATCATTGTGATCTTCCTCAAATTATGAGTCTTACTTTATCATTCTTGTTTTATCATATATTTATTTATCTATTTCCTACATTTCTATTCTCTTTTTTTTTTTGCATATTAACTAGCACTATGATTTTGATTTTCTTGATACTCATGCCCTAAAATCCATACTCTATCTTGTACAAGATGAACATGGGTTGCACATTTTTCCTACATCCATGCTATCATCCTTGACCCATGTGAGTGTCTAAGGCAATGAGCTTGTGGGTTTTGATGTTTGTTCTCTCTCATTTGTTCTTTCATTTTCCAAAATTATAATATCATAATCTGTTAGTATCTTTTAGTTATTTACATTTATTTGTGTTTATCATCCTAATTGTCTTAATCATTTTTATCCATTTGCATTTAGTGCTTTAGTCCTTCAAATTTCTCTATGAAATTAGTGTCTTGATACCCTAGCTCACCACAACACTAGTAGAAGTAAGGTGGCACGAGGGATAGTTCATCCCTTGAGACTTTAACTGGGCTTGAGGTTGGTGCACTTTTCCTTCTCCAAAATTTCATAGAGAAGATCTCAAAATGATTGTTCATTAAAAATTATGTGCAATAGGTCATCTAAGAGATAATTAAAAATACCATCAATTAAAACTCTTGAGTTAGCCATGTTTTCATTTGAAATAATAATCCCCACATCCATTACTAAATTTGAATATTAGTCATTAATCATGAATTTCAAATATTAGTCATTAATCATGAATTTTATGGACTTTATCAATGGAAGTATGATCCTTGATTAGATTTAAATTAAATAACCTCACCAACATGTTATGTCAATAGGCATTGCCCAATCAATAATTCCCACGAGAAGGTCTAACATGGGAAGGTCAACCTTACAAATCATTGATCATGGCCTACTCTACAAATATCATCCTAATATGAGCTAGTTTATTACATTGAACTCCTCTTCTCTCCTCATATCTCCTCATATAGACACCATCGTAGTCCACACCAAGCCCCTCATCTCTCCTTTTGTGAACATGCACATGGCTACCACCTTGAAAGTCTTCTTTGAACAATTTTGAGCATCTCGACGTGCTTGGGACAACTTTTCATGCCACTGCCCAGTGATCATTAGGCCTCTCTTCCTGATGAAGGGTTCTCCCCTTAATACCACAAACACATAATAGAAATAGAGAAACAACAACAATAAGCAAGAATAGAAAATGGACTTCTTATTATCTCGACAAATGTGAAATTACAAACTTTCAGAATTACAATATGCAAAGCCACATGGGAATTCCCTTACAATATTCTGTAGGACAAAGCCTCAAATTATTACCCAGATCTACTACCCAGAACTGTCTTGAACTACCTAAGACAACACTACAACCTTCCTTATATAGGCAATTTTCCACCACCTGGGAAGGTTCCAGAATTTTAGCCGACAAGACCAACAAAACTTAGAATTATTTTATTTTACAATTTATTACATCAAAGTCAGCTCAAAATAAATTTTGAAACCCAAACAGAAATTTTGAAGGAAAATAATTTTCTGCCATTTCAGGTGACCCAACTTCCAAAGACCATAAGTCATCACCAATTGACCCGATTGACTATTATAACCTCATTTTGAAAAGACCACAAGGCGCTCTACAGGCTTGATTGGTGCAAGCGCCTATCACCCAAACTTTCGACCTCATTCGGGGCAACTAAAGCCTTCAAAACTGAGTTCAAAGTTTCTGTACCCTTTTTTGAATATTGAAGATCTTCAATATCTACAAAGCTAGACTTGATCTATCAATGAAACTTTACTGGCAGGCTGATATGACCAAAATGAACCTCCAGGGAAGAAATCAGAACATTCTAAGATCGGATGACCAACTTACTGAAAATAGCAAGTTTCCATAAATAGCTGCTCTACATAAGATAGCCCTTATTGAATACAAAAATAAAAATATTTTTGAGTGATGCAAGATTGCTCTTACACCCAAGATGCTCCTACATCAAACACTTGGGGTAATTTGAAAAGTGACCCTATCACAACTTAGGTGTGCAGAGGAAAACCAAGATGGTTAACCTCCTTATTCATTAGCCATGATGAATCTTCAACAGGTTGTTCTTTCCATTTGATGAAATATTCTTCATATGTCTTGTTCCTTGTGCTTCTGCCAACATGACTATCCAGTATGTCTTCAATCTCCTTGATATCTGAACTAGTTGCTGGAATACTCCACTATGCTACTGTAACATCATCTTCAACACCTCCTTCATGATACTCTGTCAGATCTGAAACATTAAATATTGATGAAATATTCAGCTCAATAGGCAATTCTACCTCATATGCATTTCCTGAATCATGCTTCTTCAGTATCTTACATGGTCCAAACTTCTTCATTTTCAACTTGTTATATGTACCAACTAGAAATTTCTCCTTCCACAAATGAACCATGACTTCATCTCCAACCTAAAATTCCTTATGCCTCCTTTTCTCATCTACCTTAGCCTTATACTGTGCATTCATCTTGGTAATATGCTTCCTAACCTCCTCATGGATGTTCTTCAAATGTTCTACAAAATCATCAGCTTTAGCACTATTTTTTTCTCTTTTATCTATCTTCCTCAACTCAGATGTATTTCTTGGACTACTTCCATATACAATCTATGGATGATGTGATGAACTAAACTTCAAATATGTCTTCAACTCTTCACTTTCTACTAGTGTCATTCTATGTGTTGCCTTATTTGGAAAATTAAATCCTGGAATCAAGTCCATCTGATGACTAATCTTTCTTACTAGTGGTAATCTATCAGGCACATTATCGGATACAATATCCTGAAACTCATTCAATAATTCTGCAACTTCTACCGGTACATCTTCTACTTCCTCTTTCCCATCCTTTGGAATTAAGGTAAAACACATATGCTCATGTCGCTTACCATCTAAGCAATTTCCTCTATCAATAAAAGTTGTCCTTACATTACCACATGCCTTTTCTTCTCTTTCCTTCAATGGTTTTAGCTTATGTCGCACTCTATCCTTTATTAGGGAATAGGTATTCGCATGACCATCATGTGCAGCACATCTGTCAAACTGCCACTGTCTACACAACAACATATAAAATGCATCCATAGATATGATATCACATAGTACCTCATCATGGTACCTGTCGATCTTGAACTTCACTAGGCACTCTCCACTGGCCATGAGCTTGTGGTCATCCTGCACCCAGGAAACCTGATATGGATGTGGGTGTTTCTGTCTCTTGAGCTTCAACTTTTTCACAATCTCTTCTAACACCAAATTGTTAGTACTACCACTATAAATAATCACATCACAACACTTACCCTCACACTTGCACCTGGTGCAAAACAGGCTCTTCCTTTGTTCAGGTTCATTCTCACCACTCAACAGGACTCCTCTATTGATGAGTGTTTATCCTCTTTTAGCATATTCAAAATTTGATGATCTGGCATCTTCATCTACATGTGCAACTCTAGCCTAGCTTTCGTTCTTCCTCTCCATCCTTCCTTGGCACCGAGGACATTCATATGCCCTATGACCTTCTCCATAGTGAAAACATGTTCCATGGAAGCCTCCTCTTCTAGATCCTTGTCCTCTTCCTCTTCCTTTTTGATCTCTATTATTCTGATCATGGAAACGATTGAAATTATCTCCTCTCTGATTCTGACTGTTAATGGCCTCATCCTACTTTTTTGGATCTTCATTTTGATCTCCATATGACCATCCACCAGATCTTCGATCACGACCTCTTCCACTTTTTCTACTCTCCAACTTCTTGTTCAGCTTTTCCTCTACTTTTAGGGCAAACTGGTATGCCTCTTCAATACTATTCATTCGAACTAGATTCAATTCTTCCTGAATGCTCGGCCTTAACCCATTAAGGTAATGGGTAGCTTTCTCCTTATCAGCTTTTGTTTGGCCTGTTCTGATGAGGATTCGATAGAACTCCTTTGTATACTCCTGAACAGATCTTCTTGCTTGCTTCAAACTTTGCATTTTCCTCAGTAGGTCAAGCTCATAATCAACAAGGATGAACTGTCAGTTCAATTTATCCACCATCCAGTCCCATCTTGTGATTTTATCTTTCCCTCTTCTATTTTGCTCCAATTGAATCTCTTGCCACTAGATCTTTGCATGGCCATTTAGTCTGGCCTTCGCAAACTTGACCCTATCAGGATCCTTGATATCTTCATAATCAAAATATTCTTCACATTCATTGATCTAGTCGATCAATTCTTCTAGGTTAAGATTTCTAGAAAATGTCAGAACCTCAATCTTAGGTCTCTTCTCGATCTTTGAAATGGCTCGGGAAAGTCTTTCTTCTTCTTGATTCAAAACTTTAACTTCTCCTTGTTCGAAATTTCCTTCTTCGGCTTCATCCTTGCTTTCATCTTTGACATTAAGATTTATTCCTATGCAAATCTCCTCTTGCAATGCTCGCACTTATCTCTGCAATTCTCTAACCTCGGGTATTACAACACTAGCTCTTCCATCACGTTCCCTTCATGGAGGCATTTTCACGCCTCTCATTGAAACCCTAACCATGGTCCTGGTGCAAATTGCCTCAAAGTTGGTGATCTATTAACATAGAAACCCTAACCCACAGTCCTAGTGCAAACTACCTCGCAATCGGTGATCTGTTTAGACAAAAACCCTCACCCACGGTCCTGGTGCAAACTGTCTCACAATCGGTGAACTGTTTACACACTCAAGAACTCATGCTCTGATACCACTTGATAAAGGGTGCTCCCTTAATACCACAAATACATAACAGAAATAGAAAAACAACATCAATATGCAAGAACAAAAAATGGGCTTCTTATTATCTCCACAAATGTGGAATTACAAACTTTCAGAATTACAATATGTAAAGCCACATGGGCATTCCCTTACAATATTATGTAAGACAAAGCTTCGAATTATTACCCAGATCTACTTCCCAGAACTGTCTCGAACTGCCTAAGACAACACTATAGCCTTCCTTATATAGGCAATTTTCCACCACCTGGGAAGGTTCCAGAATTTTAGCCAACAAGGCCGACCAAACTTAGAATTATTTTATTTTACAATTTATTACATCAAAGTCGGCTCAAAATAACTTTTGAAACCCAAAAAAAATTTTGATGGAAAATAATTTTTCGCCATTATAGGTGACCCAACTTCTTAAGACCATAAGTCATCGCTAGTTGACCCAATTGACTATTATAATCCCATTCCAGAAAGGCCACAAAGAGCTCTAAAGGCTTGACTAGCGCAAGCGCCTATCACCCAAATTTTTGACCTCATTTGGGGCATCTAAAGCCTTCAAAACTAAGTTCAAAGCTTCCATACCCTATTTCCTATACCGAAGATCTTCAATATCTACAAAGATAGACTTGATTTGTCAATAAAACTTTACTGGCAGGCTAATATGACCAAAATGAACCTCTAGGGAAGAAATCAGAACATTCTGAGATCAGATGACCAACTTGCTGAAAATAGAAAGTTTCCCTAAATAGCTACTTTGGACAAGATAGCCCTTATTGAATACAAAAACATAAATATTTTTGGGTGATGCAAGATTGCTCTTACAGCCAGGATGCTCCTGCATCAAACACCCGGGGTAATTTGAGAAGTGACTCTGTCATGACTTAGGTGTGCAAAGGAAAGCCAAGATGGTTAACCTCCTCCTTCGTTAGCCATGATGAATCTTCAATGGGTCATTCTTTCCATTTGACCAAATATTCTTCATATGTCTTGTTCCTTGTGCTTTTGCCAATACGATTATCCAGTATGTCTTCAATCTCCTTGATATCTAAACTAGTTGCTAGAATACTCCATTCTGCTGCTATAACCTCATCTTCAACGCCTCCTTCATGATACTCTGTTAGATTTGAAACATTAAATACTGGTGAATATTCAGCTTAGTAGGCAATTCTACCTCATATGCATTTCCTGAATCATGCTTCCTGAGTATCTTAGATGGTCCAAACTTCTTCATTTTCAACTTGTTATATGTACCAACTGAAAATCGCTCCTTCCACAAATAAACCATGACTTCATCTCCAACCTAAAATTCTTTATGCCTCCTTTCCTCATCTACCTTAGCCTTATACTACGCATTCATCTTGGTAATATGCGTCCTCACCTTCTCATGGATGTTCTTCAAATGTTCTGCAAAATCCTCAGCTTTAGCACTACTTATTTCTCTTTTAACTATCTTCCTCAACTCAAATGCATTTCTTGGACTACTTCCATATACAATCTGTGGATGATGTGATGAACTAAAATTCAAATCTATCTTCAACTCTTCACTATCTGCTAGTGTCATTCTATGTGTTGCCTTATTTGGAAAATTGGCTCTTGGAATCAAGTCCATCTGATGAGTAATCTTTCTTACTAGTGGTAATCCATCAGGCACATTATCGAATACAATATCCTAAAACTCATTCAATAACTCTACAACTTCTATAGGTACATCTTCTACTTCCTCTTTCCCAACCTTTGGAATTAAGGTAAAACATGTATGCTTATGCTGCTTACCATCTAAGAAATTTCCTCTATCAACAAAAGTTATTCTTGCATTACCACATACCTTTTCTTCTGTTGACTTTAATGGTTTTAGCTTATGTTGCACTCTATCCTTTATCAGGGAATAGGTATTCACACGACCATCATGTGCAGCACATCTGCCAAATTGCCACAGTCTACCCAACAACATATGACATGCATCCATAGATATGATATCACATAGTACCTCGTCATGGTATCCACCAATCCTAAACTTTAGTAGGCACTGTTCACTGACTATAACCTTGTGGTCATCTTGCACCCAAGCAACTCGATATAGATGTGGGTGTTTCTATCTCTTGAGCTTCAACTTTGTCACCATCTCTTATGACACTAAATTGTTAGTACTACCACTATGAATAATCACATCACAACACTTACCCTCACACTTGCACCTGGTGCGAAATAGGCTCCTCCTTTGTTCAGGTTCATTCTCACCACTCAACAAGACTCTTCTATTGATCAACATTTATGCTCTTCTAGCATCTTTAGAATTTGATGATCTGGCATCTTCATCTACATGTGCAACTCTGGTCTGGCCTTCGTTCTTCCTATCAATCCTTCCTTGGCGCCGAGGACATTTCAATGCCATATTACCTTCTTCTCCATAGTGAAAACATGTTCCATGGAAGCCTCTTCTTCCAGATCCTTGTCCTCTTCCTCTTCCTCTCTGATCTCTATTATTCTAATCATGGAAACGATTGAAATTATCTCCTCTCTAATTCTGACTGTTACTAGCCTCATCCTATTTTTCTGGATCTTCATTTCGATCTCCATATGATCGTCCACCAGATCTTCCATCACAACCTCTTCCACTTTCTCTGCTCTAAAACTTCTTGTTCATCTTTTCCTCTATTTTTAGGGAAAACTATTAAGCCTCTTCAATACTGTTCATTTGAACAAGATTCAATTCTTCATAAATGTTGGGCCTTAACCCATTAAGGTAACAAGCAGCATTCTCCTTGTCAGCTTATGCATGGCCTATTCCGATGAGGATTTGATAGAACTCATCTATATACTCCTCAACAGATCTTCCTACTTGCTTCAAACTTTGCATTTTCCTCAGTAGGTCAAGCTCATAATCAACAAGGATGAACTGTCACTTCAATTTATCCACCATCTAGTCCCATCTTATGATTTTATCTTTCCATCTTCTATTTCACTCCAATTGAATCTCTTGCCACTAGATCTTTGCATGGCCCTTTACTCTGGCCTTTGCAAACTTGACCCTATCAGCATCCTCGATATCTTCATACTCAAAATATTCTTCACATTCATTGATCTAGTCGATCAATTCCTCTAGGTTAAGATTTCTAGAAAATGTCGGAACCTCAATCTTAGGTCTCTTCCCGATCATTGAAATGGCTTAGAAAAGTCTTTCTTCTTCTTGATTCAAAACATCGACTTTTCCTTGTTCATAATTTCCTTCTTCAGCTTCATCTTCGCTTTCATCTCTGACATTAAGATTCATTCCACTGCGAATCTCCTCTTATAATGCTCGCACTTGTCTCTGCAATTCTCTAATCTCATGTGTTACAACACCAGCTCTTCCATCATGTTCCCTTCGTGGAGGCATTTTCGAGCTTCTCACTAAAACCCTAACCACGATCTTGGTGCAAATTGCCTCAAAGTCGGTGATCTATTTACACAGAAACCCTAACCCATGGTCCTCGTGCAAATTGTCTCACAATCGGTGATCTATTTACACAAAAATCCTCACCCACGGTCCTTGTACAAACTACCTCACAATCGATGATTTGTTTCCACACTCAGGAACTCCTGCTCTGATACCACTTGATAAAGGGTGCTCCTCTTAATACCACAAACACATAATAGAAATAGAGAAACAATAACAATATGCAGGAACAAAAAAATGGGCTTCTTATTATCTCCACAAATGTGGAATTAAAAACTTTCAGAATTACAATATGCAAAGCCACATGGGCATTACCTTACAATATTCTATAGGACAAAGCCTCAAATTATTTACCAAATCTACTACCCAGAACTGTCCTGAACTGCCTAAGACAACGCTACAACCTTCCTTATATAAGAAATTTTGCACTGCCTGAGAAGGTTCCAGAATTTTAGCCAACAAGGCCGACCAAACTTAGAATTATTTTATTTTACAATTTATTACATGAAAGTCAGCTCAAAATAACTTTTGAGACCCAAATAGAAATTTTGAAGGAAAATCATTTTCTGCCATTTCAGGTGACCCAACTTCTGAAGATCATAAGTCATCGCCAGTTGACTCGATTGACTATTATAACCCCATTCCAGAAAGGCCACGAAGCACTCTACAAGTTTGACTGGCATAAGTGCCCATTGCCCAAATTTTTAACCTCATCTGGGGCCCCTAAAGCCTTCAAAACTGAGTTCAAAGTTTTTGTACCCTATTTCCTATACCGAAGATCTTCAATATCTACAAAGCTAGACTTGATCTGTCAATGAAAATTTAGTGGAAGGCTGATATGACCAAAATGAACCTTTAGGGAAGAAATTAGAACATTCCGAGATCAGATGGCCAAATTATTGAAAATAGGAAGTTTCCATAAATAGTTGCTCTGCACAAGATAGCCCTTATTGAATACAAAAATAGAAATATTTTTAGATGATGCAAGATTTCTCTTACACCTAGGATGCTCCTGCATCTAACACCCGAGGTAATTTGAGAAGTGACCCTGTCACGACTCAGGTGTGCAGAGGAAAACCAAGATGGTTAACCTCCTCCTTCGTTAGCCATGATGAATCTTCAATAGGTCGTTCTTTCCATTTGACCAAATATTCTTCATATGTCTTGTTCCTTGTGCTTATGCCAACACGACTATCTAGTATGTCTTCAATCTCCTTGATATCTGAACTAGTTGCTGGAATACTCCACTGTGCTGCTATAACCTCATCTTCAACACCTCCTTCATGATACTCTGTTAGATCTAAAACATTAAATACTGATGAAATATTCAGCTCAGTAGGAAATTCTACCTCAGATGCATTTCCTTAATCATGCTTCTTCAGTATCTTACATGGTCCAAACTTCTTCATTTTCAACTTGTTATATGTACCAACTAGAAATTGCTCCTTCCGCAAATGTACCATGACTTCATCTCCAACCTGAAATTCCTTATGCCTCCTTTTCTCATCTACCTTAGCCTTATACTAGGCATTCATCTTGGTAATATGCTTCCTAACCTCCTCTTGGATGTTGTTCAAATGTTGTACAAAATCCTCAGCTTCAGCACTACTTATTTCTCCTTTATCTATCTTCTTCAACTCAAATGCATTTCTTGGACTACTTCCATATACAATCTGTGGATGAAGTGATGAACTAAACTTCAAATCTTTCTTCAACTCTTCACTTTCTACTAGTGTCATTCTATGTGCTACCTCATTTGGAAAATTGGCTCTTGTAATCAAGTCGATCTGATGATTGATCTTTCTTAGAGGTGGTAATCCATCAGGCACATTCTCGGATACAATATCCTGAAACTCATTCAATAATTCTACAATTTCTACAGGTACATCTTCTACTTCCTCTTTCCCAACCTTTGGAATTAAGGTAAAACACATATGCTCATGTGGCTTACCATGTAAGAAATTTTCTCTATCAACAAAAGTTATTCTTGCATTACCACATACCTTTTCTTTTGTTTCCTTCAATGGTTTTAGCTTATGTCACACTCCATCCTTTATCAGGGAATAAGTATTCACATGACCATCATGTGCAGCACATCTATCAAACTGCCATGATCTACCCAACAACATATGACATGCATCCATAGATATGATATCACATAGTACCTCATCATGATACCCGCCGATCTTGAACTTCCCTAGGCACTGTTCACTGACCATGACCTTGTGGTCATCCTGCTCTCAGGAAACCCAATATGGATGTGGGTGTTTCTGTCTCTTGAGTTTTAACTTTGTCACCATCTCTTCTGACACCAAATTGTTAGTACTGCCACTATGAATAATCACATCACAACACTTACCCTCACACTTGCACCTGGTGCGAAATAGGCTCCTCCTTTGTTCAGGTTCATTCTCACCACTCAACAAGACTCTTCTGTTGATCAGCATTTCTCCTCATTTAGCATCTTTAGAATTTGATTATCTAGCATCTTCGTCTACATGTGCAACTTTGGCCTGGGCTTTGTTCTTCCTATCCATCCTTCTTTGGCATCGAGGACATTCAAATGCCCTATCACCTTCTTCTCCACAGTGAAAACATGTTCCACAGAAACCTCATATTCCAAATCCTTGTCATCTTCCTCTTCCACTCTGATCTCTATTATTCTGATCATGGAAATGATTGAAATCATCTCTTCTCTGATTCTAACTATTACTGGCCTCATCCTACTTTTTCGTATCTTCATTTCAATCTCCATATGACCATCCACCAGATCTTCTATCGCAACCTCTTCTGCTTTGTCTGCTCTCAAACTTCTTATTCAACTTTTTCTCTACTTTTAGGCAAAACTGGTATGCCTCTTCAATACTGTTCATTCGAACCAGATTCAATTCTTCCTTAATGCTCAGCCTTAACCCATTAAGATAATAGGAAACTTTCTCCTTGTCAGCTTCTGCATGGCCTGTTCTGATGAGGATTCGATAGAACTCCTCTATATACTCCTGAATAGATCTTCCTACTTGCTTCAAACTTTGTATTTTCCTCAGTAGGTCAAGCTCATAATCAAAATGGATGAACTGTCGCTTCAATTTATCTGCCATCCGATCCCATCTTGTGATTTTATCTTTCCCTCTTCTATTTTGCTCCAATTGAATCTCTTGCCACCAGATCTTTGCATGGCCCTTCAGTCTGGCCTTCACAAACTTGACCTTATCAGGATCCTCGATATCTTCATCCTCAAAATATTCTTCACATTCATTGATCCAATTCATCAATTCCTCTAGGTTAAGATTTCTAGAAAATGTCGAAACCTCAATCCTAGGTCTCTTCCCGATCTTTGAAATGGCTCGAAAAAGTCTTTCTTCTTCTTGATTCAAAACTTCAACTTCTCCTTGTTTGGAATTTCCTTCTTCGACTTCATCCTCACTTTCATCTCTGACAGTAAGATTCATTCCTTTGCGAATCTCTGCTTGCAATACTTGCACTTGTCTCTGCAATTCTCTAACCTCGGGTGTTACA
Source organism: Chamaecyparis obtusa (assembly GCA_027943335.1). NCBI lineage: Eukaryota > Viridiplantae > Streptophyta > Pinopsida > Cupressales > Cupressaceae > Chamaecyparis > Chamaecyparis obtusa. Next base: position 2,792,147 of record BSBK01001220.1, on the reverse strand, counting down.
ACACCAACTCTTCCACCACGTTCCCTTCATGGAGGTATTTTTGTGCTTCTCGTTGAAACCCTAACCACAGTCCTAGTGAAAACTACCTCAAATTCAGTGATTTGTTTACTCAGAAACCCTAACCCACGGTCCTCGTGCAAACTGTCTCACAATCAGTGATTTATTTACACAAAAATGCTAACCCACGGTCTTGGTGCAAACTGCCTCACAATTGGCAATCTGTTTATACACTCAGTAACTCCTACTTTGATACCACTTGATGAAAGGTGCTCCCCTTAATACCACAAACACGTAATAGAAACAGAGAAACAACAACAATATGCAAGAACAAAAAATGGGCTTCTTATTATCTCTACAAATGTGGAATTACAAACTTTCAGAATTACAATATGCAAAGCCACATGGGCATTCCCTTACAATATTCTGTAGGACAAAGCCTTAAACTATTACCCAGAACTATCCTGAACTGCCTAAGACAACACTATAGCCTTCCTTATATAGGCAATTTTCCACCGCTTGAGAAGGTTCCGGAATTTTAGCCAACAAGGCCAACCAAACTTAAAATTATTTTATTTTACAATTTATTACATCAAAGTTGGCTCAAAATAACTTTTGAAACCCAAACAGAAATTTTGAAGGAAAATCATTTTTCACCATTTCAGGTGACCCAACTTCCGAAGACCATAAGTCATTGCCAGTTGACCCGATTGACTATTATAACCCCATTTTGAAAAGGCCACGAAGCGCTCTACAGGCTTGAGTGGCGCAAGCATTTGTGACCTAAATTTTTGACCTCATCCAGGGCCTCTAAAGCCTTCAAAATTGAGTTCAAAGTTTCTATACCCTGTTTCGAATATCGAAGATCTTCAATATCTACAAAGCTCGACTTGATCTATCAATGAAATTTTACTGATAGGATGATATGACTAAAATGAACCTCGAGGGAAGAAATCAAAACATTCCAAGATCGGATGACCAACTTACTGAAAATATCAAGTTTCCATAAATAGCTCCTCTGCACAAGATAGCCCTTATTGAATACAAAAGTAGAAATATTTTTGGGTGATGCAAGATTGCTCTTACACCTAGGATGCTCCTGCATTAGACACCCGGGGTAATTTGAGAAGTGACCCTGTCACGACTTAGGTGTGCAGAGGAAAACCAAGATGGTTAACCTCCTCCTTCATTAGCCACGATGAATCTTCAATAGGTCATTCTTTCCATTTGACCAAATATTCTTCATATGTCATGTTCCTTGTGCTTCTGCCAACATGACTATCCAGTATGTCTTCAATCTCCTTGATATCTGAATTAGCTGTTAGAATACTCCACTATGTTGTTGTAACCTCATCTTCAACACCTCCTTCATGATACTTTGTTAGATCTGAAACATTAAATATTGGTGAAATATTTAGCTCGGTAGGCAATTCTACCTCGTATGCATTTTCTAAATCATGCTTCTTCAGTATCTTATATGGTCCAAACTTCTTCATTTTCAACTTGTTATATGTACCAACTAGAAATCGCTCCTTCCACAAATGAACCATGACTTCATCTCCAACCTAAAATTTCTTATGCATCATTTTCTCATCTACCTTAGCCTTATACTGCCCATTCATCTTGGTAACATGCTTCCTCACCTCCTCATGGATGTTCTTCAAATGTTCTACAAAATCCTCAGCTTCAACACTACATATTTCTCTTTTATCTATCTTCCTCAACTTAGATTCATTTCTTGGACTACTTCCATATACATTCTATGGATGATGTGATGAACTAAACTTCAAATCTATCTTCAACTCTTCACTTTCTCCTAGTGTCATTCTATGTGGTGCCTTATTTGGCAAATTGGCTCCTGAAATCAAGTCCATCTGATGACTGATCTTTCTTACTGGTGGTAATCCATCAGGCACATTATCGGATACAATATCCTAAAACTCATTCAATAATTCTGCAACTTCTACAGTTACATCTTCTACTTCCTCTTTCCCAACCTTTGGAATTAAGGTAAAACACATATGCTCGTGCCGCTTACCATCTAAGAAATTTTCTCTATCAACAAAATTTATTCTTGCATTACCAAATACCTTTTCTTTTGTTTCCTTCAATGGTTTTAGCTTATGTCGCACTCCATCGTTTATCATGGAATAGGTATTCGCACGACCATCATGTGCAACATGTGTATGATTGAATGTGACCTCAAATTCAACACACACACAACATGATCATTACTCACATGATCAGATTACAGAAAAGAATATGAGTTATTCAATCCGAAATATGTAGTGAAGCAATATGTTGCCTCCTATGTAGACGGGGTGTTTTCAAGATTGCTCTCAGATCGAAAGCCAACAACCATAAGACCGAACTACAATGGAGGATTTTAAAAGAAAAGCATAGGCATGAAATAAAAAATGCAAGCAATCTAGCATGAATGCATGTAATCTAAAATGAAAATGCAAGTAATCTAATATGGATGCATGTAATCTAAAATGAAAATGCAAGTTCTTTTTAGAGTTTTCAAAGGAAAATGTGACTAAATCTAAGAACAAGTAAGTAAACTAAGAAGATGAAAAATGCAATATTATACTAAATGAACTAACTAAAATGATAACAATCAAAAGCTATGAATCTCAAAGAATGTAGTAGAATTTTACTATAATCTCTATGCTCTCAAAAATTTCCTCCTTTGAAATGACAAGGCAAGCTCTTAAATAGAAAAAGAGGGGGAATCTCGCATGTAACTCCTTTTACCACATGTCCTAAGTGACTTCATTTTCCATTAAGGCTCTTCACTTTTTGGACAAATAGGCATGGAATTATTTAATTAAAAAGTGGAATTTATGCCACATATGGGGGTGTGACTAATTTGAATAATTTGAATAATTAAATTCAAATAGAGAGATGTCCACTCAAATAATTAAATGATATTAATTCTTTTTTGATGTGTATTAGCTAAAGGGGTAGATTTAATTTAATTTAAAGCACTTAGGACTTTAGAATTAAATTAATTTATCATAGGGATAATTTAGCTAATATAAGTCAAAGACTTTTAGGAATTAATTTAGCATTTGATTATTGCAATTTAGGGTCTTTGCAACTAACATCAAGTCAAATAGAGTCAAGTAGGAGAGAGAAAATTGCCTAGGGAACTAGGACTTTGATGACATAGAATTGAAGAAATACACCAAAATTGCTTGAGATAATTAGGTGCCAATTTTGGGGTATTACATTTTGCCCCTCTTTGAATTGATGTGCGAGCAGCGCGTTGATTCAAAGAAAAGTCTGAAGTGACAGATGATGAGAATTTCCAAAGTCTAAGTTAGATTGCGAAGACAACGGTCTTAGAACAGAACCAGGATTAGGGTTAGATTGCCCCAATACCAATTGATGAAGATGCAGATTTAGGACTATCTCTAGAATCAGGGTTAGATTGCCCCAATACATAGCTTAGCCCTCCAAGACTTGGGTTAGATTGCCCAGATAATGGTCTAAAAGAGATTTTGAGAGCCATCTCCAGAATGAAGCTTGACTCCCAGGAATCAGAGTTAGATTGCCCCAATACCTAAAAGATTTCAAGAACCATCTCCAGAACGAAGCTTGATTCTCGAGGATCCGAGTTAGATTGCTCAGATACCTAAGAGATAGATGATAAGATAATAGGATATGAGGCACCGAGATGCCCCAAGCAATGAGAACTGAAGATTCAGATTAGACTGATTCAAGAATTGATTCGACAAGATTCAATGATGCAATCATCCTGCCCCCTCGAGAGTGAAATCGAAAGATGACACGTCAGAAGATGATTGACAGCAAGAGATTATAGATAAAGATAAGATCAAAGATTGAGAAGAATTCAGAGCAGATTAAAGAAGCATCGAGAAGATGCAGAAGCAAATCAGAGCAATGCAGAGGTCCTATTAACCAAATTTGACCATGGTCGACTAAATTTGACTAGAGTTGACTTTGATGAAAAGAGAAAAGATCTCAAGAACATGATGCAAATATGAGGATCTGGCAGGAAGATGACGCCAGAAGGCTGACTGCACAAGCATCCGATCCCAAAGGGTCTCAGAATTTAAAACGTGATTTCGAGCTATGTAGAGATGTCAGATTTCGATTTCGATCCCGAAAACTTGTGCAATCATGATGAAACTAGGATGGAAGAGGAGAACCTCCAATGAACAAAAAGCAATCAAGAGAGCAACAAGAAAGCGCTCCAAATGCAAGCCTAGAATGAAAGATGCAAGTCTAAATGAAAATGCAAACCCTAGGACTTGGTTGTTGGACTCACCGTATTTATCATCATAGAGCCTTTCATGTTCGGACAATCGCAAGATGTCATACAATCCTCACTAATATCGCTATCATGAGAATATGAATATGACATAAGTCTTAGGTTTGTCGGAATAAGATGTAAGCATTAAGGTACAAGGAGACAGAATGGCCTGAACACCTATTCCTTTTAATCTAGCAAGTTAACATAAGCATTAGAGCATAAATGCTAGAATGACCTGAATGTCTCTTGTGAACAAACACACCAAGCACACAGGAGTTCCTTCTTTTGCCAAAGATTGCTCGCAGTGACCCTTACATTCACTCAACAGGGCAAGCATTTACAATTTCACTAGTAGCAGAAAGAAGTCACTCAAAAGACAAGGAGAAGAACCAACCTCACCAAAGTGTTCATATAAAAGGAGTCGAGGTACGCATGGCCATCCAATATGAGATGAAGGCTCTTACAGACATACACCCCTCTTATATGAATTCTTTGGATCTTTGGAACTAAACCAACAAGCAGAAAGCAAAGAAAAAGCAAAGCAAACAGACAAGCACTCAAAGAAAACAAAGCTCAACATGCCTCAAAGGAACACACATTTAGTTTTAGTTTCATTTTATGCTCGTGTTCAAGCGAATTGGAGTCGAATCGAAAAGATGACTTTCGAAGTCTCGATGAGATAACGACAACAGGCAGACACAGTGAGAAGCACTGGTGACTGATGCAAGGGAGAGATCCCGAAAGAGAGAGGTCGAACGAGAGCTAGGTATCAGCAGGAAAATGTAGCGAGAGTCGCTAGTGACTGATGCTCGAAAGAGTTTCTGAAAGTGATAGGAAAATGCCCCCTAGACCAAGCGGGTGCCCCCAAGCGTGAACCAATTCCAATCTATGAAGAGTCGAGCAAAAACTCGAAAACAACCGAAGGCAAGTGCATGAGCTAGCAAACCAAAGCGGGAAACAAACTAAAGTAGGAAACAAAGGAAGCAAACTAAAGTTGGAAAGAAAACTAGAGCAATAAACTAAGAGCCAAGCGACGCCGAGAGAGGATGTTACTTTAGGAAACAAGTGGCGCCTGTTTACCAAGTTTTCACCAACTTGGCAGAGATTCTATTTTTGCTACCATGATGCCTGTTTACCAGATTTTCATCAATGGCACATTTTTCTCTTTTTCAATTTTTTTTTGTATTTTCTCTTTTTTGCTTTTTTTGTATTTTTATTTTTATTTTTATTTTTTATTTTTTTATTTTTTTGCTTTTTTTGTATATTATCAAGGTGTATGATTGAATGTGACCTCAAATGTGTATGATTGAATGTGACCTCAAATTCAACACACACACAACATGATCATTACTCACATGATCAGATTACAGAAAAGAATATGAGTTATTCAATCTGAAATCTGTAGTGAAGCGATATGTTGCCTCCTATGTAGACGGGGTGTTTTCAAGATTGCTCTCAGATCGAAAGCCAACAACCATAAGACCGAACTACAATGGAGGATTTTAAAAGAAAAGCATAGGCATGAAATAAAAAATGCAAGCAATCTAGCATGAATGCATGTAATCTAAAATGAAAATGCAAGTAATCTAATATGGATGCATGTAATCTAAAATGAAAATGCAAGTTCTTTTTAGAGTTTTCAAAGGAAAATGTGACTAAATCTAAGAACAAGTAAGTAAACTAAGAAGATGAAAAATGCAATATTATACTAAATGAACTAACTAAAATGATAACAATCAAAAGCTATGAATCTCAAAGAATGTAGTAGAATTTTACTATAATCTCTATGCTCTCAAAAATTCCCTCCTTTGAAATGAAAAGGCAAGCTCTTAAATAGAAAAAGAGGGGGAATCTCGCATGTAACTCCTTTTGCCACATGTCCTAAGTGACTTCATTTTCCATTAAGGCTCTTCACTTTTTGGACAAATAGGCATGGAATTATTTAATTAAAAAGTGGAATTTATGCCACATATGGGGGTGTGACTAATTTGAATAATTTGAATAATTAAATTCAAATAGAGAGATGTCCACTCAAATAATTAAATGATATTAATTCCTTTTTGATGTGTATTAGCTAAAGGAGTAGATTTAATTTAATTTAAAGCACTTAGGACTTTAGAATTAAATTAATTTATCATAGGGATAATTTAGCTAATATAAGTCAAAGACTTTTAGGAATTAATTTAGCATTTGATTATTGCAATTTAGGGTCTTTGCAACTGACATCAAGTCAAATAGAATCAAGTAGGAGAGAGAAAATTGCCTAGGGAACTAGGACTTTGATGACATAGAATTGAAGAAATACACCAAAATTGCTTGAGATAATTAGGTGCCAATTTTGGGGTATTACATAACACACCTGTCAAACTGCCACGGTCTACCCAACAACATATGAGATGCATCCATAGATATGATATCACATAGTACCTCATCATGCTACCCGTCGATCTTGAACTTCACTAGGCACTATTCACTGACCATGACCTTGTGGTCATCCTGCACCCAGGCAACCTGATATGGATGTGGGTGTTTCTGTCTCTTGAGCTTCAACTTTGTCACCATCTCTTCTGACACACAATTGTTAGTACTACCACTATCAATAATCACATCACAACACTTACCCTCACACTTGCACTTGGTGCGAAACAGGCTCCTCCTTTGTTCAGGTTCATTCTCACCACTCAAAAGGACTCTTATGTTGATCAACGTTTCTCCTCTTTCAACATCTTCAGAATTTGATGATCTGACATCTTCATCTACATGTACAACTCTGGTCTGGCCTTTGTTCTTCCTATCCATCCTTCCTTGGTGCCGAGGACATTCAAATGCCCTATGACCTTCTTCTCCACAGTGAAAACATGTTCCACGGAAGCCTCCTCTTCCAGATCCTTTTCCTCTTCCTCTTCCTTTCTGATCTCTATTATTTTGATCATGTAAATGATTGAAATTATCTCCTCTCTGATTATGACTGTTACTAGCCTCATCTTGCTTTTTGGGATCTTCATTTCGATCTCCATATGACTATCCACTAGATCTTCCATCATGACCTCTTCCGCTTTGTCTGCTCTCAAACTTCTTATTCAACTTTTCCTCTACTTTTAGGGAAAACTGGTATGCCTCTTCAATACTGTTCATTCGAACCAGATTCAATTCTTCCTGAATGCTCGGCCTTAACCCATTAAGGTAACGGGCAAATTTCTCCTTGTCAGCTTCTGCATGGCCTGTTCTGATGAGGATTCGATAGAACTCCTCTGTATACCCCTGAATAGATCTTCCCGCTTGCTTCAAACTTTACATTTTCCTTAGTAGGTCAAGCTCATAATCAACATGAATGAATTGTCACTTCAATTTATCCACCATCTAATCCCATTTTGTGATTTTATCTTTCCCTCTTCTATTTCGCTCCAATTGAATCTCTTGCCGCCAGATCTTCCCATGGCCCTTCAGTCTAGCCTTGGCAAACTTAACCCTATTAGGATCCTTGATATCTTCATACTCAAATAATTCTTCACATTCATTGATCCAATCAATCAATTCTTCTAGGTTAAGATTTCCAGAAAATGTTGGAACCTCAATCTTAGGTCTCTTCCCGATCTTTGAAATGGATCAGAAAAGTCTTCTTGATTCAAAACTTTGACTTCTCCTTGTTCAAAATTTCCTTCTTCAACTTCATCCTCACTTTCGTCTCTGACATTAAGATTCATTCCTCTACGAATCTTCTCTTGCAATGCTCGCACTTGTCTTTGTAGTTCTCTAACCTCAGGGGTTACAACACCAGCTCTTCTGCCACGTTCCCTTCGTGGAGGCATTTTCGTGCTTCTCGCTAAAACCCTAACCACGGTCCTAGTGCAAACTACCTCAAAGTCGGTGATCTATTTACACAAAAACCCTAACCCATGGTCCTGGTGCAAATTGTCTCACAATCGATGATCTGTTTACATAGAAACCCTAACCCACGATCCTGGTGCAAACTGTCTCACAATCGGCGATCTTTTTACACACTCAGGAACTCCTGCGTTGATACCACTTGATGAAGGGTGCTCCCCTTAATACCACAAACACATAACAGAAATAGAGAAACAACAACAATATGCAAGAACAAAAAATGGGCTTCTTATTATCTCCACAAATGTGGAATTACAAACTTTCAGAATTACAATATGCAAAGCCACATGTGCATTCCTTTACAATATTCTTTAGGATAAAGCCTCGAATTATTACCCAAATCTACTACCCAAAACTGTCCCGAACTGCCTAAGACAACACTACAACCTTCCTTATATAGGCAATTTTCCACTGCCTAGGAAGGTTCCAAAATTTTAGCCAACAAGGCCGACCAAACTTAGAATTATTTTATTTTACAATTTATTACATCAAAGTCGGCTCAAAATAACTTTTGAAACCCAAATAGAAATTTTGAAGGAAAATCATTTTCCACCATTTCAGGTGACCCAACTTCCAAAGACCATAAGTCATCGCCAGTTGATCCGATTGACTATTATAACCCCATTCTAGAAAGGCCACGAAGCGCTTTACAAGTGTCACTAGTGCAAGTGCCTGTCACCCAAATTTTGGACCTCATTCGGGGCCTCTAAAGCCTTCAAAACTGAGTTCAAAATTTTTCGTACCCTGTTTCCAATACTGAAGATCTTCAATATCTAGCTTTTGTCAATGAAACTTTATTGGCAAGCTAATATGACCAAAATGAACCTCCGGGGAAGAAATCAGAACATTCCGAGATCGGATGATCAACTTATTGAAAATAGCAAGTTCCCATAAATAGCTGCTCTGCACAAGATAGCCCTTATTGAATACAAAAATAAAAATATTTTTGGGTGATACAAGATTGCTCTTACACCCAGGATGCTCCTGCATCACTTCCTTTCTCATGTACTTACACATTAGGCTGACGCATGCAAAGTCTTCTTCAAGAAACTTTGAGCACCATGGAAGGCTTGATACATATGGCAACACTATCAAACAACTTTGAGCACCATGGCAATCTTGATACATGTGGCAACACTATTTTGAGCACCATTGAAGGTTTGATACATATGGCAACACTATCAAACAACTTTGAGCACCATGGCAATCTTGATACATGTGGCAACACTATTTTACATTATGTTAATGACTCTGCCTCTCATCCATTCTCTTATGCTTATGTGATGGCCAAGATGAAGACCACAACATAAGCTTCAACCTTAAAAGACATAAGAAAATTGAAGTGTGTTCAATGTAACCAGTACAAAAATTAAGGCTACAATTGTAGAGCCGATAAATGCACAAGTAACTCAAATTATAACTTAAATGACTATACATGAACCAAAACTAGTCAACACCAAAATATAACAAAAAGGACTTAGGTCTCGCATCCATTCTCTTGTACTTATGTGATGGCCAAGATGAAGACCACAACATAAGCTTCAGCCTTAAAGACATAAGAAAATTGAAGTGTGTTCAATGTAATTGGTACAAAAATTAAGGCTACAATTGTAGAGCCGATAAATGCACAAATTACTCAAATTATAACTTAAATGACTATACATGAACCAAAACTAGTCAACACCAAAATATAACAAAAAGGACTTAGGTCTCGAATTGAATTGCAATTTATAGACTTAGGCAAACAAGATAAACCCTAATATGTAAGCTTCGACCCTAAAGCATTTGCATCAATGCTATGAAAGGTCGATCTAGAAATGTGCAACTTGTACAACATGCTTCATTGACATTAATAACTTGAACAACATATCCAACAAAGGTCAATCTAGAAATGTGCACCTTGTACAACATGATCCATGATTTATTGACATCAATAACGTGAACAACATATCCAACTAATATAGACAATAGTCCAACAATCCACATTTCCAATGAGGAGTCAAGGATATTTACAATTATAAAGGGAGGAGTCAAGGATTCATTCAAATTTAGGCAAAGGGTGGATAACTCTATGAGAGATTGAACAATATTTACTTAGATAAAGGTTGTGTTTTGGGTGAGGTGATTTGGGTGAAGTTTGTCTTTATTAAACCTAATGCTTTAGGTGGAAATTATGTCTTGGTTGGATCGAATATTTTGGGTGGTGGTGCAATATTTTACAAAGAAGTAGGAGGATTAGTATTAGTGATCTCATTGGCTTGTAAGGGTTTGCGAGAAATGATGGCACTAAGTTCATCAAGACATAAAATAAGTTTTAGTGATCTCATTGGCTTTTTGTATTGTCCCCATGCTAAGTGCATGTGGGTTTACTTCTTGTCCAATCTCCTTTGAGACCAATCTTAGCATGTAAGATGAAGCGATCTAACAATGACAATCTCTAAATAGCCAAAAAGTAGAAGGCCTCAATGTGGAGATTCATCCACAAATTGAAGGAGATATTTACAATGGATATGGATGATACAAGCTTAACTAACTCTAGCTAAGCATAGGGCATTGTTGCTAATAATCCAACAGACCGACGTCTTCTGAGAAAATTGTATTTCCATTAGTTAGTTGTATATAAGTGGTCAGATGTACTTTTACTTGGGGTGGACATGTAATTACATTAACCTCTGCCTTGGCCCACGCTCTTCCAGAGAAATAATTGTAGGTAAAATTGAAGCATATAGAAGAAACCCCAGTAGACTACAACTAGACATTGCTGAAACTTGGAATACATAAGAGATGGATCTCCATTCCGGAATATTGAAAGGTTTATATTAATTACTTCCTTTTTGTAGATCAAATTGTGTTATCTTTTCAAAATATAGGCGTACATTTTTTTAAAGGACAGATTTTTCTTTTGACAAAAGAAGCTCATTTGCAGGACAAAATCTGAAGCGCTTTTCAATCAAGTTATGTTGGATTTCAGGCTCATATAAAAATAATTGTTTTTTTAATTAAAAAAATGAGCTAATTTGCAGGTCAGGATCTCATTTGAAGTACTTTTGGATCAAGATCTTTTGGGGTTTGTAGGGTTTCAAGCTCCTAGCAAAATTTACCCAGTTTTGACCAAGTTTAGGGTTTTGCAGCGTACCAAGCTTACCTATCAGTTTACAAAAATGTTTTCAGTAATTTTTTATATTTTCTGCCAGTCACCTGGATCAATTTACAGGAAGTGGCAATGCTAGATTCAGCTATAGGACCAAATCTAGACACAGCAGGCATAATAGTCGAAAGCAAATTCAAAACAAGTTCTACCAAAAAGGTTAAAATGATAATATGAACTCTTCCTAATTCTACTTGGAAAAGTAACTCATTCTTTTTTTCTTCAAAAAACAAAAAACAAATCACGTACTGAGATAATTTTTGGTAAAAAGAGTTTTCCAGAGACAATTTTAAAAAACCCATTCTTAGTGCATTCTTTGAATAGTAGTAACAGCCTTTTGGCATTTTACTGCACAGAATTCAATTATGAACAACCCTGGAAATTATGCAGTATGCAACAGAAGATGAGAAATTAGAATAAAGACTTTGACACAATGTAAATGCATTGTACTATGCGCCATTCAAGATCTTCTTTCTGTATAAGAAAGCAAAAACTAAATATTGATGACACGTCCTGCAGAATGAGGAATGTCGAAAATACTGATTGGGCTCTTCTTATGTTTATGTGATAGCAAACCTTCAGTAGTGTCATTTTCAAAGTCGTCAAATGGATGAACTTCACCGAAAGCTAAAGCTATTTGTCTGGGGTTTTCCTCAACTGTACTGGAATTAATTAAGGGTTCACTTTCAGTTTCAGGTCTAAGATCATATTCTTTTAATTCATCAGCAGCATTGTAGCTGGAAGAGTTAAGATCATCCTGAACTCCAATTTGTCCTTTATGATGATGATTAATTGGGAATGAGTGGACAGTCAATGGAGTTTTGTCTATTGACACAATGCTTCCATCAAACGGTTGCCACTCATGGTTGGAAGGATATTCATTACTATAGTTTTTAATTTCAGGGCTTTTTCCCTTATCTGGAGCTGGTATGGTAGGATCATGTTCTTTGTCATTGCATAGATCTTCCTTTTTCACACTAAAGTTGGTGTAAGAGCCAAGGTTGGAAGAGCTTTTCGAACCATTTTTTAATTCATTCTCATGATTCTCATTTTTATTTTCTATGGTTTGATTGATTCCAAATTCATATGATGTGCTCACCTCCTCTCCTGCATGATTACAAGTAGAGTTAGATCTAGTAAACCCATCCAAAGAGGATGTTTTAGAAGAAAAACTTCCAGATCCGCGGATTCCAAAAGAAACTCTCCGAGCACGGTTGCGCTCTTCTTTCAGAAGCTTCTCTTGATTAAGAAGCCCAAGGATCCTTTCTGCTTTTTTTTGGATACTCTGGCCCCAGTCAAAACTGCAAAAAAATGCAACAAAATTTTAATCAGGTGACCAAAGATGAACAAAGATAAGTAATTTATAACTGTGCATTTATAAAATACTGCAGAACAATAACATAAAAGTAGAATATAGATTTATCAATTTTGTTTCATTCAAATGGTTAACTCTATCCTGATACTGTTTTACCATCATGCATTTAGAAACATCAGCAATAACCATTTATTCTTCTAGTCATATCTGTTGACTTGTATATAAAAGAAAAAAATATGGCATGTTGAAAGCGAAAGCATTCAGGACTTTTGTGTGCAAAAACCTCTTTTCTGTACCTTTGTCCTGGTTGTTGATTCTGTGTTTCTTTCTGTAGTTTTTGGCTTTTGTGTAATTTTTTTGTTCACCTTTATTAAAAGTGTTGACTTGGTGGTCAGCACCTCCTTTGGGGTTACCGTGGATCTGGGTAAATCTGGTGTTTGTGACGTTCGTTGACAGTTCGAGCTTTTGGCGCAACGGCAAACATACCAACAATTGGTATCAGAGCCTTGGGTCATGGGTTCAAATCCCAAGAGGTCTCCTTTATTCTGTTGGTGCGGAACCCTCGGTCGGTGCTGAGGGGGAGAGAGTCTCCTTCATTCCGTTGGTGCGGAACCCTCAGTCGGTGCTGAGGGGGAGATTGTTGACTTGGTGGTCAGCACCTCCTTTGGGGTTACCGTGGATCTGGGTAAATCTGGTGTTTGTGACGTTCGTTGACAGTTCGAGCTTTTGGCGCAACGGCAAACATACCAACAAAAAGGAGTGGGTAAGACTTGAAATCTAACTTGATAGTTGCTACAGGCATAGAAGTCTGCTACAAACCTACCTTCTCAATAAGGTCATCCATAATATAAGTTGAGAGGCCGAAACTGAAAGTACAATCCAAAATCAGGGGATAGATAAGAACAAAATTAAAATAAGACAGGACTTTGCTGAAAATTCTAAATTACCATAAACAAGTGAGAGCCATGTGACAGCAAGTCCCAAGGTAGGGAAGCTCTCAGTAGATTGTTTTTTGTGCATGGCTAAAGCAGCCCTTGCGCCAGATCATTTAGATGAACCAGTAGAAAATTGAGGATAGTGTATTATGTTTACACTTATACTGGTAGACTTTACAGATTCCATTGATCTATCTATATTATTTCTATCCCTGTTGTGATGCCTAGGGATAAGTTAAGATTTTTAATATAATTGCTAATTATCTCTGAAGTTTAGACCCTCCGTGAGAAATAATGCACCATCCAGAAACTAAAATTCAGCTTTCTCATTTAATGTGGAAAACAGCCCTTTCTCCACTTTAGAAAGCTTTAAGATGATTTGCTTGTTAAATTATTTAAAATAGAAAGACCTTAAAATGGGCAAATTACAATGATTGTTGGCTAACAATTTCTGCCATGACTGAGCATGGTGGATTTGATGTGAATACATGAATCAGAGAACATAGTGGTATTGAAAGTATTGCATTCTTACTACATTATCGTTCCATCATTAATCCTCTTAAGGTTCCATAAACTTATGCAGAGCACAGGGGTTGAGCTGTAAGAGCAATGAAATTGAAATTACATTTGCCAGTTTCTAGATTCATGATGTACATTGTCTTTCTAGCAATCGGATCATACTTCCTCGTTCAAAATCTAGGTAAGAAATGAACTCATCAACAGAAAACACTACACAATTACCTGTCACTTCTCAACCCTGAATAATAAGAGTTGCATTCTTTCAGAACAGGGGATAGATTTAAAGACTTTTGGGTTTGTCATGGTTAGAGATTCAATTTTGCCTTGACTCGTGAGTAAAGATATGGTTAGGCACAAATGCTAACCATTAGAAGATAGTTTTAGGTGAGGATCAAATGCATATAAATCTCTCTACCAATATAGGAAGACACATATGCTGACCATTAGAAGATAGTTTTAGGGGAGGAACAAATGCATAGACATTTCTTTACCAATACTGGAGGACACATGCCAATCATTAGAAGATAGGTTTAGGTGAGGAACAAATTCATATACATTTTCAATACATGAAGGCCCATATGCAAATCATTAGAAGATAGTTTTAGGTGAGCAACAAATGCATGTTTAGTTCTTTACCAATACAGGAAGACACATGCTAACTATTAGAAGATCCATTTTAGGCGAAGAACATATGCATATTTTTCTTTATCAATAGAGGAAGACAAATATGGTAGCCATTATAAGATGACTGAACAAATGCAAACATCTCTTTGCCATTATTACAATTCTTAATAAGCGAAATTTTCATCACATTAATTGATATATTTACCTTCAGTTTCAGACTCTGGAAGTGAAAATAAATAGATAACATACCCAAGGTCATCGGTATATTGAAAATGGGCTAGTTGATGAAAAGCGTTCTTGTCACTCCTAAACTCGGCTGCAACACTCTCTGGACCATGCGTCAACAGGTACTCCAAAAGAATTAATGTTTTGGAAATACTTCTTGACATCTTTGTATCAAAAGCACTCAACCTAGCAAAAGAAAACTTTCTTCTTTAGTTCTGCAACAATATATTCGACAGTAGTATTCATTGTCATGCAATTAGAAAACCTGTTACCAAAAACCAGAAAAACATAGAAATTCCAATGGAAGATTTTATATCATCCTCAAAGAACTTTTAGCCATCCATAATGAGTGCATGAGCCATTAGGCTGAAACCCTTCGGCTCAGAGCCAAATGGGCTTAAACCCTTATGTCAGGGCTGATGGAAGATTTTGTATCATGCACAAAGAACTTTGAGCTATCCATAATGGGAGCATGAGCCATTCGGCCGAGAGCCAAAGAGACTTAAACGGCTTCAACCCTTATGATGTCAGGCTGATGAAAGATTTTATATCAACCACAAAGAACTTTGAGCTATCCATTATGGGGGCATGAGCCATTAGGCTGAAACCCTTCGGCTGAGAGCCAAATGGGCTTAAACACAAAGAACTTAGAGCTATTCATAATGGGAGCATGAGCCATTGGGCTGAAACCCTTAGGCTGAAAGGGCCTTGATGCTTGATGGGCTCATTCACAACGATTCAACGAGTCCAGCTTCATGAGTAGGTCAAAGACCCATTGACATAATATTTGGGTTTTTATATACAAGTAATTATATTAATTTTATGTACTATTAAAATTATTTAAATTATATGAACATTAATTAATTGAAAATTTAAAATTGAAATATCATTACATTAATTTTAAAAATCTTAAGAAAATTATAATTGATTATATCTTCAAAATAAATAATGCCTAGTTTAATACATTAAATATGAAAAAATTAATATTTTATTCGAATCAAAATATAGAAATTTTTTTCATAAAAATCAAGTAACAAACTTTTAGGAAAAAACAGGCAATAGATCTTTTTTAGACGGTGCAATGCTGCAGGAGGGTAACAGAGCAACCGAACGCCCAGATATGGGCCGTCCAAAACGGAAATGGCGTGAATCTGTTTGACGTGAAACGGCTTCCTTAAATTTTCTGGTAACGAGTTAAATACTCAAGTTTTCTCAGGGCTGCATGAAAATCTCCATTTGATTTTCTATTCATCCATCAGAAAAGTAAACTTGCTTCACAAAAGCCAAGCAGTGAATATCCTGTGCTTACACCCTTTTCCATTATTAAAAGACATATCTAGCTTATGGTTTTAAATGCCTAATCATGTAATTAAGAGGAAGGAACAGCACTATAAAAGATTGGATGTTAAGGAGGCCTCTGTCAAAGTGGAATTCAGTTTTAGCATCAAAACCCCAGAATTTTTCATGATATGTTAAAAATTTCCATTTGGGTTTTTAATTCTCCATCCCTTATCAATTGCACACCTATAATGAATTGTTTATTTTTTTGGCCCTGGTCTTCAGAACCTCTATGGATACAAATTTAATATTAATATGGATTGTTTTTGGATTTGACTGTTTGTTTTTTCGTCAGCAATTCCAATCAAACTCATTATCATTGAACAGATATGATTCAGTTCTATCTCTTACTTCCTGATCATCATCAGGAGTTTGATCCAAACATGGAAGAAAAAATTCACAATCATAACTAAATGACTAAAATAATTTTTATATATCATGGACTGAAAATTATATGTCTATGTTAGATAATTCTTACCTCTTATGCAAAACCTCAACGATTCTACAATAGTTGTCTACTTCAAATGCAGCCTGAGAAATTGCAGCCATTGTGCGAGTCTCTGGCCCCCATGGGTCACCGTTTGTTGCCTCCTCTGTCATTCTGCATGCAGACAATACAAAAAGCTCTCTGTTACCAAATCTGAACGGTGATAGAACTGTATTGGTGGGCTAAATTTAACCAAAATTCCAAATGAAAAAATGATTTGATTATTGGGTATATTGAATTTGATATAAGAAGAAAGCCCAATTTGAGAATATTCAAAATTGGAAAAAAAAATGATAAAATCTATGTTGAAATTGAAATACGGTCTTACAATTCAGGTTCTGTGACATCAGTTAGAGCAAGCCTTGCTGTTTTCAGCTTCCCCCTCAGGAAAAATGAGGCCTGTTTCGTCAAATGAGAAAGATGCAGACTACCCATTATAGATTTGATCCTTAACACTACTCTCTGTTATTTCTCATATAGACTTGTATTAGATATAACTTAGGTGTAGAAATGGACGATATGTAGGGCAACAGATATACAGGCTCAAACGAATACAGTTTTATTCACTTCATTATGGCGGGTAACACAATGATCTTAAGACAAAGCATACACAAACTCTTATATGCAGAGAATTGAATTCTGTGACCGATTGTATCTAGAAAATACCAAATCCTTTTTGCCAAAATATCTTATTTCTTCTCTCCAGCAAAACAAAGGCAGTTGACAACTATAGCATGTCTTGAACAGACACGTGTATTTAAAAATTTGACAAAACTGAATCATGACCGTCTCTCTTGGTCATGCAAGAACAGATAATGGGATGAACATAGATGCCAGATTAGTAGGTTTCATTATTAATTTATTAACAATGATATATTTAACTAGAAATTTTCAGTGTAAATATAAAAATTAATTGTGAGTCAGTTCTATGGCAGATGGAATTATTTTTCTATGGTGGCTTTAATTTGTTCTCTCATTTTATTTTCAATGGAAATAAATTATTTAAACAACCAATCAACATATTATAAGAATTATTTTTTATTATTTATATTTAAGTTGGCTACTTACTGAATGATTTACCAACATAAAAATATATGGAAGGCTAAATGGTCGACACAAAATAATAAGAAGTAATATAGAAATTATTTACAAGCATTAGGTGTCCTGGTTTTTCAGATATGGTGCAGTGGTTGAAAGTTTCAAAGTAAAGCAATGCACTGTTTTTTATTGACTGGTTGGCAAGAAGCCAATTTTATTTTTTTATACGTATCCATTTCAACTATTGATGATAGAAAAAAGCAAAAAGATGAAATGTGTGTTTGTGTACCTTTTATAGACAAACACTAAGATCTAAAATTCAGGTCATATTGTTAGCAGTTGGAGCTGATAAGAGAAAACCAGAGACTACGTAATTTCCTTGGATGGTTTATCTTCTCTATGGCAGACTGACTTCATCAGCATTTCCATATTAATTTATACAAACTCTTAAAGGAACCCTTATTTTATATGAGTTTTTTTTAAAAGTTGGAATAGGTTTTACAATAATTTTTTATTGCTTTTGCAATTTATTAATATGGAGAGTAGAAATAAAAGTTTATATGTCAAAGAATTAAGAGATTGAGATGTATTTATCTTATCAAAATTATATCACACATAATTTTGATCTTATTTTTAAAAAATATTTAATTTTATCATTCAGTAAAATTTAATTTTTTTTATGTATTTCTTATAGATTATTTTAATTTTGTCAAAGAATAAAAATTATTTAATAGATTGAAGGTAAACTTAAATTCTATTATAGACTTCATGAATCATTTCACCTTAGTGAAGAGATGAAACTCACTTAATGAATAATAGGCAAAACTTAAATCCTACTATACACTTTATGAATCATTTCAACTTTACAAGTGGTAAATTGCAACTTGCATTTGATTTACAGTTTGTGTTTTGTGGCACAAAGCTTGGGAGACATTTCTATTGTAATTTTTTTTTCAAATAATATAATTCATTCTTTCAAACAAAACGAGCCACCCCTCTCAAGGTATATATTTGGAAGGACACTTCTAGTGTAAGTTTTTTTAATTAATATAATTCATTATTTCAAAAAAAAAATGACACTAAATTCACTTGATATGTAATAGCAAAACATAATTCCTAATATACTTTTTGTGCATCATTTCAACACCACCATCAAACAAAATTCACTTAAACATTATAAGAAAAAGAATAATTCCTACTATACTATTAGTAAATCATTTCAACTTTTTCAATAAACAAATTCCACTTATAAGCAAAATTTTATATTTTCTTTATGAATCATTTTAACTAGAGACTGGTCTTCATTACATTTTGATATTTTGTAATTGTTGTGATATCATACTTCTCTATTTAGTATTTTACTTCTTAATAGTCTTATACATCTTTTCATAACTACCACTTTAAATACCATATATAGTATATAGTATATACACCCTCCTCCACTATAATATAACTATAATTTTTCTTTTTTAATAACAAACAAAACACATTTATTAACAATTGAAATTAAGAAAATATGCACTAATCAACCACAACCATAGTTTGACATAGTTTGACATGTAGCTAGTCCACTCAACCCATGATAAAAGAAAAAAACTATCACATATTATTGAAGATTGAACTTCATAAAATGTGCACTAATCAACCACAACCATAGCTTCACATGTAGCTACTAAACAAACGTGATTATAAAAATAATTAAATATATTGATCTTGGGGTTTAGTTGGTAAAAACTGGGGTTGAATGAATGACATATACCATGTCTTTATAATTTAGTTATATAATTTATTACGTGTATTTACTGGAAAAAGGGACTCGAAGAAAGTTTAGAGTCATGTGAATAGAAATATATGTGCACATCATACTGGCGTCATGGAATGACTTTAGACAGAAACCTTCCAGCTACTCATATTATTAAATTAAATAAATAAATTTTTTTCGTCATCATGACATTTACTAATATTAACAAGTCGTTAACTCTTAAATATTTTGAAATTTGCAATTAAGACCATCTTCTATTATTCTCATGTTCAGCGGATAATTAGGGCAGTTTAGATTGATTGTTAAAAAAATAGAAATTCGACGAAAGAAATGTCTATTGTTTAGATAAAATTAAAAATTTTGTTAATAAATTATATAATAGTAAAATTAGTAATATTTATGTAGTTTTATTGATCTTTTAGTTGTTTCGGTAGTGTATACATATACATATATAATATGTATTCACTTTAGCTCGAAGTCTATTATTTATTCTTATCTAGTTATATATATTTTTATACATTCTTTGCTTATTGTTTATTTATCAATTCTTATGAATACTTCTTTTCAAGGCATTTGCTCTTGTTCTTAACATAATCAGTTTTGTTTCAATTTTATTCTACATGGCACAAGATTGACCTAGTTGAATCTCAAGGTATGTGAGACTATACTCTAGATTCAAACATTAAATTTCAAACTATAGATTTCTTAGCCCCTTCCACATGCCATAATTCATCAACTTGGTATACTTTTATGTGATATTATTGTTGGAGATTTGCCAGCAAGATAGTGTTGACTGTATGTTTGTCATTGATGACAACATATGGTAGGCAGCATGCGTTGAAGTCTTATAGAGAGAGCCTTGAGCATATGTTTCTTAGATATGTTATCAGCATGATACCATAGACGCAGAGGTTGATTCTGAGTACAGACAGTTGTGTAGATTGTTTGTATCAAGTAGTGTTCCTGACAGTGTTACAGACAGAGATTTGTATGTGATGAAATCAATATGGTTATGATGGATCCTTGCCCGTTTATATTTATGTTGTAGACATGTTTATGATGCTATGTTCATGGACGCAGAGTCAGTTGTGCAGTTGAAGTTGAGTTATGTTGTTTTTATTTGCCAGTTATAGTTTCTTGAGTTTATCTGATGGAGCCGACATTGTTTATATTGTTGTAGTAGTTGCGCCTATCATTTTGATATGCGTGTTTGGTTTCATGTTTGTTGATGAGTTAAGAATGTTTGGTTAAGAGCACATAATGTATTTTAGCATGAGAATAAAGTTTCAGTTAATTTGGTGGAGCCGACTGTGTGAAGCAGCCCGTCTACTCATATTGAGTTGCGCAGTCCTATTTGGTGTTGCGTGCTTGGTTTAGCCGTTGGAGATGTTAGTGAAGAGTTATATTGTTTCTCTATTATGATTTCAAGAAAGTTCTAACAGGCCGACTTGATTATATCATTTGGAGAAGATACTTATAACCAGCTAGTTGAGATTGCTAAGTGTGATTGTGATTGTAAGAGCAGGTAGAAGATGCGAATATACTGAGACAGTCATCAGTTAAATATCTATGTGAAGAAGAAGAGAGTATAAGCTATTCATTGGAACTGATCAAGACATCAGGTCTACTTTCCAATTCACCAAGATCCAAATATAGTGTATATCTGTTATGCCAAAGGTTGCAGCCTTCACCATTTGAGCAGTGTGCTCCATGACAGTGTGTCCTCACCTTTAACAAGGTTAATTGTAAAAGACTCCTATAGGGTCTGACCTTTGACCAAGTCAATGTACTTTATGCATTGTAAAGATCAACTCTTAATAGGGTTGTAAGATCTTCTAACATGGATCATTATACTCTAGTGCAGTTTATAGTGGGTGCTAATTCCCACTAAGGTTTTTACCTATTTTGGTTTCCCCGTAACCAAAATTTGTGGTGTTGTGTTAAGTGTTATTTCATTGTGTATGTGATTAATGTTCTTCTATACTTAATTGGATAAAGAATTGAATCTTGTAGATAACTAATTCACCCCCCCTCCCCCCCCTCTCAATTATCTCTTGGGACTATTCCTAACAATTGCTATCAGAGCCAAGTGCCTTGGAGAGAAATTTTAATAGCTTGAGGTTGATCAGATGGCGTTCTTTAGAAAATAAAGTCCTAAGTTTGATGGAGAGAATTATCTAGGCTGGAAGAACAAAATGACAACACATTTGTAGTGCATTGCTTTTGAGATTTTTGAAGTAGCTACTAAAGAAGTTCAGATTCCCTCTTTATCAAATCTTGCAAAGGAAGATGCAACTCTTAAGCAAAAGGAGATGTTCACTCAAAATGCTATTGTCAAAGAAGCCCTTATCAACGCCTGGTCTAATAGTGAGTTTTTAGAGATCAAGAAAGTAGATAAAACCTACAAGATATGGAAGTATCTAGAAGACGTGTTTGAAGGACACATCCAAGCCAAGAATGCATGCAGAAAGACATGGAAGAAAAAGTACAATACATTGGAGATGCTACCTGAAGAGAACATCAGAGCCTATAATCAAAGAATTAATGAAGTAGTTGCAGGAATCAAAAACAATGGTGGAAAAATTTCAGAAGAATACATAATGGATAAGTTGATGACTACTCTGACAACAGAATATGAAAGCAAGATAAACATCCTAGATGAGACTATGCAGTTTTCAAAAGACTTCAGAAGAGAGACCTTAATCAGCAAGATCTCAGCATTCGAGATATCAAGTTTGAAGACAGAGCCTAAAAGTGAGATAGCCTTCAAAGCTTCTGTCCATGGTAAGAAATCCTTGAACATTTTTGGTAACTTTGATGATGATGATGAGGATAAAAAACTAGATGATTTCATTTTTATGATTGCTAAGAAAGAAAGAAAAGGAAAAGGAAAATATGAAGGTTAGTTACCATTCAAATTCTTTTCATGTAACAAGATTGGTCACTTTGCATCTAAGTGTCCTACAAGAGTCAAGAAGTTCAAAACTAATTACAAGCCTAAATATACAAAAGAATGTTACTATGTTGGAGATGGAGTATCAGATGAAGATTAAGTAGAAGATGAAATTGTATTCATTGCTATTGAAGATATGGAGAAAATGTTTAATGAGATGGATATTGAAGATGAAAAGAAAGCACAAGAGTTAGCATTAATTTCACAAGCAGACATCAAAACAGACTGGATCATTGATAGCGTTGTTCACATCACATGACAGGAGACAAAGATAGATTTTTACATTTGGATAAGTACAAAGGCGGCATGGTTAGATTTGGAGACAAGATTCCTAAACCTATCATAGGTAGAGGAACTAACACCTTGGATGGAAAGAATAATACTAATGATGTTCTATATGTTGATGGTTTGTAGCATAACCTACTAAGTGTTGGACAGTTGCTTGACAAAGGATATCAGTTGGAATTACAAGACAACAAGTGCATCATTAATAACAAAGGAGTAATGATTGCATCAGGTTCAAAGACAAAAGGTAATGTTTTTCAGCTTAATTCAGAAGTAAGTTGTTTTGTTGCTAAAGTAGATGACAGTTGGTTATGGTACAATATGTCACATCAATTTTGACAATATAGTAAAGATAAGAAATGTAAAAGCAGTTAGAGACCTTCTTATTATTGCAAAACCAGTTGATACAACATGCAGGGAATGTGTGATGGGAAAACATGTGAGGATTTCATTCAGAAGCAAGCATCATTCGACAGAGAACAAACTGGATGTAGTGCATACAGACTTATGTGGACCAACTCAAACAAGATCATACTATGGTGAAAGGTACTTGATTTTGTTTGTTGATTATTACTCTAGAATGGTGTGGGTTGCATTCTTAAAAGATAAATCTGAAGCATTTGAGAAGTTCAAGATATTCAAAGCTAAAATTGAAAATGAGTTTGGATTAAGGATAAAATGTCTAAGATCAGATAGAGGAGGAGAATTCACTTCTGACAAATTTTATGAGTATTGTGAAGAACATGGGATAAAGAGACAGCTAAGTGCACCTAGAACCCCTCAGCAGAATAGAATTACAGAAAGAAGAAATAGGTACATACTTGACACAGCACACACTATCATGATTGAAGGAAAAGTTGCACACAACTATTGGAGAGATGCGGTCAATACTGCAGTCTATACTATCAATAGAATTCAATTAATGCCAGGCACAGACAAGACACCTTATGAGCTATGGTTTGGGAATGTATCTATAGTAAAATACTTCAGAATGTTTGGAAGCAAGTGCTACATCAAGAGAGATGAAGTTATTGGCAAGTTTGATGTAAGAAGCGATGAAGGTATTTTTCTTGGTTACTCTACTAAAAGCAAAGCTTATAGATGTTTTAACTTAAGATTAAAGAAGATCATTGAAAGTGCTCATGTAAATATTGATGAAGGGTTTATGATTCAAGAGAGATATCATGATTATGCACCTATGATTGAAGAAGAACCTAGTCCTATCAGTAGAGAAATAGTTGTTGAAGAAATGTTTGACAACATTGATGTATTATTCAATGATCCTGAAACAAGTGAAGAAGAATCACAAAAGATAGATGAGAGAGTCACACCTAATGTTCCAAAATTCACATCAAGATACCATTCAAAAGAAGATATCATTGGAGATCAAAACAACAAAGTCATGACAAGATCAAAGGAAAAAAGTTTAACAGTTGATGAAGTGGTATGTTTACTTTCACAAATTGAACCCTTAAGTATTGAAGATGCATGTAATGATTCAGATTGGCATGAAGCAATGAAAGAAGAGACAGATCAGATAATTAAGAATGATACATTGGAATTGGTCCCTAGACCTAGTGACAAGAATGGGATTGGAAGCAAGTGGATATTCAAAAACAAGATGAATGAAGATGGTACAATAGTAAGGAACAAAGAAAGACTAGTATGTAAAGGATATGCGCAAAGAGAAGGAATTGATTATTCAAATACATTTGCCCATGTAAGCAGATTGGAAGCCATAAAGTTATTTCTAGCCTATGCAACATTCAAAGACTTTAAAGTATATCAGATGGATGTTAAGTCAACATTCTTGAATGGAGAGTTGAAGGAAGAAGTCTACATAGAGAAGCCTGAATGATTTACTTTATCAGACAAACCAGATATGGTATGCAGATTGAAGAAAGACCTTTATGGACTTAAGCAAGCCCCTAGAGCATGGTATGAAAGACTAGATGGCTACTTGACTAAGATTGGATTCAAGAAAGGAGCAACAGATTGTAACTTATTCGTAAGAGAGACACCTGAAGGATTATTACTAGTTGCTATTTTTCTTGATGACATTATTTTTTGTGGTAATGACAAGCTTAGTGCAAAATGTGCTAAAGAGATGC
Source organism: Chamaecyparis obtusa (assembly GCA_027943335.1). Classification (NCBI taxonomy): domain Eukaryota; kingdom Viridiplantae; phylum Streptophyta; class Pinopsida; order Cupressales; family Cupressaceae; genus Chamaecyparis; species Chamaecyparis obtusa. The sequence goes on along the minus strand of BSBK01001220.1, from coordinate 2,767,243 downwards.
AGAGAAAATTTGAAATGAGCATGATTGGACCTATCAAGTACTTTTTGGGACTGAATGTGTAGCAGACAGACAAAAGTATTTTCATTAATCCTGAGTCTAAGTATGTGAAAGAAATATTAAAGAAGTTCAAGATGGATGATTGCAAACTAGTAAGTACCCCTATGATAACAGGAAGCAAGATTTCAAAAGAAGATAATTCTACAGCAGTAGACAAGACCCTATACAAGTCTATGATTGGTAAACTCACATATCTTACTCAATCTAGACCAGATATTTCTAATGCAGTTGGTATTGTTGGAAGATTTATAGCACAACCTAAACAAAGTCATTTTATGGCAGTAAAGAGGATATTCAGATATTTGAAAGGAACTATAGACTATGGTTTATGGTATCCTAATTCAGAAAATGTAGAACTTCATATGTATACAAATGCAAATTGGGCAGGTTGCGTGGATGATAGAAAGAGTACCTCAGGAGTAGTATTTCTTGGAGATAGACTTGTTACTTGGAAAAGAAAAAAGAAGAATTATATTTCTTAGTCCACAATAGAAGCAGAATATTTAGCAGTATTACTAAATTGTTCTACAATTGTGTGGATCAAGAATATGATAAGGATTTTGGAATTCAGATTGATTACCCTATTTTTATTCATTGTGACAACACCAGCACTATCAATATGTCAAAGAACCATGTGATGCATGCAAAGAAAAAATACATTGAGATAAAATATCACTTCCTAAGAGAGAAAGTTGCAGAAAAGGAAGTAAAATTGGATTATGTGAGCACAAAAGAACATCTAGCAGACATATTCACAAAGCCTCTATCGAAGGATACATTTGAGTATCTCAGGGAGAAGCTAGGAGTAATTCTCTTCCCTGGATTTGATTAGAGTTTGTAGTAGTGCATCTGTCCTTAGTGACTAATGAATGGTTGACAAATCTACTTCAGGAGTAGTACCAGTGCTTATTTGTTATGGTTCCCTTTGCCATTGATGTCAAAGGGGGACTATGTAGTCATGAAAAACAAAATAGATGTTTTAATCTAGAAAGGGGGAGTATATTCTAGAAAGGGGGAGTATGTAGTAGTAAGGGGAGTATATAGCAATTGATATTCAGAGCATTCAATAATAGTTGGAAGATTCATCCTTAGGGGAGCTTTGTTGAGGAAATGGAGAATGTTATAAAATAATTGCACGTTTGGATTGGTGGTGTTTTTCATTCCATATGTTGCCATCAATACCAAAGGGGGAGATTGTTAGAGATTTGGCAGCAAGCCAGTGTTGACTGTATGTTTGTCATTGATGACAACATATGGTAAGCAGCGTGCATTGAAGTCTTATAGAGAGAGCCTTTAGCATATGTTTCTTAGATATGTTATCAGCATGATATCATAGACACAGAGGTTGATTTTGAGTATAGACAATTGTGTAGATTGTTTGTATCAAGAAGTGTTCCTAACAGTGTTTATATTTGTTTATATTTGTTTTGTAGACATGTTTATGATGCTATGTTCACGGACGCAGAGTCATTTGTGCAGTTGAAGTTGAGTTATGTTGTTTCTATTTTCCATTTACAATTTTCTAAGTTTCTCTGATGAAACTGACAATGTTTATATTGTTGTAGTAGTTGCACCTATCATTTTGATATGCATGTTTTCTTTTGTGTTTGGTGATGAGTTAAGAATTTTTGGTTAAGAACGCATAATGTATTTCAGCATGAGAATAAAGTTTCAGGTAATTTGGTGGAGCCGACTGTGTGAAGTGACGCGTCTACTCATATTGAGTTGCGCTATCCTATTTTGTGTTGCGTGATTGGTTTAGCCATTAGAGATGTTAGTGAAGAGTTATATTGTTTCTCTATTATGATTTCAAGGAAGTTCTAACAGGCTGACTTGATTATATCATTTAGAGAAGATAGTTATAGCCAGTCAGTTGAGATTGCTAAGTGTGATTGTGATTGTAAGAGCAGAGCAGAAGATGTGAATATACTGAGATAGTCATCAGTTGAAGATCTATGTGAAGAAGAAGAGAGTATAAGCTATTCATTGGAATTGATCAAGACAGTAGGTCCTCTTTCCAGTTCACCAAGATCCAGATATAGTGTATATCTGTTATGCAGAAAGTTGCAGCCTTCGCCATTTGAGTAGTGTGCTCCCGGACAATGTGTCCTCACCTTTAACAAGGTTAGTTGTAAAAGACTCCTAATAGGGTTTGACCTTTGACCAGGTCATTGTACTTCATGCATTGTAAAGATCAACTCCTAGCAGAGTTTTAAGATCTTCTAACAAAGATCATTATACTATAGTGCAGTTTATAGTGGGTGCTAATTCCCACTAGGGTTTTTGCCTATTTGGGTTTCCCTGTAACCAAAATTTGTGGTGTTGTGTTAAGTGTTATCTCATTGTGTATGTGATTAATGTTCTTCTATACTTAATTGGATAAAGAATTGAATCTTGTAGATAACTGATTCACCCCCCTTATTAGTTATCTCTTGGGACTATTCCTAACAGTTATAATTTAGTATTTAAAGACATTCAATGTAATAATCGTCATAGAACATGTTAGTTTAGAAATTAAAAAGAACATCTAGGAAAAACCACTTTGATTTATGAGCGAAAAAGAACTAAATTTATATGTCTACTATACACATGCTTATGTATGATATCTTTAAATCTTCATTCATAATCAATTCAGTCAATCCAAGAGACTAAACTAAGAAAATAAGAACCTAGTGATTTGGTAGATTCGCAAATGGTCTCTATTAGCACACACATTTTTTCAATTAAAAAATTAATAATTTAACTTAAATTACTTGTAAAATAACTTTATGTTAAATTTATCAATAAATAATTTATATTTTATTATTAAAAATATTTTTATAAAATGTCACTAGACTATGAACTGAAAAACAATGTTTATTTGAAAGATCTAGTAATTTTAGATAATTTTTAAATTAATTGTTGGTTGCACAAAAAGAGAAGAAAAATAAACTCCCCTCAAAAGGTTATAAATGAAGGAGCTAGGTAGAAGCATGATCTATTGTATTGTTGCCAAAATTTCTTTGTCAAAGATCAAGCAATCAATGTTCATGTTTTCAAAGGACAAAAAACCTCTTAATTTTTTAATTAGATTTTGGGACAAAAATCCTCATATCCATTTAAGGTGATTCCTTCTATAGATTGGATATGCATCAAAAGGCTACTTTAGGAGCATATTGAAGATTTTAAAAGTTAAACTTGCTAAAAATTAAATATTTTTTAAATTTCAATTTGTTCATTGTTTTCTAACTTCAATTAATTTAGTTTTGTGCTTGTGTGTGATGAAATTACTAACCAGTTATGTTAACTTAAATAGAGAACTTATAAGTCAAAATAATAGTGGGAGGAAAAGTCACTCCCTAAGGGTCACTTGGGCGAAGCCCAAAAACCATAGAATAAGGGCATAGCCCTGAAACATAAACAACACAAAACTAAATGGGCATAGCCCAGAAAGGAAACACCCTCATGCGGTCAAAGTTGTAGCCGAAGGAGGTGGAGGGTTTGGTTCATCCTTCTTTCCCCATCCCGGCTTGTAATCTAGTTTACGATCTAGCAATGTCTAGGCATCAACATTATCTTCTTTAGCTTCCTTATCTTCTTGCCATGGGGAGATAGCCAAAGCCAACCTGGGGTAGCATTTGGAAGACAAAGGCTAGTCTAAATAAACAGCTAGAGTTGGCCAACCCAAGTGTGGCAAACTAGCACCTGTTGTTGGAGGCCATATTGACAAAGGTCTACGTCAATGTGGAGGAACGATAGAACTATGCGTCAATGATAACTAGTGGTGGGGTGAATGGTGGCGAGGAGGCTAAGAATAATAAGTGCTTCTATGTCATCGAGAATAATTTTGACCTCGTCGATGACCACAAGAAGTGGAATGACCACCAGAAATAGAAGCTTTTGAGGGAACTCCAGCCATCATACATGGAGCATTTCCCTAGTTTTGCATTAATTCTTGTAGGTAGGCCACCTCAAGGGCCACCCTATTAGCTTGGACCTGTATCTATAACATCACATTATTTCATATGCAAGCTTTAGCAAAAATAGATACATTAGAATAAATTAAGGCGTGTGGAAAAACTGTTACATTTATGTCTTTCCAAATAGCAAAGAGAATTTCCATTCTGAAAGTGTGCTAAAGTTGTAGGAAAGGAAAAGGAAGTCTAGGGTTATCTCCTAGAAGAACCATATGCCACATGAATAGTTGTGGGTGAGATGGAGAAAAGAAATCATGAATCCACACCCAATAATTATGAGCCCTCTGATAGAACCAAAACAAGTGAAGGAAAGACTCAGACTAGCCATAAAAAGGGCAAAAAAGATCTGGGATACCCAAATGATGGAGGTGAGACCTAATGGAAAGACTTGGAAAAGAATACACAAGGAAAAATGAGCTATTTTAGGTTCTATGATAGTAGACCAGACTATAATAAAACGTAACCTCTAGGTAGAATGTGAAGATTGTAAATGCCAATGCTAGTTTAAAACATGCACCATAGGCAAGTGATATGAAAGCTAGTGATATCCATGTCGAGGTTTGTATCTCTGGAAATAAGTCTCTAGATACCAATGCTAGTCCTTCCACCAGGGACTAAGGCTAGTGATGCCAATCTTATGCAAAAGTTCATCTAGAAAAAGAGAGACTAATAATTCAAAAGTGTCATGATCCTAGCAAGTAAGGAAAAATTGAGCCTATGCATCCTCCCAACTACGAAGAGACATAATAAAACTATAGAAAAGGTCCTTTGGGGCATGAATGTCACACTTGTAAAAGCATAGAGCGTGGAGACCTAAAATTCATGCAAGTGGTGGGATTTGCATTTGAATTAAGGCAGACCACCAAAGGTTGTGCTGATTGAAAGACAAACCATCTCAAAAGCTACCTCCATGCCAACGGAGCCATGGTTTAGAAGCTTTCCATGCTTACCAAATGCTCTTTTCTACAAAGGAACCTTGTATTTGAACTAGTTCTCTCATCATCAAAATGGTCTGGAAGCTAATCTCTTTCCATGTTGGGCGATGCAAAGGATACCTAGAAGAGGTGCAGTGGTGAAGAAGAACTTTTCTAGATTCATTTCCTAATACACAATGAATAACTCATTTTCAACACATAAGGCTTGGCCCTACTTGTGATTGGAAATGAGGCCAAGACCACTAGATTTCTTAGGCAAGCAACAATAATCCCAAGAAGCTCAGTGAAAAACATGTTTCTCTATATTCGAAGCCCATAAAAAATCTTGTAGAAACGTCTCAAGCTTACTATAAGATGCTTTGGAGGGTGACCAATAAGAAGAATAATAAATCTATGTGGTTGCGATAACTTTGAAATAGGATTTAAAATTTCCCAGCGAGGGAAAGAGGCTAGGTCAACCAGTATGCCAATTTGGTTTCAATTTTGGAGAGCACTGCATTCCAAATTTGTGTGGTTGATCCATGAAAGGTAAAAGGGATTCCCAAAAATCAGAAAATTTGGCCATGATGGATCCATTTCCAGTCATACTGGAGAATCCATTGTGGAGCTAGGAGGAATGATTAACGATAGAAAATAGTTTTATGTTATTGGATCGTTGAGCTAAAAGCTAAGAAGAAGGTGCCAAGGCATTGAAGAAAATTTTGGATATTCTTTCTATCCTATATGGGGGTAAGGAAGGAATCATCAGCAAAATGGCCATTAACAAGTCATTCATTAGAATTAGGAAGAGAAATGCCTCGAACCCAACCTACAAAAATAGTAGAGGCAAGAAAATAACCAAAGCCCTCGGTAGTAAGCACATATTATGAAGGTTCCAAAGGGTAGCCTTGATGAATTGACCTATGTAGGCCAAAAGAAGTGGGTTGGGGATCGTTAATTGCAATGCAAGCATTAGTATTAGAAAAAAACATTGAACTGAAGGAACAAAATGAGGGCCAAAACCAAGAGCTTTTAACATAGCCAAAATAAAAGGCCACTCAATGTGATCATTACTTAAATAGAAAAATCATTTTTTTTAAAAATGGCGTTCTAATTGGATTGGCAGACCCATTCCATACCCTCCCAGACAACTATGATATTATACAGTATGAATTTGGATTGTATAAATCTAATCTTGTCATAACACACAACCTAAGGAATGAGATGGAAAATTTTAAGAGTGAGAGCCTTGGCAATAATTTTATATGAAACATTGAGCAAAGTAATTGGATGTCAGTTACATATATCCTTAGGATCACTGGTATTAGGTATAAAATTTATATATCCTTTATTTATTTCTACACCTAATGAACCATTTTGAAATGCTTCTAGATAAATATGGTGAAGGTCTGACCCTAGATAATCCCAAAGAGCTTTATAAAATTCATAGGGGAATCCATCACAACTAGGGGATTTATCATCTTCCATGAAAAATGTCACGTCCTTAAGGTCTTGAATAGACAAGGTTTGATCATAAAAATCCCTTTGGGAGTTTGATAAGAAATTAAGGATTGTTGCAAGACAATCCTCGAGGGCTTGTTGACTAGAAAAAGTGGGGGCTTGAGAAGTGAAAGTATTTTGATAATTATTAACAAAGGCTTGGAGAATGTTTGGAATTTCAGTGAGAACTGGAGTACCCTCTCTGATCCTTTTAATGCCTGGAGAGGCACGTCTAGGGTGTAGACAGGAAAAGAACTCCTTACTAGCCCTATCTCCCACTTTCAGCTAGTGCAAACGTGCCTTAATTTGAGCACCTCTGGTTGCATAGCTATCATCAACCTACTTATGATGATGAAGAGTTGCCACTTTAACTTGCGATTCAGTTGAGAAGGGACGAGCTGCCAAGCTCTCAATAGCGGCTCACAAATCCTTTGTATGATTTCAAAATTTGTGTATGTGTAAAATTTTCAAATTTTATTTTTTTGTGAAGTTTTCAAAGCATGATTGAATTGATTTTGAATAATTTTAAGCATTTAATTCTTTCTTTGAAAGAAAGCAAAAAATTATTGACACGATTACAAAAATATTGTAATAAAAACCTCAAATTATCTTTGAGATATTGATTTAATATAACTTTGGATATAAAATCATGCAAATAATTCACAGTTATTTTCATTGATATTCAAAAATTGCTATGACATTAACTTTATAAACTTTGACAATTATAGACTAAACTGTCTTCCAAAAACTCTAGACTTGACATAATTTACAAGCAATTTCCTTTCTTGGATTTCCAAATCATTAGAAATAAGGATGGTACCCTTTCTTATTGAGTCTTTAGGAAATCAAAAAATATAGACTCATAAGTGCTTGCCTCTTCTCACCACCATCCAATCCAAAAAATGGGTGTCCTCAAACTCTATTGCCACCCGAGTTTATCACATTTATGATAAGGACTATATTAATCTTGAACTTGTCCACCTCTATTGTGTTTTCAAACTTAATGGTTTTAGTGATAAACAAATATGTCATTCCTTCAACCATGCAAAAAGTTGCTCTATTGCTTCACCTAAACCCTTTGCACCTCAAACCTCCTTGATTGCCAAAATCTCTAAAATTCTTCATTGAAATGGTATTCTCTATGCCTTCAAACCCATCTCCACCACTAGAAGGTTTACACCCTTTGTTAAAGATCCTTTGCCTCCTCTTTTACACTTTGGAGTTTTTAAGATTGATTGATCCTATGGCACACCACACATTGGGAAAATGGGATGATCCATTAGCACCACGATTAAAGAGCACAATGTTGATAGTAAACATAATTGTATCTCTAAATCGGTCCTAGCTGAACACTCCTACCATACCAAACACCATATCTCCCTTGAAACTCCCAAGTTATAACCATCAAAGACAATTTTTCAAATGTAAACTTGAGTCTATCTCTCTAAAAAAACCATGCTACTAATCTCAATCAAGATGAAGGTTAGCATATAAATATTTTTCCTAAATTGAATTTTTTTTTCAATTTATTTAGATTGTTTCCTACACATTCTAAAATCTATCAAAGTGGCTTTTTGCAGGGATAAGTATTTCACGTCCAAATGTCTCTTAATCTAAACCAACTGATCCATGTTGTTGTCTATACACAATAAATGCCTTAACAAGTTTCCAAAGCCCTAGCACTGTAATTGATAATTTTTTAAAAATCCAAATCATAAGCAATTTATTTAGTTTATAACATACAGTGTTGTGGTGTTCTCAGAAGGTCAACTTCAAAATTTAGTTTCTTGACACCTGTTAATCTTCATGCAAAACCACTTTGCAAACTTACTTATGTCACCTTCACGTACAAACTTGCAAGTTTTCATAGTCATTAGATTCCAATTTTTTTCAGAGCTCTAACTTTTCATGGTTTTGACTGTTTGTAAAATAGTCTTTGATCAAAACAACTTCAGAGGCCGACTTTGATAGAGAATATCTTACACCCACAATTGAGTTTCATAGAGGTTTGAATGACAAGGAGATTGTAGGATATGGAAAGTGGAATCATAAAAAATATGGTAAATGTTCTCACAGACCACCTTGAAAGGAAGTTATTCTGAAGAAATTTCATCAGTTTGGAATGCTGTATAATCTAGAATCTTCACTGATTTGGGAAGTGTTAGCAATATATGGATGCACAGACTATGCACTTGAGTGGTTTTATAGAACAGAGAGACGATGAAGATATGCAATTTGCAGACGTTGTCCAAAATCCATCACTTTTGAAGACATAGATCATGCACCACAATGAGCTTGGGACAATCTCATCCCAAATAGGATTCTCATATATTGCAGGAAACATAAAATTGAGATTTAGCAACACCAAAAAAGCAATCACATCATATATCCAAAGGTGTCTTCTACTGATAAAATTGTGAAAAGAAGTCATGTTATCTCTCCTGAATCTGATGTGGAAAAGAAAGTTGTAAAAATGAAAATGGAGTCACCATCTTCTACTTTGAGAAATTTTCCATGGAATCTATCAAAGGAAAAGTATCTCCAAAACCATCTGTAAAGGAAGAAAAGAATACATCGAGTCGTTCACTTCCAAAGGTTGGTAGTGTTCCTAAATTGCCTAAGAGGGCAATGAAGGATACAGATATTTGTTCTTTAATAAAGGATGATAAACATTTTATCTTGGATATGAAGAAGAGTCTGGGTATTAAACAAAGTCAAAAGGTTATGATTTGAATAAGAATAAAATAGTCTAGGGATTAACTTCTTCTAAACAAGATCAGAACAAACCTACTGTTGCTCTACTCACTTTTGTTAAAAAAAATAACATAAAAATAGTAATCATGGATATCATTAAAATAACATTAAAATAGTAATCATGGATAATTTTGGATGATGTATACAAAAGGCATCGAGTACCATCAACACACAACAATCTGATCAATCCGATAAGGAATCTGGATAAATCTATAACTCAAGGAAAGGTAGACGGATTTGTCGGGGCTGTTCGCACAACTTCAAAATTTTTTGAAGAAGGTGGCAATATTGATGATGCTGAAGCTGTTTGTGGACTAGATATACTGCTCAATATGAAAAAATGAAGAAATAAAGTAATTTTTCTAAGAAAATAATTTACAATTTACTATAATGTAATTAGTTTTTGGGGTGTCTGATTAGTTTGACGAGAATAACTAATCAGTTTTTAAACAAAGAGTTGTAGTCTCTTGTGTCTATAAAAGAGGACCATCTATTGGATAAGACAGAATTAGATTTCATAAATATAAAAGAGGACCATAGATTGGATAAGACAGAATTAGATTTCAGGAATAAGAAAGGAAGCAATATACAGAAATACAAATTTAAGGATGTATATAATGTAGTCTTTTTGGAGTTGAGTGATGGAAGTTTTATGTTAATAAAGTGTTTAATCTTTAGTGTTCAACTTTTTTGTTGCAATTATTGATTATCTATTATCTAGTTATCTTCAACTTGAATTCTTGTTACCATTTAAACCAATATATCAAGTATATTAGTTGGTTTATCAAAACACACTTGTTGTTCTTGTGTGATTGATTTTAGATAGTTGGAGTGATAAGGAGGATCTCTTTTAGATTATTAAAGTAGAACATGGTGATGAAGCTTCCTAGCCCATTTATATATGTAAGCCATACACATTACAATGTGCCTGGCAGTTTGAGTTAAGCCAATAGAAAAACACATATCCTTTAGAGTTTTTGACTCCAATGCCCAATGAATTGAAAAGCACTGATCAATCACTCCCTGAACATACTTGTAGCATCGAAAAATTGAATCACTTCCATTTAGGACTAGTTTAGCCCTCCGAGTAAGTGGTTTGGGGTCATGGCAAATGCCTTGAATGGGTCTTTGATTTGGATCTGACTTTTTTCCCTTGTTCTGCCCCATTTTCCATTTCTTTCCAGCATAATTCTGGCATCCTGGATTGAAATTCTGAGATTCTTAACCTCAAGGTCAAGGTCGACCTCGACCTTGACCTAGGGTTCAAAGTTCAAAATCTCAAGGTTTCTGGATGTTGAGTTTCAGAAAGTTTTATTTTTCCACTTCCGGGTCAGCTGTTTCGGGCTTTGGAACAGTAAACTCTTAAATTATATTTAATTTAGGTCCATTTCTAGGGGTAAATGCTTAAATGGGAATTTAATTCTCCTATATCGGCCTCTCTAGAAGTTTGTACCCTAGATCACTATAAAAGGAAGCCTTCTCCTCTCATTTTCTCCATCAAATGTCATCTCTCAATCTCTCAAGTGCCATCAAGTTTTCTCAATCACTCAAGAAAATGTAATCAAGCAATGAAGAAGTAAGTAAGAAGGAGAAAGAAAGCATTCAAGCATTCATCCATCTTCAAGAATTCAAGATCCAATTCATCAAGGAGATCCATTGGTAGCCATTGAAGGATTCAATCTCTATGGAGCCCTCTTGTTGAAGATTCATCCATCCATTTTCATTTAAGCATCTTCCTATATCAAGATCCATTCAAGATTAGTGTTGAAGATCTAAGATAATTGATTTGAGACATCCTACATTAATTCTAGATTCATTTGGAGCATCCATACTTGTGGATTTAAGGATTTGAGTCCTCCACAAGGATTTCAACATAGGCAAGGTGAGTTGTTTCATTTACTTTGTTTATTACTGCAATTTCAATTCAATTTCAAGGTTAATTCCTAAATTGGGGTTTGACCAAGCCAAGACCCTCTCCCCCAACAAAAAAACTATTTTTCTTGCAGGAACATGTACAGAACAATGAATTATAGTGCAGATCTAGACAACAGTTTTGACAAACTTTTAGGGTCCGCGAACAAAATTTCCGTCAGAGCAGCGCAGGTCAAGGTCAAAATTTTGGGGTCAAGGTTGACCTTTCTACCTAGGTCAAGGTCAACCTTTTTTAGAAAAGCAAAAAATTTATGGGTTTTCTCTGTCTCTGTGTTTCCAGTCCAGATCCAGTTGCAGAATTCTAAAAACTGAGTACAAACATCAGAAAATAACATTTTCCAGATCTGTCATACTTTGAGGTTAGTATTTGTCTTCAATTCAATAAATATTTCAATTCTATTTTCTATAATAGAATATAAGGTTTTCTTCTGTCTTCATATTCTTCATCGATTGATTCATTTATGCATTGACCATTTTCTTGTGGTTAATCAATTTGGATCTTTCCTTTGAGAATTTGGGGTTAAGATGAAGATCTTACCTTCCCCAATCCTATCTTTTCAAACATTAAACTTTGGTAAACACATCATCTTTTTATATATTACATTTTTGGTGAACCCGCGATAGACAACTCTTTCTTTTATGGTGTTAGATCTTACATGTATTAGCCTTATTTTATGTGTTTGTATTTACATTTCATATAAAGAAAAAATACAATTTAAACATTTATTTGTTCATGCTTTATGTTTTCCTAGTATAGTTCATTTGCATTGCATTGGTATATGAGCTTTATTAGCTCTAGTCCTACTTATAATATTCTGGTTAGAAGAAGTCATAGACTTATGGGTTTCTTTGATCCTGAGTCCTCCTCTCCTCTTAGGATCCTGGATGATAATTTGATTACTCATGATTCCAATCTTACTATGGAGCATAACTCTTCTCACTCATCTCATGATGAGGATGATGCTTTAAGAGTTCCTCCTGAACAAGTCCAAAAACTTTCAAATGAACTTGATAAAATGGAAAATTGGCTTATTCAAGAAAACCATAATCAAGACTTTATTCAATCTATAGATGCTCTTAAGAAAGTCCTTCATGATAGTGATCAAGGTGTTAATCTCTTGCGTGATATTACTCATCTTGTGCATTGAAATGTTAAACCTTTAGCTCAGGAAGCTCAAGATTTAGGATTTACTCCTCCTGTTACTAGTGTGGAACCTTCTTTCATTCCTTTACCTAGCATTCCTACTTATACTCCTCCTTTAATGACTACATTGATTCCCTCTCTTCACACGAGTGTTCCTCCAGTGTCTCTACCTAATTCAAAACCTTCTTATCATAGTGTTCCTTTCACTTATTCCAACCTTCTTCCAACTGTGGTTCCAAGTGTTCCACCGATTGTGTCTTCCATTCCTGCTGCTTCCAACACTTTACCTAGTGTTTCTAATGTTCTTATGCCTCCTATTTCATCTAATGATTCCACAATCATTAGTTTGTCTCAAACTATGTCCTCTTTACAACAACAACTTGCGTCTTTAATTCAATCCAAGTTTAGTATTTCTACATGTGACATGGGCAGTCCTTTATCCCTAGACATTGTTCATGCTCTTGTTCCTCAGCAAGACGATATTCCTCATCTTGAGAATTACAATGGTAAGAGAGACCCTATTACTCATGTTAAAACATTTCAAATCCTTTGTAGTGACTATGCTCATGACCATAGGATTTTAGACAAGTTGTTTGCTAGAAGTTTTCATGAAAATGCCTTGCAATGGTATTGTTCCTTGCCTCCTTACTCTATTGAGTCTTTTCCAAAACTTGATAATGTCTTTATTTAACAGTTTTAAAATAACATTGGTCCACAAGTGTCCTTAACTGATTTGATGCATTGTAAACAAAATACTAAAGAAAATTTAATTGGATTTATTGGTATATTTAAGCATTTGTATGCTTGGATTTCTTATCTTGTTCCTGATATTGATATTCAACATATGTTTATTTCAAATTTACAAAAGGATATTAGAGATAAGATTCAACTTACTAAATTTACCTCTTTTCAACAACTTTGTGTAGCGCTTCATCATTATCAATTACAAGTGTGTCAATTTGAGAGCAACACTCCAATGGCTCATGTTCTAGTTGATAAGAGTGATGCTGCTCCTAATCCCAACAAGTTTCAAAAATCTAACAACTATGTCAAGATAAATAAGCAAGAAAATGCAATTTTTGATCAAGTTCTTGTTGCATCCAACAATACCACTTCTGCATCCACTCCTTTTTGTCTAAATCATATGTTTACTCCTCTTTCTAAATCTTTGCATTTTATTATGAATAAATTGTTGAATGCTAATATGATTACTTTACCTCCTATTTGACCTCTTTTACCTACTACGATGGCATCTAAATCCTTTGTTTTCAAAGCCTTTTGTCAATTCCATCGTCAGAGTTGCCATTATAAATCGAAGTGTTATTCTTTAAAACATAAGGTTCAAGATCTAATTGATTCTAATGCTTTATCTATTGATAATTTTGATGGTAGTGGGAATAAATCTGTTTCTCCTCCTAATCAAAATCTCCAAATCTATACGAATCCTTTGCCTACACATGATTCTAATACCATTGTTCAGCCATCTTATGTGGATATTGTTTATGATTCAAAGATGGATGATCTCAATCATATTGTTAACCATGTAGAGCATGTTGTTTTGTCTCAATCTATATCTCCACCCCAACCTCAATCTCAACCTAAACTTCAAGTTCCACCTCAACCTAAGTCTAAACCAAACCCCAACTTGGAAAACAACCTAAGGATAAAAGACCTAGGGAACTCTTGATTACCTTTAATGATTTTGAGACTATTAAAGCTCCTGATGGTCCCCTCTACATTTATGAGCTAGGATTTCTAAGATACCTACCCATGGTTGTCTCGTTGATCCTACATCCTTAGTCAATGTTATTACTGAAGAAAATCTTTTTATAAAGAACTTACAACATAATTCTTATGATACATCAGATGTATGGATTCAAACTTGTAATGGTTTTCTTTATCCATCATTTGGTTCTATTAACTTTCTTGTTGAACTTTGTGGTAAAGTTGTGAAAACTAACTTTGTTGTTGTTCCTACTTATGATAAGTTTCAAGTTAAGTTTGGTTTTCCTTGGTTGAATGCCATGCATGATGTTGCTTCTCCTATCTACAAGTGTCTTAAATTCATTCATGATGAAAAAATGAAGATGATTAATCATAGTTTATATCAACCTTCTAGGCCTAGGGATTGTGCTACCCTTGACTTCTTTTGGCCTTCATTACCTAATTCATGTCCTTCTTGACCTAATAACCTTTTTCGCTCATATCAAGCCTATAAACATCGCAAGATTATTGAGTTAAGCATGCCTCAAATAGATCTTAACCATGGTATTTTTCCTATGCCTTCCATACCTCCTTTATCCATGGCTTCTAGTTCTATTAATCAAGCTTCTAGTGTTTCTTTTCAGCCTACTAAGAATCCTACTAATCCTCCTATAGAACTTGTGAAGGAACTGTAAGATTTGATGAAAAGAAAATCTATTAAGCCCAAGAAACCTGCATGCAAAAACCTGTCATAAGGAATAAATCTGTAGGAAACAAACAAGGGTTTTTCTCTGACAATAGGAAAGTTTATTATTATCATCCAAAAGAATAAATCAAATATACAATGGATCAATCCTTATAGAAGGAGATCGAAAAACCTAATGGGAAACCATAATAGGTAAATAGGCATTTAATAATTAGATTTAATTATTAAATGACTAATGCAAATGCATAAAGGGAAATCTTAAGAGGTACTAAAGTTAATTTAATTAATGTAATTAAATTAATTCTTTACTCTAACAGCCCCCCTTAAGATGACCAACAATGCAGCTACAAAAAATGTAAGAAAGAAGCAAAGGAACTACAGTGCTGAATGCAAATTTGGGTCCTGGCAACATGGCCTAATGAGGTACCCAATCACAACCAAATCTCTATGAAAAAGAGAAATAGGGAAAACCACATGGGAAAAACCCTCCTCCAAAAAGAGATAGAAAGATGTGGAAAGAAGAAAAAAAGAAAGGAAAGGAGGCCTCAATGAGACCCCCCAAGGACAACTTCCTTCACTCCAAGCATAGAAAGTAGCTGAAGATACTAAAGGGATGCAAAAGTCTTAGTGAAGATGTCAGCAACCTGCTCTAAAGTGGGAACATACTCCAAGTTGAGAGAACCATCCTGAATCAGATGCCTAATGAAATGCATATCGATCTCAATGTGCTTGGTCCGTTGATGCTCAACTGGGTTGCGGGAAATATGAATGGCATTCTGATTATCACACCAAAGAAGAGTGGGACTATCAAGAGGAAACCCAAACTCTGTCATCAATTTTCAAAGCCATAAAACCTCCTAACTAGCTAGCACAACTACTCAATACTCTGCCTCTGTAGATGATAATGCAACAACTGTCTTCTTCTTAAAAGACCATGTGATAAGACTAGAACCAAGACAAAAAACAAAGCCAGAAGTAGACTTTCGACCATCTATATCACCACCCCTATCGACGTCTATGAAACCAATAATGTGAGGATCTCCTAATGTATATTGAATGCCATATGAAGTAGTGCCCCGAATGTACCTCAAAATACATTTGGCAACTTGCCAATGACTCTCATGAGTTTCATGGGAGAATCGAGAGACAATACCAACCACAAAGGAAATGTCAGGATGAGTGTGTGTTAGGTACAACAAACTACCCACAAGTTGCCTATATAAGGTGGAGTCCACTGAAGGAGTAGAGAGAGTGGTAAACAAAACAACACCTGACTGAAAAGGTGTGGGAGCAGGATTGCAATCAAGCATGCTGAATCTCTAAAGCATGTCAAGAGCATACTTATGCTAGTGTATGGAAATCCCATTCGAAGAATGAATAACCTATAGGCCCAAAAAGTAGTGCAGAAGTCCAAGATCTGTCATCTCAAACTGCTCCATCAATGCTCTCTGAACACTCTAAATCATAGAAGATGAGTTACCTGTGATGATGAGATCATCAACATACAACACAAGTATCACAAGATCATCCCCATGACACTGAATATACACTGTAGGATTAGAATGAAAGTGGGTGAAGTGTGAGGCTAGCAAGAAAGAGTCCATCTTCTCATACCAAGCCTGAGGGGCTTGTTTGAGACCATATAATGACCTCCAAAGTCTACACACAAGAGAAGAGTCCTGCACAAAACCATGTGGTTGTTCCTTATAAATATCCTCATGTAGATCCCCATGCAATAATGCACTCTTCACATCCATCTGATACACTGTCCAACCTTGTAAAGCTACAAGATAAAGTACCAAGTGAATAGAATACATCTTGGAAATAGGAGCAAAGGTCTCAAAGTAATCAATACCCTCCACTTGTGAAAATCCCTTCACAAAAAGATGTGCCTTATACTAATCAATAGATCTATTTGTAGCATACTTGGTATGGTACACCCACTTGTACCAAACTAGCTTTCTTCTTTTTGGAAGAGTACAAAGATCCCAAGTGTGATTCTTCATCAAAGATGAGTACTCCTCATCCATAGCCCTATCCTACTCAGGATGTCCTGTTGCCTCTGAAAAATTGTGAGGATCATCTAAAACATCATGACTCAAAATACTAGTACCAGATCATTGAGCATGCGTACAATAGGTATCTGAAGGATCTCCTTCCAAAGAACCACCAACACTGAAAGTACCCTGAGCCCACTTGGGCACTCATGGAATATCTGGTAGAGGAGGGGGAGGTTGATCATCATCTAAATCATCCTCAGAGGATATAGAATCTTGAAGAGGAGAAGAGGAATTACTAGGCAATGAAGGAGAAGTTGGTGATGGAGGCTCCATCTGAGGATAGCGCTCATCAAACTGGACATCTCACCAAAAAAAAACCTCTTTGTAATCAGGATCAAACAACTTGTATGCCTTCATATCCTCATAGTAGCCAACAAATATCATTGGTCAACTCTTCCTCTCCATGGATTTCCTCTAAGCATCTAGAATAAATGCACAAGCCTCACTGCCAAACACTTGAAATGTAGAAACATCAGGCTTGACATGGGACCAAGCCTCCTCAAGAGTCAAATGTCATAATGCCTTATGAGGCATCCAATTCTGAATGTAGTTGGTACAATTCACTGCCTCTACCCAAAAGGAAAGCTGCATATCTCGAGATTGTATCATACAATTGGCCATCTCCCACAATGTTCTATTCTTTCTCTCATCAACACCATTCTACTGAGGGGTATGGGGAATTGTCAGCTGATGTACTATACCCTGCTTAGTACAAAAATCATGCAAAGACTGATTCACATATTCTTGCCCATTGTCAGTGCGTATCCACCTGATAGAAAGACCAGAATGCTTCTCCAAAAATGTCTTAAAGACTTGAAATGAATCAAAGATGTTAGCCTTGTACCTCAAGAAGTACACCCATGTACATCTGGAGAAGTCATGAATAAAGGTGAGCACATAACGAGCACTAGAAATAGGAGTGGAAAATGACATGAGATCACTATGTATCAAATATTAGGAATGCATGCTAAATGTTTGGCAGCCATTCTGTAGTAGTTGTTGTTGCATTCATGACTATGATTGTCATTGATGTCAACACAATGATCTACCAGAGACTTGCAGAGAAGTAGATAGAGTTTGGATTAGCGCACGTGGGTTATTTTAGTTGGAGCTATGCGATGTTGAGGATATATTCTTTGATGTGTTATATGTCTATGGTTAAGAGCGCAGATAGTAATTCATTTATTCATGGAAGTTATGAGCATTTTCGTGGAAGCAGTATTTAGGCAGTGTTCTTGAGTAGCAGTTTGTGGAAATCAGATGATATCTCCTAATCGGGATGGAATTTGGTTTTTCATAGTTAAAGGGAATTGGAGACACATTGATAGTGATGTGGATGATAGTGCAAACTTTGAGGTTGCACAAGTGAAGATTTATTGTATTTGGAAGGTGATAGTTTTGTGTAATTTTGGTGTAGCGTGTGGAAACTTTTATGTTGTAATTGTATACCAACTCATTTGTAATTATTTGAGTGTGGTATAAAGGAAGGAGTGTATTTCCTTGTTTTAGTGTTGTAGTAGTGATATGGTAGAAGAGGTTGTGTGTGATGTTGTATGCATGAAGTGAAGAAAAGAGCTAATTGTGAAAGTGAATATGTGAAGGAAGACATGCAAGGTATAGAGATTTGAAATTGAGATTTGGTGTAACAATGAGTGTGGTTTGGCACAGTCAGAGAAGATGTAACATATTATTTTGTTGAGTAATACAAAGATTATTTGGACAATGTGTTCAGTGATCTTACCCTAAAGCTATTTTTGTAGTGGGTCCTTCTATCTTCCATAACTCTTAACAGGGTTAGAATCTTTTAACAGGGATTCAAAATCTCTTAACAGGGATTCATATGTACTGAATGTATTTCATAAGACTCCTAACAAAGTCCATCCTTTCCCAAGGAATATTCATATTAGTGCATCTTTTGTGGGCATCATTCCCACCGGGGTTTACTCTTTGATCAAGAGGGTCCCTAGTCAACATATCTTGTGTCATTGTGTGTGAATATCTTTCTATGGTTGGTAATTATAGTGCTTATATGGTTTAATGCTGTTGAAGATGATAAAATTTATAATTATTTGATAACTGATTCCCTCTCAGTTATCTTGGTGGACTTTACTTTCTAACAATTGGTATCAGAGTGGCAGGTCCTTGAAAAAGAAGTTTAACAGCTTAAGGAGATCCTTGGCGAATTTCTAGAAAGAAAGCCCTAAGTTTGATGGAGTAAATTTTGACAGCTGGAAAGAAAAGATGAAGACACACCTACTATGTTTAGGACTAGGTTATTGGTTGATTACAAAGAATGATAAGACTATCATTGAAGAGGACAATCTTGAAACATGTACTGCTGATGAGAGAGATCTATTCATGTGTAACATACTTGCAAGAGAAGCACTTTTGACAGCCCTTCCGGAGAATGAATATAGTCAGGTAAAATATTTGAAAAAATCTCATGAAATTTGGAATGCTTTACACTCTACTTTTGAAGGTGATGAACATGCAAAAAGAGTTAGATTACATATTTGGATATGTGCATTTGAAGATATAAGAATGTTGGAAGATGAATCTATTAGAAGCTATATT
Organism: Chamaecyparis obtusa; assembly: GCA_027943335.1. Lineage (NCBI taxonomy): Eukaryota > Viridiplantae > Streptophyta > Pinopsida > Cupressales > Cupressaceae > Chamaecyparis > Chamaecyparis obtusa. Next base: position 2,747,942 of record BSBK01001220.1, on the reverse strand, counting down.
GGTAGAATGTCATAAATTATTACAGGTATAAAATCTTATGGAGGAACAAAGACAAAGAATGAAGTGATATAGAAAATTCTGAGGACATTGACTCCTATATTTAAGTAGACAACACAGATGATTGAACAAGTTATACCTTGTACTACAAACTTTATAAGAGAAACTCTTCTTGGAAGATTGGAAGCAACATAAATGAACTTGAGATTATTAGGAGGCTTACCTAGAATGGAGACAACATTCAGTGCTCTTAGTGTTCACCCTACTTTGTCAAGAAGCATCAGTGTGAGCAGAGATTATGCTGGCAGCAACAGATCTAGAAATGAAGAAGACAAGAAGATTGAAGAAGGGATTGCCTTGCTTGTGAAAAGAGAACCAGATGGTAAAAAAATATTTAAATGTTGGACTTGTCAAGAATATGGTCATTTTGCATCAAAATATCCTAAGAGAGTTAAAAAGTACAGAAACAATTTCAAACCTAGAAGATCTAAGGAATGTTTTTACGCTAGTGATGAAGATCTTGAAGCTAGTATAGAAAGAACTTTAAGTGAAAGTGATACTGAGAATAATGATGACATAGGATTTGTAGCAATTAAAGAAGAGAATCCTGAAACTGATATTAAGGAAGAAAAAGCCTTAGTTTCTCAAGTTGAAAAGAAATTTGATTGGATTATAGATAATAGTTGTTCACATCATATGACTAGAGACATGAAAAAGTTCATAAAGTTTAATGAATATGATAGAGGAATTGTTAGAGTTTGAAACAATGCACCTTGTTTGATAAAGGTATAGGATCTATTACTCTTTATGGAAAGACTAATACTGATGATGTTTATTTTTTGGATGGATTGAAACATAATCTTTTGAGTGTTGGACAGTTAGTTGATAAGGGATATCAAGTTTGGTTTACTAAGAAAACTTGTGTGATAAAAGATAAAGATGGAAATATGATTGGAACTGGATCTAGAACCAGAGGTAATGTATTTCAGTTGAATCCTACTAAGATGACATGTTTAATTACTAAGATTGATGACAGTTGGTTATGGCATATAAGGTTTTGTCATATAAACTTTGATAACATTATAAAAGTAAGTACTACACTTGCAGTAAGAGATTTACCTAAAATTATGAAGCCTACTAACATGATTTGCAAAGAATGTGTAATGGCTAAATAGAAGAGAAGTTCTTTTCCTAGTAAGAAGTTTACATCTATAGAAAAGTTGGAGATTGTTCATACAGATTTGAGTAGTCCTACCAGGACTAGAGGATTCTATGGAGAAAGGTATTTTATGATTCTTGTTGATGATTTTACAAGAATGATGTGGATTGTATTTCTTAAAAAAAAATTTGAAGCATTTGATAAGTTTAAGATTGTTAAGAACAAATTTGAGAATGAATCTAGAATGAAGATTAAATGTTTGAGATCTGATAGAGGTGGAGAATTTACTTCTAGAGAGTTTAACACCTTTTGTGAAGAAAATGGCATTAAGAGATAGTATTTAGCCCCTAGACCACCTGAACAAAATGGCATTACAGAAAGAAGAAACATATCAGTGATTGAAGCAGCAAGAGCTATGTTATCTGAGAATGATTTGGCAAAGATATTCGGGAGAGAAGTAGTGAACATAGTAGTGTATACAATGAATAGAGTACAAATCAAATTAGACACAAATAAGACACCTTATGAATTATGGTTTGGACATGCACCCTCAGTTATGTATTTTAGAATTTTTGGAAGCAAATGTTATATAAAGAGAGATGATGATATTGGAAAATTTGATCCTAGAAGTGATGAATGTATATTTCTTGGATATTATTTGAAAAGTAAAGCCTATAGATCTTAACAACATCAGATTTCCACAATCCATTAGTAATGAAGACATATTTCTAGATTCGATCATGTAAGTATTTTTAGCATCCAGAAATCTGTCTTCATTCCTATAGATCTTACAATAAGAGAACTAAGACTATTGTTGAAAGGGCAAATCATAAAGTTGATGAAAAGTTCAAAATTCAGGAAAGAATGCTTGATTATGAACCAGATGAAGAAACTCATCCTAAACCTAACACTGGATCTACTGAATTATTTTATGAAACTGATAGTGATTTGTTGAATGAAAGCCATAGTGAAGTCATTGAAGAACCTACATCTGAAGAGAGATCTGAGACAGTGACACCTAGCAAGAGTTTGTTAAGAAATCATCCTATTGGCCAAATTATTGGAAACATCAAAAGAGGAGTTCTAACTTGAAATAAGGTACAAGAACAGTTATATTTGATTTCTCAAATAGAACCTAAGACTACTAACGAAGCTTGTGAATGAAAGTTGGACTAATGCTATGAAAGAAGAACTAGATCAGATTGAAAAGAACAAGACATGGGAATTGGTCCCTAGACCTAAAGACAAGAATGTTATTAGAACTAAATGGGTATTTAGAAACAAAATGAATGAACAAGGGGAATTAGTAAGAAACAAAGCAAGATTGGTATGTAAGGGTTAATCACAACAAGAAGGAATTGACTATGAAGAAATCTTTTCCCATGTTGCAAGAATTGAAGCAGTAAGAATGTTTTTGGCTTATGCAGCTTACAAGAAATTCAAAGCATATTAGATGGATGTGAAGTCAACATTTCTGAATGGAGAATTGGAAGAAGAAGTCTACATTGAGCAGCTTGAAGGTTTTCCTTTGACTCAAGAAGGAGACATGGTATGTAAACTAAAGAAAGCTTTATATGGACTTAAACAAGCACCTAGAACTTGGTATGCAAGACTAGATAAGTATTTGTTAAAATTGGGATTTACAAAAGGAATAGCTGATAGCAATCCGTACACAAAAGAAAGTGAAAATGGTTTGTTGGTTATAGTTATTTTTGTTGATGAAATTATCTTTGGAGGAGAAGATGAAGCTAGTGACAAATTTGCTGATGAAATGAAGACTGAATTTGAAATGAGTATGATTGGTGAAATGAAATACTTTTTGGGATTACAGATAATACAAAATAATGATGGTATCTTTGTAAGTTAGACAAAGTACCTGAATGACTTGTTGAAAAGATTTGGAATGGAGAATTGTAAACCAGTTGGAACACCTATGGTGACTGGACATAAACTATCTAGCACAGATGACACTCCTGCAATGGAACATAAGAAATACATATCTATGATTGCAGGATTACAGTATTTGACTCATACAAGACCTGATATAGCACATTCACTTGGAATTGTAGCAAGATTTCAAGCTGAACCTAGAGAATCACATTATGCAGCAATAAAGAGGATACTGAGATATTTAAGAAGCATAATGGACTATGGAGTATGGTATGAAAAATCTAATGATTTTACCCTATGTGCATATACATATACTGATTGGGGAGGCAATGTTGATGATAAGAAAAGCACCAGTGGTGGAGCATTTTTCCTTGGAGGAAGATTGGTTTCTTGGCTAAGCAAGAAGCAGAATTGTATCTCACAAAGCACAATAGAAGTAGAATATGTAGCAACAGCAAACATTTGTAACCAGATAATTTGGATGAAGCAAATGCTAAAGGATATTGGAATAAATTTTGTTGAACCTGTTGTCATACATTGTGACAACACCAACATAGTTAGTATGCCTAAGAATCCTGTATTACATTCTAAGACAAAGCATATAGAGATTAAGTATCATGTTGTAAGAGAGAAAGTTGCTGAGAAAGAAGTCAGACTTGAGTACATAAGTACAAAGCAGGAGATAGTAGATATATTCACAAAGCCTTTGCCTAAGGATACGTTTGAGTATCTGAGAGGTATGCTTGGGGTTATGCCCCAGCCTACTTTTGAAAAATGATGCAGTTGGTTGCATCTGTTTAGTGGTATATGACCCTTATCTTTCTTCTGGACTGGATGTTGGTACTTCCTCTATGGTGGAGTATGTGTATCTAAGCTGAGTCATGAGGACTCTAGTGAATGTATTTTTTGAATAGTGTCTTTTGACATTGGACCTTTTGTTGACATAGTGATGAAATTTTTGTCATTGATGTCAATGGGGGAGAAGTATACATGAAAAACCATCTGAGACATTTTTTGGAGAGAACTAAATAGGAAAACGAAGCAAGATTTGATTAATGAAGAGGATTTGAAGAAGAAGTGTTGCAGTATTGGATTTTTGGAACATTAGATGTTTTTCATCTATGTTTGCATCAATGCCAATGGGGGAGATTGTTAGGAATGAATGCTAAATGTTGGTAGCCATTCTGTAGTAGTTTTTGTTGCATTCATGACTATGATTGTCATTGATGTGAACACAATGATCTACCAGAGACTTGCAGAGAAGCAAATAGAGTTTGGATTAGCGCACGTGGGTTATTGCAGTTGGAGCTATGCAATGTTGATGATATATTCTTTGATGTGTTATATGTCTATGGTTAAGAGCAGAGATAATAATTCATTTATTCATGGAAGTTATGAGCATTTTGGTGGAAGCACTATTTAGGCAGTGTTCTTGAGTAGCAGTTTGTGGAAATCGGATGATATCTCCTAATCGGGATGGAATCTGGTTTTGCACAGTTAAAGGGAAGTCGGAGACACATTGATAGTAATGTGGATGACAATGCAAACTTTGAGGTCACACTAGTGAAGATTTATTGTATTTGGAAGTTGACAGTTTTGTGTAATTTTGGTGTAGCGTGTGGAAACTTTTATGTTGTAATTGTATGCCGACTCATTCGTAATTATTTGAGTGTGGTAGAAAGGAAGGAATGTATTTCCTTGTTGTAGTGTTGTAGTAGTGATATGGTAGAAGTGGTTGTGTGTGATTTTGTATGCATGAAGTGAAGAAAAGAGCTAATTATGAAAGCGAATATGTGAAGGAAGACATGCGAGGTACAAAGATTTGAAATTGAGATCTGGTGTAACAGTGAGTGCAGTTTGGCATAGTCAGAGAAGAGGTAATATATTATTCTATTGAGTAATACAAAGATTATTTGGATAGTGTGTTCAGTGATCTTACCCTAAAGCTATTTGGGCAGTGGGTCCTTCTTTCTTCCATAACTCTTAACAGGGTTAGAATCTTTTAACAGGGATTCAAAATATCTTAACAGGGATTCATATGTATTGAATGTATTTCATAAGACTCCTAAAAGAGTCCATCCTTTCACAAGGAATATTCATATTAGTGCATCTTTTGTGAGCATCATTCCCACCAGGGTTTGCTCTTTGATCAAGAGGTTCCCTAGTCAACATATCTTGTGTCATTGTGTTATTGTGTATGAATATCTTTTTATGGTTGGTAATTATAGTGCTTATATGGTTTAATGCTATTGTAGATGATAAAAGTTATAATTATCTAATAACTAATTCACCCCCCCCTCTTAGTTATCTTGGTGGACTTTAATTTCTAACATCAACTCCAATGGTGCCTTAGCACGTAAGGATCTACCTATCAAAAAGGGATCTCTATGATGTTTTCCAAGTGCACAACCTCAGAAAACACCATCAGTGCAAGAGATCTGAGGAATCCCAATCACTAACTCCTGTGTACTCATCTATTGTAGATATTTGTAGTTGACATGGCCAAAATGGTCATGCCAAAGTTTTCTCACGGTGTCTTCATGAGGAACAAGAGAAACACCTGTATAATTGGAGCTCTCAAAGCCATCAAACCTATATAAGTGAGACTCTAAATCAATACTCCCAATAGTGACAACCAAATCATGATCATGGAGGTCTCTAATAAGTACATCATGTGGTGAGAACTCAACTATCTTACCAGAACTAGAATGGAAAATCTGATAGATAGACAAGAGGTTAGTTGAAATGGTAGGAACCAAAAGAACATCATGTAGAGAGCCACCATCCAATGAAATAGTACCAGAACCTATAACTAAAAGTTTCTATGAGTCACCAACTACAATCTGTGTAGTAGCACTCTAAGCAAGTGAGGTAACAAAACTGTGTGTGTGTGTGTGTGTCATATGGTGTGAAGCACCTGAATCAATGATCCAAATAGTAGTGGAAGGCTATGGAGAAGCAATACTATGCTGCTGCAAGGCTTCCTCTAGAGCCTCAAGATGTTTCCAACACTTGGAAATTGGATGCCCTTCCTTTCCACAAAAATTGCAAGGTTCACCTGTGAACTTCTTAGTCTTGGAGGAAGACTCACCAGACTTAGAAGATTTACCCTTAGGAGTGGATTTCTTAGAATCTTTTTTCTAAGGTGGCTTGGAGGAATGCTCACTACCAACTGAATCTATTTTGGGCTTCTTCTTCTCCTTCTGTGTCCCCTTAGAAGTCTTAGCAACCAATGCTTGGTTCTTAGTCCCAGATAAAGAATCCAACTGTGTGAGCTTGTCTTGTTCTCTAGTCAACCGATCACAGAACACCTCAAAAGTGGGCATCTAGAATCTCTAACCCAATGCATCCATGGTAGAGTGGAAGGTGGAGGAGAAAATTTGAAAGTTTCCCCAAAGCTTTGACAAAATTAGGTAGATACACTCTGTGTCAGTCTTAGCCTTTCCACATCCCTGTAATAAAGACCTCTTTTGCTTGAACTTCATCAAGAAGTCCTCAATGGATGGAAAATGATCTGGTATAAGAGAGGTAAGCTCTACCTCAATCTGAAGTGCTCTAAACTCATTCACTATACCAAACAAGGTGTTAAGCTTGGTCCACATAGCTAGAGGGGTATTGCACCCATCAAGATGAAATTGTAAACTATCTGATACATGTAAAGAAATCAACCCCATTGCCTCATCCATCTTGTTCCTTTGTTGCATGACCTCAAAAGGCCTCTGTAAAATTGGTTGCACTGCATCTAAACAAGACTACAACCCTTTTGACTGGAGAAGCCCTGCCATCAGGGATTTCCATGTGTGATAGTTATGAGGGGTCAAAAGTTCTAGACAAGAAGAGGTCTTGGCCATTTTTTTTTGGAAGGGGTTTTTCTTTGATATAATTTCAAGTTTACTAAAGTAAATTATAGAAAACAAGAAATAAAACACCCCCCACAATTCAATAAATTGAACCCTAGAAGATGGAAAATATTGCTTACAATGAGAGAGAAAAAATGCTTCAAATGAGTATCATGTGTACCTTTGAATTTTTCTAATGAAATATCCATAGATTTTGATAGAAATCACAAGTAAAAAAGCCCTTTCACATGCAACACCTATAAATGGTGACAGGAAGGACACCACTATAAATGACGATGGGAAGGACACCCAAAAAAAATTCCCTTTCACATGTAGCACTTGTAAAAAGTGCTAAAAAAAAGCCCTTTCACATGCAGTGCCTGTAAAAAGTGCAGAGAATACTAGATCTGAAAACTATAACCAAAACCTCTCAAATCAGCTAAAAAATGACAAAATTTCTTTTGTCAAACCCTTGCTCCTTTTTTTTTTTCTTCAAACATGAACAATCTACAATAGACCTAGCTTTGATACCATGTAATATTTGATGAAAAAAAATCTATTAAGCCCGAGAAACCTACATGCAAAAACTTGTGACAAGGAAGAAATTCGTAGGAAACAAACAAGAGTTTTGCTCTGACAATATGAAAGTTTATTATTATCAGCCAAAAGAATGAAGCAAATATACAATGGATCAATCCTTATAGAAGGAGATCGAGAAACCTAATGGGAAACCCTAATAGGTAAATAGGCATTTAATAATAAATGACTAATGCAAATGCATAAAGGGAAATCTTAAGAGGTAGTAAAGTTAATTTAATCAATGTAATTAAATTAATTCTTTACTCTAATAGGAACTTGTGGTTGTTTCTCCTAGTTCCCAACATATTTCAAACAAAACAAAGCATAACTAATCTGCTAATGAACGTTGTAAGAAGCATTGAGCTCAAGCTAAGGTATGTGCCTCTGTTCTTCAAAGTTCTTTACATTCTTTTGATCAACCTATGCCTGACGTGTTAGAAGAAGTTAATGCTAATAATGATGTTAAGATGAATGATTATGATGATTTTATTCATATCTTAGATTCTATTTCAATTAATCTTGATGAAGAAGATACTCTTGATGATACTAATGATGCTAATGATGAATATGAGACTATTGACATTGATATTGATATATCTAATATGCTTTCAACACAATTGATAATTACACCTAGTATCGAACATTACGATTGTCAAGAGGATCCTTGTTTGGAATTGGTTATTATTCCTACTGCATTAGATATAGTCCCTCTTGTGAGTTACCCAACTTCCCTAAATGACATAGAACAAGATGGGGAGAGTAGGTGACATGCTTGATTGACTTGTCCTTCATGGTAGCTTTCTGTGTTTTCCTATTTTATTGTGCTTCTCCCATAATGTGTTTTCTAAATTTTTGTTAGATTCTTTTATACGACCCTTGTTACTTTGTTTGTGCAAGGTGATAAAGGAATTGAACTTGTTGTGCATTTCCTCTATATGTATCTCTACTCTTCTATATATCATTTTCATGTTATGTTGTACCTGTGCTATTGTTCGTAAATGTTTTCCTTGTGTAGTCTGCTTGTATTTGCAACTTGGTAGCACTAATTCTTTTTGGTCTCCATGTTGTGGTGTGAAAAGACTCTTCTTCATAACTCTAATATTTTCTTTCCTCCATTGTGATAGTAGTTCTACTTTCTTTGGGGAATGATGTCAATTCATTTGGAATAATATCATATACAAATATTATTTGATGATCATACTAACCCCATGGTAGTTAGATCCCTTCTATGTTCTCTGTATGTTTATATGGTATTTCCCTTGATTTTTCTTCACTTGGGGGCATCTCATAGTAGAAACATAATTAGTGGAGTTTTTAATGTTTTCGTTCAAGCCATTGCTCCTTTTAAAGTGTTAGCAATGACTTTAATGTGTGGGCATACGCTCTGATCACTTTTCTACACACACACTTTCAAGCTTTTTTTCAAATCTTTTTCTCCCTTTATGGATTAGTGACTAATCCTAAAAGCGTGTGATTTTATCTTATAGGATCTCTTGATCCCTCATGTTTCAATTTTTCAAGTTTTGATCCCTTAAGGTAGAAGTTGTCCTTAAGACTAGATCTCTCTTGTTTTGGCTTTTCTCTTTTGGAATAGAATATTCCTAGGGGTGAATCCTTGATGGGTTGACTAGTGAGTAGCCACATTCACTAGGTGGTTCAACTCCATCTTTGTAGTTGTGTTGTTTCCTTGTGTGGTTCACAATGGGACATAAGTTCTCATTAGGCGAGGCAATCACACTCTCTTCTCTCTTTTAGAGATGTCTCTCTTATTGTAATCTCAGAGTTGATGAAGACTTGAGTCCCTAAGGGCTTGAGGATTCCTTTGTCCCTTTGATTTCAATAAGATTGTCTTTTTCTTTGTGGTCTCCTTTACCAAGAGTTTGCATCGAGTCCATATTCTTGCTAAAGTGGGTACTAAATGTAGCATCAGAAAATGGAAGCACTTCCATTTAGGACTGGTTTATCCTTTCGAGTAAGTGGTTTGGGGTCATGTCAAACACCTTGAATAAGTCTTTGACTTGGATCTAACTTTTTTCCCTTGTTTTGCCCCATTTTCCACTTCTTTCCAGCATAATTCTAGCATCCTGGATTGAAACTATGAGATTCTTGACCTCAAGGTCAAGGTCGACCTCAACCCTAACCTAGGTCATGGATGATCTTGACCTTGACCTAGGTCAAGGTTGACCTCAACCTTGACCTAGGGATCAAAGTTCAAAATCCCAAGGTTTTCAGATGTCAGGTTTCAAAAAGTTTTAGTTTCTCGCTTCTATTAGAATAACTGAGAGGGGGATGAATCAGTTATCCAGTGTCCCAAATCAAAATGTATAATCCAAAGTCAATTCTACTACTTCTGTTACTCGGTAAACATAAAATAGTTTCACTATTTATGTTTTTATCAATTGCCAGTCTAAACTTTATAATAATTACCGATTAAATCTAACATGTAATATGAAAAGTATGATAACAAACAAATATCACAATCAACACATAACACAAGAGATTTAATGTGGAAACCTTGTGAAGGGAAAAACCACCTGGGATCGGCAACCCAAAATTGTTCACTCTTCTGAAGTGAGGTCGAAGAAGACCCAACCCTATTAAAGGTTACAAACACACTGTTAGGTGCGACCTTGTTAGAGGATTTTAGACTAGAAGTTATCATCCAACCAGCAGTCACTCTGGGGTTGACAAGATAACAATGTTCACTCTATGAATGAAACATCAAAAGACTTTCATAGTCCACTTGGTTAAGAGATTTGTCTATGTACAATGGTTAAATATGTAACAGTAGATGATCTTCCTTAAAACAACTTCAGTTTGTAGTTTACAGATCAATGTTCAGCTCATTCAAATATTTTTGATCAATATAACACTTAAGATTTAATACTATATCAACTTACTATTCATCAGTAATAAGTCTCTGTAGCTCGGTAACTATTCTGCAGCTCGGTTCTTATTAACCGGCATGAATAGAATGCATGAAAACTTCTCCACATGATAATTTTGTAGTATCTTCTTCTTCTAGCATCTTTTTCATAATGAAACCAGTGTCTCTTATATAGACGAGTAAATCATTTTCTTTTCCTCCATCAGATTTTGCCATTTAATCATATTCATAGATTTTTCTACTTTAAGCTCCCTCAGCTAATGTGTCAGTAACATGTTTCAATTTGCTCCATTAGATCCTTTTTTATTTATGTTAGTCGTCGATCTTCATAACAAACATTATTTGTTACCTTGATTTCATACACTTTATAGCTCATCACTTTATCGGCTAAACTGATCATTTAATTCCTTTCTATTTTGCTCGGTTAACAAAGAAATGCATCGGTGAACACAAGCTTGATTAACACTACGCTCAGTATACACTACACTTCGTCAGTGTATACTAAAATGCTCTATTTACCGACAACATTGCTTTGTGTCTTTCAGCTCTATTCTCCATCATAGATGAATGCAACATAATAAAGTCAATTTCATCAAGTCAAAGACACATCAACAAGTTACTCAGTGCATTCCTTATCCTCATCTGTCATATACATCTTCCTCATGTAGATATTTCTATTCTTCATCTCTTTCACCTTCATTGAAATGTGTCGATATAGTAACTTACAAGATAAGTATTGTCAAGCTAGTTGACATCAATGACAACATAATACTGATTTAATCATCTTGCATATCTAATCATCAACTCCTCAGTAATCTTGAATTATAGATTCTTCATTTAGGTTCTAAATCAATTGTAGTTCATCAATCTCTCCCTTTGGCATTGATGGCAACTCAAGTAATATGACATGTACCATACACATACCAAACATGTATTCTTTAACTTTGTGATCAAATGTTGTGTAGTGTAAGCTCTCCCTAGCTTAATATGTTTAATCACTACATTACTAAAACAACATTATAAAATAAAGCTTTTCCATTCTGTAGATATAACCTTTTCAGTTCTCAAGCTCCTTTCAGATTATCTCTCCCTTAGATAGTTCTCATCGGTGCATATCTCCTTTTCTTTTTCATATTATTTATCTCCCTTTGACAACAATGCCAAAGAAACAAATAAATAATCAACTCTGTAGTAGCTAAGTAACTCTCTATTGTCCATTACTTCCTCTATATCTTAGTATACTGATATCCCAATCTATTTCAGTTCTTCAAACTTAATCACAACCTTGAACAAAATCTAAAGTGTGAACTATGCTGCAACAACATGAATGATATTTTGATAAGATTAGGCTAATGCAACATCCAAATCACATTAGTGACTGATAGATAGGGGATGAACCCCAAGTCTGCTCCTCAAATATTCAAAAGTGTCCTTTGGTAGAGACTTTGTAAAAATGTCTACAAGTTGTTCTTTAGATGTAACAAATTCTAACTTTACTTGCTTCTCTTACACTTGTTCTCTTAAGTAGTGATACTTAATTGATATATGGTTTGTCTTAGAGTGCATCACAGGATTCTTTGAAATATTAATAGCACTTGTGTTGTCACAATATATGATCACTGGGTCAGTGATTACCTCATTCATTCCTTCCAACACTTGCTTGATATATGCAATGTTTGAGCAATTAGTAGCAGTAGCAACATACTCTACTTCAGCTGTAGACTGAGAAATACAAGCCTGCTTTTTACTTGTCCAAGTTACAAGTCTTTCACCAAAGAAAAATGCTCCTCCGGTGGTACTTTTTCTATCATCCACATTTCCAGCCCAATCAGCATCAGTATAAACCTTAAGCTCAAACTCACCTTCCTTAGGATACCATAATCCATAATCCTCTATCTTTTTTAGATATCTTAAGATCCTTTTAGTAGCAATCATGTGTGATTATCTAGGTTTAGTAGAATATCTAGCAACAATTCCCATAGCATGTGCTATATCTGGTCTACTGTGAACTACATACATGAGCTTGTGTGTGTGAATTTTGTACCTGTTTGTAGACACAACACTTCAGTAAAACATTATAGGTTAGTTGAAATCAAAATCGTGCAAGTAATTGAAAACTAAACTAACCAGGTGATTTACTGCCTTCTAGTAGATGCGAGTATGTATTCTTAGATTGGACCAAGATCAATGACCTTGACGACACCTAAATGAAGGATTTGAATGCAAAAGATATGGAAATTGTATGAATGCAACTAATCTATATTTTTGATATTTTTGTGCAATAAGAATGAAAAATCTGATATGAATCTATTCTATATGAAAAACTGATATGCAAATACAATTAATCTCATAATGATATGCTAAAATATGAATGATCTCACAAAGTTGTTTGATTCGTAAAAGAAGCTCCAAATCTTCAGATACCAATTCACCAACATAAGCTTTCACAATTATGAGATATCAGATTGAAGAGTTGAGTCTTGGTTTTATAGAAATCCAGGGCTTTGGGGGTGCATGGAAAAAGCCATAAATCACTCAGTTGATTTTTGAGTTATCAAAGAATAAAAGATAATTAATTCACAAAATCATGCAAAAGCATGCAAAAATAGCTTTTTAACTCAAATCAGAGTTGAGTTTATTTTTAAAACAACTTGAATTGATTTTTTGATTTCAAGTTTAACTGCTTTTTGAATGTGCATAATAATTATGAATTAAATAAATAAATAAAGTGATTTATTCTCAACTTAACTGATTTTAAAAATAAAACAATTGATTTATGGGTTAATCAATTATTTAATCAAACTTTTATTCCAAAATAATATCATTAAATATGACAACTTGCTTTAATCAATTAATGATAGGAATTTTGATTTATTGTCAAATTTAAATAATAATTAGGAATAAATAGAATTAAATTAAATTAAATAATTAAGTGGCAGTATTAAATCTAATTAATTAAATATTCAAAATATTCAATTAATCAAACTTTAGGATAAATAGGATTTATCACCAAATAATCATTAAATCAAAGATAATTAAGATAATTAAGAATATGGAATATTCCCTGATGCAAAATTTAGGATAATCAATTAGGATTCAATGATGTGCCGATGTGCCTTAGGTTAGGACTTCGATGTCAATTTCATTTGATATGTCGATATAGGAGGTTAATGAACCTATAGCCCATTTTTGGGTATTACATTTTGCCCCTCTTTGAATTATTGTGCGAAGCGCAGTGGTTCAAAGACAGTCTGTGTATGATGTTGAAATTGATGTTTGAAATTGATATTGATATGAGACAGAAATTGATTGAAATTGTTATGAAGATAATAGGTCCTGAATGACCAAAGATAATGTTAACTATAACAGCAAATGAACTGATGATTGAGAAAAAGTGTTAAAATGCTTGATTCTGAACCTTATGATTGCGAAGAAGTGAGTGATCGATTCTAGACCTGATTTTCGATAAGAATCACATTGGTATCACATCTGAACCCTTCAGTTTCCAAAGAACCAAAGAAATAATAGAATTGAACCGATAGTTGCAAAAATTGATACAATTTACAAGATTAAGAGAATACCAAATTGATATGGATCTCGATGAATCTGATATGCCCTGAGTGATGATTGACTTGCCCCGAGCGATGAGGTCTTTCGATGAATTAGCAACTAGACGTGGTTGTTGTCTTGATTACTGAGGAAAGATATGATTTCAAATTAGATTATAGACTTTGAATGATGTGCAATACCATGCCCCCTTCAAGATTAAAATTGAAATCTGACAAGAAAAGTCAGCATTATATGGTTCAGAAGCATGTTAATTGATGTAAGAAGTGGTTAAACACATTTGAGAACGCATTCTGCATCGTTCAGAGGTCCAGAAGACCAAGTGTGACTAGGTTTGACCATGAGTTGACCATAGTTGACCCAGTTGAAATTTTGATAGTTTGACATAAGATAATCAGTTAAGTTCAATACTAGATTTCTGTGATGATGGAAGGTCGATTATGCAAGCAATAGATAGTCCTGGGTCCAAAAAATTTTAAATCATGATTTTGACATATTAAATGATCTCAAATTTTAATTTTGATCCCAAAAATAAATTTAGAACGTCGAAATTAGCCAGGGGTGCAAGTTTCATGAAAAATGGAGCACTTTTGAAAATTAGGTCAAAAGCTATATAAAGGATGGAAGGGTCATTTTCAATTCATTTCAACCTTTTGACTTGGAAAATCTTTGTGGATCCCTCTGAGCAAAATGGTAGATAAAGTGATAGAACCAAAGGTACCTATGAGTTTGCATCAATTTGAGCACAGCCGGTGACACCAGAGACCTCGACAGTACGGACATCTGGTAGGTGGACCTCTGTACTTTACTAAAATGTTAATTTTTCCATGTTTTATAGGATTTTAGCAATTTTTCATATGTTTTTCCATTTTTGAATTTTGCATGCATGGAAACTCATACGACTCCCCAGCGAGACTCATACGAATTTTCAACTGTAGATAGGTTGTCATCTGATAAGCCCCCACGACTCATATCAGAGGGACCCATGAGTCGTATGACATTTCATCGGGTCCCTCATAACTTGTACGAGGAGGAATGCATTGTCATGCTACTATGGTTTGTCGTTTGGTATGATGTAGAAAGTCGTATGAGTTTTCATGCCAATCTGAAATGTTGTATGGAAAACAGTGAGCCTAAAACTCAGTATTAGATCAAACTTTTGAATTTTCTAATTCTGTAGTCTGAATCCTGACCTATTAACCTACCTTCTAAAATATTGAACTACCCCATTTCTGCCCTTGTAACCTATTCTATGACCAAATTACTAATAGGATTCCCTATTTTTGTGCTGTGTAGGTTTTATATCCAAATGTACATGCACAAATCTCTCATCCTGCTACACAGAGACTGTGTGTCATTGCCAGACCCTATGATGGTCCACCTTGCTTCTTTTGGATTCGAGCACTTGATACATTTACCCAAGATTAGGGTAAATCATGGACTTTTGACTACGCTGATTGAGAGGTTCCACTCAGAGACTCAGACATTCCACTTGCCGACGGGGGAGATCACTATTACCCCTAAGGATGTGTACCATATACTGCATATTCCTTTTCATGCAGGCTGGTGACCAGAGTACATGAGCTTAGAGAACTCAGGTGTATTAGCTTTCAGACATCTCTTTAGAGATGATACCTAGATGATGGTCTCCATTTCTTGGGAGACTGTAGTTCAGAGATATGGACAAACACACCGGCTAGAGTGCATCATTGTCGGGATGATTGGTGGTATTATCATGTCTGACCATCAACAGAACAGTCTTTTGATGGGTTGGGCCCCTATGGTAGCACGGTTGATGGCCACTTCCTCTGAGTTGGTGTGGGGTCAGTGTCTATTAGCACACATGTTCTCCAAGATGTAGGAGGTGGTGTATCAAGAGAGAAAATCTTTTGTTACAGGAGCTCTTGTTCTAGAGATATGGGCGTGGGAGCATATCCTAGTGTTGAGACCTGTATGTACTTCATAGAGGCAGCCTCAGGAGCCTATCATCTATACTTATGCCGGATATGTTATTCAGGGATGGATGGGCCATACTGAGTACTAGAGGTGATGCCTCAATGATATGACTTTTGTGCACTAGAGACCATATGTAGCCATTGAGCCTTGGCCTACTGCTCGAGAGCAGTTTAGTTATTTCTTCTAGGGTCATGTATTGATTGGGAGGTGATCATCCTCCACTATAGAGAGATTTCTGATTACCAGGGTCTAGCAGTAGTATGGACGTATTCAGGATGCTGCGAAGGATTATGCTACATATGCATGGATAGGGCATGAGATTGGATTGGGATGGACACAGAGGCTCTCTTATGCTTTGTGTTCACAAGAGTACAGTGCTATTGTTGGTCAGGACTGGGAGTACAGACCAGATGTACTGGATGCTAGTGTTACTGATGGATTTATCTCATGGCTTGTTGACCATCCCATCCATAGATTTTCTGATCTGACTAAGCTGATACCCTCCATGGAGGAGGCAATGGATGTGACAGGTGCTTCGATGGGATAGGGTCCCAGACCTACACAGGCTCCCATTATTCATCCCACACCTCTGAGACCCAGAGCTATGGCTCCACCCTAGAGACCATTAGGAAAGATGAGGCCCACTCATCCTACTAGCTCTACAGTAGGCAGATCTTTCGGTTCTCACAGACAGACTAGAGGAGAGGGTGGTACATTAGGTGGAGTTGGTTGTGGACCAATAGTGCATCCCTGACTAGTTCAAGATTTTTGATATATATGAGATCGATATTTTGGTTGTGACTTCATTTGTACTTGTCATGTTTTGATTTATGATGATATCATGTGATGTTTATGCTATGAGTAGAGTAGAATGTATGTATGGATATATGCAATGCAATGATTTCTTTCAAATGTATGGATGTTATGCAAATGTATTTGCTTATGGAAAGATGTATGTATGGTTTATGCTTATGCACATGGATAAATTGTAATGCAACAAATGATTATGATATGTAAATGCAATGATTCACATGATATGTTTTGTAGGTATTGATGAAGACAAGTACTCAATCTTATGCCAAAAGGATGTTTAACCCAGGAGGATAACTGCTTGCGAGTCTATGAAGAGACTTTCAAGTTAGGTTTCAGCTCTTATTAGATTTGAAGAGATATTTGAAGAATTGTTTAAGCATTGAAGTTTGTTTAGCCATTATGAGATCATGCAAACATGCAAAAATGAAAAGAGACATGTAGTATGAAATGCAACCTAAGACCTAGGACCTAGTCACTGATCATGTGTCGGTCATTCTCATCATTGAATTTTTAGGTAACCAAATAAATCAATACAATGCCCACTAGTTATGAAGCCATAGACATATGAATATCGATTTGTATACACAAGAATCAATACAACACCCACTGATTATGAAACCATGGACATATGAATATTGATTTGTATATGCAAGAATCAATACAACACCCACTGATTATGAAACCATGGACATATGAATATTGATTGTGTTTTCAGAATGTTGGATTAGATATAAGCATCAAAGCACAAATGCCAGGATGACCTGAATATCATGTCCATTTTGATATAACAATTTTTATAAGCATCAAAACATAAACATCATGATGACCTGAATACACCTTGTGGTAAAAACACATCAAACAGTGAAGAGATCATTCAAAATCCAATGTGAATTACCCGTAGTGACCCTTTATTGTTCACATCCTTAGGTAAGATCACATTTCATAGTAGGAGAAAGAACTCACTCAAAAAGATAGTAGTTAGATCAAACTTCCTTTAATTTTCTGGGTATCAATGGTCGAGGTATGCATGGCCATCCAATTTGAGATAGAGGCTCTTATAGTCAAACACCATTTCAATCTAGAATTTCCAAAGTTGTTAGATTTTCACATACAAGACTATAAAGAAAAGATTATGCCCCTAGTCATCACTCTCTAAATCCTATAAAGGACATCATTGAAGAGCTTGAAGGGACACAATATGGAAAAATCTCAATGCAAATCAGTAAGCATACGAGGAGATAAAAGCATGTTGAAAAGCATAGATTGTTTTCAGTTTGAGTTTGATGTTGTTGTTGTAGATGCAAAATCCTTTCTGGAGACAAGATCGACTAACTCAAATGAAGCTTCAAAGGACTCTGATTGGATATGATATGTCTTAGATACATTGAAGGCCATAGGATATGACTTTGATTGCCCCCAAGTTTGAACATTGATAGGATACAGACACTTGAGCTGATTGGTGTATAGACTGACTTATTGAAAATAGGAACGTGGAAACAAACTGGGAGATATGTACAAAATAAAGCAAGACTGAAAGCTGGGAAAGACCAAGATGGCACTGATAGATGGAGCATTTTGAAACAAGTGGCACCCATTTGCCAAGTTTTCACCATCTTGGCAGAGATTCTATTTTTGCTACCAAGGCGCCTGTTTCCAAGTTTTCACCAAGGCACTTTTTCTTTTTCTCATTTTTGTGTATCTTTCATTTTTTCAATTTTTTTGTACTTTTGATTTTTTTTCAATTTTTTTTACTTTTGATATTTTTTAATTTTTTTTGTGAATCATCAAGGCGCCTATTGCTAGGTTTTCACCAAGATGTTAATTTTTTTAGGACTTTTTCTGATTTTTATAATTTTTTCAGGACATTTTACCATACACTGAATGCCTTAGGCATATAATTTCTTCAAATGGAGAATGTTGATTGGTTCTTGAAGTTGTTCTCCTTCAGTCATTGAGAGTTGATAGGCACCTGAGCCAAAAGTAGTAGTGATTACAAAGGGACCCAAATAGTTGGGTTCAAACTTCCCCTTGCATTCTCAATGTGATTGATTTTTAGGATTCTCTCTCAAGACTAGATCACCAACTTGAAATTCTTTGTGTCTGACTTTCTTGTTGTAGCCTCTAGACATTCTCTTTTGATATACTTTGAGATGATCATATGCTGCTTGTCTGCGCTCATCTAGTAATTCAAGTTCTTGCAACCTAGACACTCTGTAGTCATCATCAATTACTAGACCATGCATTCTGATTCTTAGTGATGGGATTTCAACCTCAATAGGCAGTACCACTTCAGACCCATAAACTAAAGAGAAAGTTGTAGCCCTAGTAGGTGTTCTAATACTTGTTCTGTAGGCCCAGAGAGATGGATTGATCATGAGATGCCAGTCTCTTCTTGTTTTATTAACTGTATGGTGCAAGATTTTCAATAGATTCTTGTTAGAAGCCTCTGCTTGTCCATTCCCTTAAGGATAGTAGATAGATGACCAATGTTGTGTAATCTTGAATTTAGTGCATAAATCATCTAGATCTTTGTTCTTTAATTGTCCACCATTATCTGTGATTATGGAATGAGGTATCCCATATCTGCATATGATATAGTTCAATATGAACATAGATATTTTCTTTCCAGTTGCTTGTGTCAAAGGGACTGCTTCTACCCATTTTAAAAAATAATCTATAGTTGTGATTATATGGGTATGTCCATTAGAAGAATGAGGATGTATAGCTCCTATAAGATCAAATTCCCATTGGTGAAAAGGCCATTGTGTAGTGAAGGGAATTAGATCTCTCCCTGGAGCATGAATTAAGTTGCCATGCACTTGGCACTTTGACAATTCTTAGCAAACTTGATAGAATCTTTCTCCATTTCATGCCAATAGTACCCAGCCCTAATAAGTTTTTGAGCTAGTGTTAAATGGTTCTAGTGTGACCCACAAATACCTTTGTGGACTTCCTCTAATCCATGTTGAATCTCTTCTCATTCTCAACATCTAAGTAGCGTACCATCTAGACCTTGTTTGTACAGATCATGACCAATGATGACATATCGGGAGGCATTACGGATAAGGTATCTCTTTTCATGGTGGTTGAGGGTATCATGAATGATTTGGTCTTAGAGATAGGAAAATAGGTTTTTGTATCTGGATGAATCATGACCAACAACAATGTAGATCATCCAGGTTTTGGGGGAATCATATGCAGGATAAGATAGTGCTTCCACTAATAACTCATAGCATAGCTCATGCTCAGGCTGCTGTAATAAAGTAGATAGCGTTGCCATTGCATCGGTAGCCTTATTCTCTATTCTAGGAATTTGCTCAAATGTGATGGATAGGAAATATTTCTTTAGATCATCTACCATTCTCTTGTAAGGAATGAGCTTTTCATCTTTAGTTTGGTACACATCATTGACTTGATGGATAACAAGTTGAGAGTCTCCATGAATGTGTAGCTCTGCTACTCTCCATTCAATCCCTATTTTCATACGATTCAAAAGAGCTTCATATTCTGTAATATTGTTTGTGCAAGGGAACTTTAATCTGAATGCTTTAGGTATGGAGTACCCTTGAGGAGTTATAAATAATATGCCCACTCCTAATCCATTCTATGTATAGGAGCCATCAAAGAATAACTACCATTCTCTAGATGAAAGAGTCATGATAGAGGAATCTAGAAATTCCATTTGCATTGGTTTATCATCAATCATAGGTGCATATTCAATGTCAAATTCACGTAAGAGCATGACCCATTTAGCCAATCTACCTATGAGGGCAGCTTTTCTTAGTAGGTACTTGAGTGGATCAATTTTAGCTACCAAATTTGTGGTATGAGCTAACATATAATGTCTCAGTTTCTATGATGCAAAGATCACAGCTAGATAAGCTTTCTCAATCATTGAATAGTTCTTTTAATATGCAACCAATGTCCTACTGATATAGTATATAGCTCTTTCCTTTTTGTTCTCATCATGTTGTGCAAGCAATGCCCCCAGTGATGTATCTGTAGTGGAGACATATAAGATCAATGGCTTCCCATGAATAGGAGGCATCAAAATAGGAGGATTTGATAGATATTGTTTGATATGGTCAAAGTTCTTCTCACATTCTTCATTCCATGCAAAGGTCACACCTTTATGTAATATTTTTGTAAAAGGCTGTGATATGTCTGCTAGTTGTAATATGAATCTTCTGATAGATTGACCTCTTCCTTGCAATGTCCTCATTTGACTAATATTCTTTGGAGGTTGCATTTCCATGATAGCCTTTACTTTAGCTGGATCAACTTCAATACCCTTCTTTGAGACTGTATCGTAAGAGATTTCCAGAAGTGACACCAAAAGCACATTTCTTAGGATTTAGTATGAGACTAAATTTTTCCATTCTGTCTAGTATCTTGCTCAAGTCATCTAGATGTTCAGCTCTAATCATAGATTTTGCTAAAGTATCATCAACATAATCATCCATAGTCCTATGCATCATGTCGTGAAAAATAGATGTCATGGCTCTTTGATATGTAGCACTAGCCTTTTTAAGCCCAAATGGCATGACATCCCAATAGAAGGTGCCCCATGCACATGTGAAAGCAGTTTTCTCTTGATCTTCTGGAGAAATTTTTATTTGATTATATCCAGAAAAACCATCCATTAAAGAATACATCTCAAAGCCCGCAGTCATGTCCACTATCATATCAATGTTAGGTAATGGAAAATAAGCCTTAGGGTATGCTCTATTTACATCTCTAAAGTCTGTGCATACTCTAATTGATTTACCTAGTTTTGAAATAGGTACAATTCTAGAGATCCACTCTTCATAGTCAATAACTCGGATGAATCCGGCTTTTAGGAGCTTCTCTAATTCAACTTTTACTAAGAGTGAAACATGAGGATGTTTCTTTCTCAATTTTTACTTAATAGGTTTGACATTTGGAGCTATAGATAAATGATGCATTATAAGATTAGGATCCAACCCTGGCATATCTGAATATTTCCATGCAAAGTTGATCTTTTTCTCTATTAGGAATGTTGTAAATTTTTGCTTCTCTTCTTTTGATAAAGATTGTGCTACATGAATCAACTGTGGTTCTTCTGTTATTCCCAAGTTGATGGATTGAGTGGGCTCAGTTAGAACTGGAGATCTATCTTGTAAATGATTCGGAAGGACATCAAATATCTCATCCTTAGGCACCTCAGAGAGGTTTTCACCTTTGGATACATCTTTTATTTTTACTTTTGTAGGTTCTAAGACTGCCACAAAGTGGTTTTCACCCTCAGAACTCCGTTTCTTTCTATTCTTATTCTTATTTTACTAACTCAAATATTGATGTTCAACTTCGTCATGCTAATGCTTAGTTCACTAATGGAAGTACTCATAGGCTCAACTGCATTGAGGTAGAAAGCAAGGGTATAGTCATTCGAGAAGGTATAAATACCATGGCTTGGATTTGTGGAGGTTTGATCAATAAGTTCAGGATGTTGGATAGTCAAAATGAGGAAAGATTGGGAGAGAGTGTTTACAGATATGGATCTATCATCATTGGTCCTAACCCAACGCTTGAGTTCAAATGTGATATTAAAACAAAAGACATTCAATTCATGAACATGCTCAATGTCATTATGGGAGTCCAATTCAGCCCTAGGTGGATCAGACTCGATAGGTTCATCATTTTTCTGTAGACTTACGTTGGGTTCAAGTGCATATTGGTGAATAACATCAACATGTTCTCTGTAATAAGCTCATCTTCTTCTGGAATGGCCCCCCATTCATAGTCATTAGATTCTTCATCTATGCCTCTAGGAAATCTAAGAACATGAGTAAAGTCAGGATGAATACCCCAAGAAGGGTTACCCTCAGATTTGGATTTGAATTCATACTCATGAGAATCTGTCTTAGAATAACTACCACCTTCCTCTTTGCCTATTTTTTTGTCTTCAAGATTAGCTAGTTCTTGTGTTGCAACTATCTCTTGATTGATAGTAGGTTCTCGTGTTTCTACTACATTAATTCTTTTGACTGGATCATCTTTAGCTTCAAGGAGGTCTTTGATTTCTTTAGGAAAATGCTCATAAGGAACGAGTTCTGAGCTGTCTAAATCACTGTCTGATGGTTTAGTTTCTTCCTTCTTAAGAAGGGGTTCACATAGTGTGATCTATTCTATGACATGGGAACAATTACCTTTGAGGTGGAAGGGTTTCTTTTTAAAACCTAAGCCAATAGTATCTTTGTTTGCCCTACCAACATGTGAAATAGGTGTTATAAGACCTTCTCCTTTGACTCCTAGAGGTCCTTAACCTGAATATCCCATCTTAGCTATCAGTTTATGTCCTAGACCATATGCCTTAGAAGGGATTTTGGATACTGTAGAGTCACTAATTGGAATAGCTTGAGATTCAGGTTCATCTTTGTATAGCCATGCAAGCACAGCTTCATCCTCTTCAAATTCCTACTTGGAGACTTGTTCTGCTACAAAATTCTTTTTATATGCCTCAAGAGGTTCTTTAGAGTCTGGTTTGGATTGTTTCAAAGATTTTCCATAAGACTCAGGGGAGATAGGTAGAGATGTCAAAGATAAGACTAGCTCTATAGTATATTCTCCCATACCATTTTCTTTGATATTGATCTCTTTTGCAAGATCTTCCATTTTAGATGTGGATGCTTCTTTTGTTGAATCAATGGAAGATTCTCTATTATTAGGCACAATTTTATCTACACTTTCCTTCAATGTATTGCAAGTGGTGGATATGTCTGCTAGAATAGTGACCTCTACTCCTTCATAAGGAAATTTCAAGCATTGGTGGAATGTAGAAGGAATAGCCTTTATCTCATGTATCCATGGTCTCCCTAGAAGAATGTTGTAAGCCAAAGGTAGATCAAGAACTTGACATATAGTATCTTTGATAACTGGACCCACTTTGATAGGTAAGACAATGGTGCCTTTAGAAGATCTTTCTTGTTCATCATAGGCTTTTATAGTTATTTTCTTTCTGGGATCAATAGCCAATTCTAAAAATCCTAATTGTGTGATCAAGCTGTAAGAACAAATATTTAGGCTAGCGCCTCCATCTATCAACACACATTTGACTCTACGGTTCTGGATCAAGATTTGTATGTGCAAGGACTGGTTATGTGGGTGACTTAAAGATTTTTCATCTTCCTCTGAAAAGGAGATATATTGCAGAGATGTAAGATGTCCAACCATAGTCTGGAACCTATCTAAATCAAGGTCATCAGGAACATTGGATCTGAGAAAAGCTTTATCTAGAATGGCTCTATGAGCTGGAGATATTTGAAGCAACTCAAACATGGAGATTTTCATATTAGTGTGTTGGAATTGTTGAACAATGCTATAAGATGTTGGCCTCATGTCTTTAGGATTGGAAGATTTAGAAACAACCTTATGTTTGGAAGCAGAAGAAAGATTGAAGGGCATCTTAGGGACATTTGATGAATCTGGGATTTGTCCGTTCAAATGTGCTTGAGCTTGTGATCATGTAACTACATTAGCTAAAGGATGATCTCTATCTCTTCGCACAATTGTGATGACATTGCAATTCTCAGAGAGACAAGGTTCAACCATATTGATAACAACATTATTTCCAGGGTAAGCATAATTGACCTTTGCCCCCATATTAGGCTGAGAAGATGAAACTTCTTGACCATGTTTCAGAAATGGTTCTGTGAATGTTGTATGATCATTATTGCTCTTATGATTGTCAATCATGATGTCTCCCTTATCAATTAGATCTTGAATAGTATGTTTCAAGCATAAGCAGTTATTAGTTTTGTGACCTTTACCCCAATGGAAATCATAGAATTCATTCTCTCTCCACCATTTTGGCTTAGGATCAGGATCAGATTGTTGGATCTCAGGCAAAGAGATGATGTTATTAGCTAGTAGAGTTCTCATAGCTAATTCAATTGATTCTCCAAGAGGAGTGAACTTTCATTTATTATCAGAGGACCAAGATTTGTATTATGGCTTCTTTTGGGATGGTTCAGACACCTTTTTCTCTGAGGCTTTGATTGCTTGGGTTCCAATAGTTAGATTGAAAGCTAGTGCCTTTGATGGGGTATGGATAGTATCAAAAACACCATCTGTGATGATACCTTTATTCTTGTTCCAGTTTTTGTTCTTGTCTTTAGAACTGGATCCTGATTCGTACTTGTCCTTTTGAAGTGTGATTTCTCCTTTTTTCACAAGTACTTTTTCAATTTTGATCGCATTGTCTACCATCTTATCAAAAGATGTATGATCTTGCATTTGTAAAGGGTAGTTGATCCCTAGGATAAGATTATTGATGAAGATTTCTAGTTTCTCAGTTTCTAGAATAGGCCTAGCATATAGAGAGAATTTCTTCCTCCATCTCTTGAGAAATGTCAGGAATGGTTCTCTTGGATATTGTTTGAGATTGCAAATATAAATCATGGTGACTAGATGTTGAATATTGTAGGAGTATTTCTGATAGAACAATTTGATCAAATCCTCAAAAGTTTTGATATTAGAAGGCAATCTAGAAAACCAATGAATGGCTTCTCTCCCAAGAGATCAAGGAAAGAGACACATCAGATAGGTTGGTTTGTGCATGGACTCCATAGATTGTGTACAAAATTCTCTGACATGATATTGAGGATCAGAGTGTCCATCATACTTATCATAGTTAGGCATCTCCACTCTTTTAAGGAATGGTGGCATGTACAAGTCTTTTTGAAATGGAAAAGGACATAGGGCCTCCATGGAGAAATTCTTGGGTTCCTTTTCTTTCTCAAGGTTATTAAGTTTGACTTGCATGGCATGCATCTGTTTCATCATAGATATGAGTGGAGTTTCTTCCTCATGTGTAATGATATCTTCAATATTAAAGTTGGGAGGAAGTTTAGCTCCTTGATGAGCTAATTGTAAACAAGTATGCCTCTCTGTCTTCTTTCAAGAAATGCTTCATCATTCTTTTGAAATTATCATCATTTTGATATTGAGAAATTTCTTTAGGTGTGGGTTCCTGATCTGCACCATGTTGAGATTGAGCTCTTTGAGAGCCAAAGTTTTTCCCTACTTGAGACATGGTAGGAGTTCTCCCTAGGATAGATTGATGAGGATTTTGTTGATTACCTCCATGAGTTGATGAAGGAGGAATGTAACCATTTTTTAATTGAAGATTGCCAACACCGTCATCTTCGTAGAGACCAAAATTGTAGAGTTGCTCAAGAGTTGGAGCTTGGAGAGTATTCAAAGGTAAAGTATGAGATATTTCTCTAGATTTCTTGTGAGAGGAAGCTCTAGTTTCCACCATTAACCTTGGGTGAAACAAAAGAATATGATGAAGACAACTGAAGAAAGATTTGTTTCAAGAAGATCAAATGATGCAACCTTGTCAAGGTTTGATTGATTGAAGCTTAGATTAGACATAAATGAAGGAGACTATGCCCTGGATGTATGGGTAGATTCCCAAAAGATAGAAGACATGAGTTTACAACACTTGGCCATTTTTTATGATTGATTGAAGATTGATAGTTATGACAAGATTTTGACACAAGATGAAAAAGACTCAAATCGATTAAGCAGAAGCCTAGATCTGATTCAAAAGGCCACTTTAGGAAAAAGATTAGATTCTTAGTAACTACTGCTCTATTCTTGAAACAGTGATTTTTTTGACAAATTCTAGAAATAGACTGGAAAAGCTAGGTCTCTGACAGTTTTGACAACTTTCTGGCAATTTTTCAAAATTTCTCAAATGACTTTCTACAGGCTCGTACGACAGTGGGTATAGCATGAAACAACAATTGAAAAACTCGTATGACTATTACAAAACTCACACAATAGTTGATTGCAGGAATTTTGACTTTTTGGAATTGACTAGCAAAAAAACTCGTACGATAATGTACCTAATACCATATGACAATCTGAGGGTTCCGAAATGATAATAGCCAAAAGTCATATGACTTTTTGACTTTACAAAATGACTGTTGACTCCAAAAAGGTGTTTGACATCAGATTTTGCAATTTTTCAAATTTTTTAGTTTCAGATTGTTCACAAAATTATCTGTCCAGATTTGAAGATTGTAACAAATTGATTCGTTCTTAGTAACCAAATAAACAAGCATGCAAAATAGCAAGCAAGTGATTTCAAGCACATCTAAAAAAAATGAACAGGGGACAAAGCAACCCTACGCATGAATAATCAAGTGACTGAACTGTGCTAATCCCTAGGAGTGCTAACAGTTTATGTTCCAAAAAGTTTTGCAATAACGCACATTTTCCTAGAAAAATGAAAATTTGGCCTCACTAGGGTTTTTAGTAATGGTCTGACTCTGCAACTTTTGTGATTTCAAGAGGGTGAAGTCCAATCTAGGTGCACTGGGGTTTTGACATAGTCTGAGAATTTAATCAATCAGAAGCTACTAGGGAGATCTAACAACCCAACAAGAGACCACACCTATGGAGATTTCTTCCACAAGGACATTTATATAGCGGTTGTCACTACCACGATGAAAATGGCTATTACCGCTTGAGGTTCCGTCAATGTGGTTGACCCAATTAAGGGAATGTCCACTATGGTTAACCCTCTCTAAAGGTGACTCACAAAATATACCACATGGAGACTGATTCCAGATTCAAGGATCTGAGTTTCTGGTACTACCCAAAAAGGGAGTAGAGCATAATCCTCTAGCCTTTTCACTTTTAACCCAAACAAAGTAGATAGATTAATCCGACATGCTAAGACCAAGATTATCTCATAAAGATCTATGATGTCAACCACTCATGATCTATCAACCTCTCCAGAGAGAGTATGTATCAATCAGAAGCTGAAGACGCACAAATCTAGTAGAACATGAGACTCCTTCAATATCCTCCATACCTACAAGGGTTCCTTCATTGAGAAGAGTTTCACTGGAAACCCACTCTCTCAAGAGCCATGAATAGTGTTCATAGGGCCTATTTACTATGTGTAATAAAGATGCTGAAAAGAAAATCTATGTTCATTTTTAATAGCCCAAAATGAAATCTGTGATATGAAAGCAATAAATGTCACACAAGCTTGACACGCAAGAGTTCTTTTTAATCCAAATCAAAATGTTATCAGCTGAAAAGATTACCAAAATTCCATGCAATGTGCTTAGTAGATTATTACCTATTTTTAGCAATTCTTACGCTTCTCCCAATCAAAACCAGTAGAAATCAATCAGAAACAACAAATTTCAATCGTTAATGTTAGCTGTTAGTCCAAATAAAAAAAACAAATCTAGAAAACTGCCTAAAAAAGTGAAATGACAATCGAAACTTGGCACTAAAACTCATATGACAGTGGGTCACCTCCCAGACAACAGTCTAGAATCTTGTACGACAATGGGTATCAGACCATATGACAATAGTGCCTCCAAATGACACTATGATCTTGATGGTATGATTCTCGATCAAATCAACGGTCGTACGACAATGGGTATCTCCTGGTATGAGTTTCTGACAAAACTCTATGAAAATTGTACTGACAAAAATCAAAAAATCATAGCTTGGAACAGAAAATGACAAGAAGATGATAGAAATTGATAAAAATTGAATGGAAACCTGTTTCAAGGCCCCATGCTAGGTGCCAAAAATGTGTGTGTGAATTTTTTACCTATCTGTAGACACAACACTTCAGTAAAACATTAGGGGTTAGTTGAAATTGAAATCATGCAAGTAATTGAAAACTAAACTAAATTGGTGATTTACTACCTTCTAGTAGATGTGAGTATGTATTCTCAGATTGGACCAAGATCAGTGACCTTGACGACACCTAAATGAAGGATTTGAATGCAAAAGATATGGAAACTGTATGAATGCAACTAATCTATATTTTTGATATTTTTGTGCAATAAGAATGAAAAATCTGATATGAATCTATTCTATATGAAAAAATGATATGCAAATACAATTAATCTAACAATGATATGCTAAAATATGAATGATCTCACAAAGTTTTTTGATTCATAAAAGAAGCTCCAAATTTTCAGATACCAATTCGCCATCATAAATTTGCACAATTATGAGATATCAGATTGAAGAGATAAGCCTTGGTTTTATAGAAATCCAGGGCTTTGGGGGTGCATGGAAAAAGCCATAAATCACTCAGTTGATTTTTGAGTTATCAAAGAATAAAAGATAATTAATTCACAAAATCATTCAAAAGCATGCAAAAATAGCTTTTTAACTCAAATCAGAGTTGAGTTTATTTTTAAAACAACTTGAATTGATTTTTTGATTTCAAGTTTAACTGCTTTTTGAATGTGCATAATAATTATGAATTAAATAAATAAATAAAGTGATTTATTCTCAACTTAACTGATTTTAAAAATAAAACAATTGATTTATGGGTTAATCAATTATTTAATCAAACTTTTATTCCAAAATAATATCATTAAATATGACAACTTTCTTTAATCAATTAAATAATAATTTAATCAATTAATGATAGGAATTTTGATTTATTGTCAAATTTAAATAATAATAATTAGGAATAAATAGAATTAAATTCAATTAAATAATTAAGTAGCAGTATTAAATCTAATTAATTAAATATTCAGAATATTCAATTAATCAAACTTTAGGATAAATAGGATTTATCGCCAAATAATCATTAAATCAAAGATAATTAAGATAATTAGGAATATGGAATATTCCCCGATGCAGAATTTAGGATAATCAATTAGGATTCAATGATGTGCCGATGTGCCTTAGGTTAGGACTTCGATGTTGATTTCATTTGATATGTTGATATAGGAGGTTAATGAACCTATAGCCCATTTTTGGGGTATTATAGAGCTTACCAATCATGGATCGGTAAAGTGTCTGGTTTACCTCTGTACTTTCATCTTCCTTTGTCAGTTTACTTCCAGTAGCCATCGGTGTTCCCATAGGTTTAGCATCTTCCATGCCAAATGTCTTCAAGACTTCCTTTATGTACTTGGACTATGTGATGAATATCCCATCACTCTGCTATATCACTTGTAATTTGAGAAAGAATTTAATCTCTCCGAACATAAACATTTCAAACTCATTCCTCATGTCATCAGCAAAAGATTTACATACATGATCTTGACCTCCAAAAACAATATCATCAACAAAAATTTCAGCAATAATAATAGTGTCATCAGTATCATCTTTCATACTATGCTCTCAGTGCTTGCTTCAAACCATATAAAGATTTTTGTAATCTACATACCATGTTTCTATTGTCTGGATCAATGAATCCTTCAGGTTGTTCTATGTAGACCTCTTCTTCAAGTATACCATTTAGAAATGTTGATTTCACATCCATTTGATAAACCTTAAATTTCTTGTGTGCAACATATGCAAGTAACATTCTAACTCCTTCCAATCTAGCAATAGGTGCAAATGTTTCCCCATAGTCAATGCTTTCTTCCTGTGCATATCCCTTGCATACCAATCTCACTTTATTTCTTGTCACTTCACCATTTTCATTCATTTTATTTCTGAATATCCATTTAGTACCGATAAAATTCTTATCTTTAGGTTGGGGTACTAAGGACCAAGTTTTGTTTTTCTCTATTTATTCTATTTCCTCTGTCATTTCATTAACATGTTCTTCATTTTCTAATGCAACTTTCACATTCTTTGGTTCAAATTCACAAACTAGACATGTACCTTGTCTTGTTTTTCTTCTTGTTTGCATTCCAGCTTGTCTGTTTCCAATAATTTGTGTCTTAGGATGATGTCTTCTGAAAAAACTAGCCAGTACTTGGTTTCTTCTTTCTTGTTTATCCTATTCAGGTTCATTTTGTTGCTCGGTAGCACCATCTTGTTTGTCAGTTTCCCTTTCCTGTTCCTCTGGGTTATTTTCCTGCTGATCGGTTATCACAAGTTGTGACTTTGGTAGATAGTTAGGAAGTTCAATGTAAGTGAATCTACCATAGTCTTCTGGTTCCTTTCTTTCTCCTATGTTTATGTCATCATACTCATCAACACGAACATTAGTACTTTCAATCATCTTATTTGTAACCTTATTCAGACATTTGTATGCTTTGCTCTTAGTAGAATATCCTAAAAATATTCCTTCATCACCTTTAGAATCAAATTTTCCATTTCTCTCATCTTTCAGAATAAAACATTTTCTTCCAAAACTTTTGAAATAACTTACAGTAGGTTTATGTCCAAACCATAGCTCATAAGGTGTCTCGTTGGTGTCCTTCTTCAGTTGTGCTTAGTTAAGGACATATATAGCTATGCTGATAGCTTCCCTCCAATATGTCTGAGCAACATTCTTTTGTAGCATTAGTGTTCTAGCACAGTCAATTATTGACCTATTCCTTCTTTCAGCAATCCCATTCTATTGAGGTGTTCTCGGTGCAGAGACCTGTCTCTTAATACCATTCTCATTACAGAAATCAGTAAATTCATCAGAGATAAATTCACCTCCTCTATCAGATCTTAAGCATTTGATTTCTTTTCCAGTCTCTTTTTCTACCTTTGCCTTATATGATTTAAACAACTTAAAAGCTTCAGATTTCTCTTTCAAGAACATAACAGTCATCAACAAAAAGAATAAAGTATCTATCACCATAATAGCTCTGAGTTCTCATAGGACCACATAGGTCAATATGAACCAGTTCAAGTATCTTCTTTATTGAGTAGTCTTTTCTTTTAAAACTAGACTTAGTCATCTTACTTTTCTGACATTCATGGCACATAGCATGATCTGGTTTTGACAAGTTAGGCAATCCTCTAACTCTTTTCTTCTTACTAATCTTGATCATGTTATCAAAATTCACATGACATAACCTCTTATGTCACAACCATGCATCTTCATCTTTCATTAATAAACAAGAAGACTGATCGATATCAAGATAAAATAGATTACCTCTAGATTGTGTACCAATTCCAACAAGTCTTCCTCCATCATCATAGATTCTTACCTTTCTACTCTCAAAAGCAAGTCGGTGTCCTGAGTTGTTTAGCTATGCCACACTTATCAAATTGTAGTTCAGTCCATCTACCCAGTATGCATTCTCACATTTTATTTTGTCATTAATCATCAATGAACCTTTACCGCTCACCATACAAGGTACATCATTTCCCATTCTAACAGATCCACCTTCATATTCAAAAATTAGATCAAATGTATCTATATCACCAGTCATATGATGTGTGCAGCCACTGTTGATGATCCATGTATCATTTTTGCTTACTTGAGAGATCAGTGTTGTCTCTTCATATTTCTCTTCTTCCTCTGAATCATCCTTCATAGCAACAAATACTATTTCTACATCATCATCAGTGTCAAATTCAGATTCAAATTCTTCAGCTATGTAACATACCTTTTTCCCTTTTTCATAGCTATCTCGGTTGTCTCTATTGTTGTGTCGATAGCCTCTATTGGCTCTTCTCCCATAGCTTCCTTTGGATCAGTCTTTGGATCTATCATCATCTTTCTTATTCAGACATCTAGCAGTGATGTGGCGAACTTCTTTACAATTAAAACATGCTAGAGGTAACTTGCCTCTATATCTTCCCTTACCTTTGGGTAATCTTCTGGCCATAAGAGCTTCAAGCTCATCAATTTCATCATCGGTATTACTATCATTGTCATTATTCTTATCATTCTTGCTACTAGATTTACCAATCTTCAAAGAGGACATGAAAGCAAATTCAATAGAAGGTACAACACTGTTGTCAAAGTTATTCAATTCAAAGGTTGCAAGCTTACCGATCAGAGTGTCAAGGGTGAGGTTGGATGTAGCCCTTGTTTCATGAAATGCAGAGATCCTGATCACATAGACTAGTAGAAAAGTTCTGATAATCTTTCTTATTACTATTTCATCATCAATAACTCTATTGGATGCTCTAATAGCATGTACTACCTCTTTTAGTCTATTTGTATATTGCACAATGTTCTCACCTTCTTTCATCTTCATATCATCAAATCAATCTCTTAGGATTTATGCTCTGGCTCTCTTAACATTTGCATCTCCACTGTATATTAGAGTTAGCTTGTCCCACATCTTCTTAGCAGTATCACATTCCTTGATGTCATCAAATTCAACATCGGTATAGGTAGCAGCAAGTTCCATCATAGTAATATTGTGTTCATGCCTATCCTTTAGTTGATCAAGAGTCAGGGGACCTGGTGTTAGTTCAATGTAGCCATTCTCCATCAGTTCTAGTGTAGAATTCCCAATTCCAAATATGTACAACTTCATTTGGCTTTCCCATACTGTGAAGTTATCTTTGTTCAGCTTTGGCACTTCCCTCTTATACATCTTGAGACCTTTTTGTTGAAGTCCTTAAAACTTTGTTCTAAGAAGCCACAACTCTGATACCAATTGTTAGAATAACTAAGAGGGAGGTGAATTAGTTATCCAGTGTCCCAAATCAAAATGCATAATCCAAAATCAATTCTACTACTTCTGTTACTCGGTAAACATAAAATACTTTCACTGTCTGTGTTTTTACCAATTGTCAGTCTAAAATTTATAATAATTATCGATTAAATCTAACATGTAATATGCAAAGTATGATAACAAACAAATATCAC
Source organism: Chamaecyparis obtusa (assembly GCA_027943335.1). Classification (NCBI taxonomy): domain Eukaryota; kingdom Viridiplantae; phylum Streptophyta; class Pinopsida; order Cupressales; family Cupressaceae; genus Chamaecyparis; species Chamaecyparis obtusa. The sequence continues at coordinate 2,714,733 of BSBK01001220.1, read as the reverse complement.
AATCAACACATAACATAAGAGATTTAACATGGAAACCCTGTGAAGGGAAAAACCACTTGGGACCGGCAACCCAAAATTGTTCACTCTTCTAAAGTAAGGTCGGTGAAGACCCAATCCTATTAAAGGTTACAAACACACTGTTAGAGGATTTTAGACCAGAAGTTATCATCTAACCAACAGTCACTCTGGGGTTGACAGGATAATAATGTTCACTCTATGAATGAAACATCAAAAGACTTTCATAGTCCACTTGGTTAAGAGATTTGTTTTTGTACAATGGTTAAATATGTAACAATAGATGATTTGCCATAAAAAAACTTTAGTTTGCAGTTTACAGATCAATGTTCAACTCATTCAAATATTTCTGATCAATATAACACTTTAGATTCAATACTATATCAACTTACTATCCGTCGATAATAACTCTCTGTAGCTCGGTAACTATTCTACAGCTCGGTTCTTATTAACTAGTATGATCATAATGCATGAAAACTTCTCCACATGATAATTCTATAGTATCTTCTTCTTTCGGCATCTTTTTCATAATGAAACCAGTGTCTCTTATATAGACGAGTAAATCATTTTCTTTTCCTCTATCAGATTTTGTTGTTTAATCATATTCATAGATTTTTTCACTTTAAGCTCCCTCAGTTGATGTGTCAGTAACATGTTTCAATCTGCTCCATTAGATCCTTTTTTATTTATGTTAGCCGTCGATCTTCATAACAAACATTATTTGTTACGTCAATTTCATACACTTTATAGCTCATCACTTTATCGACTAAACTGACCATTTAATTCCTTTCTATTTTGATCAGTTAACAAAGAAATGTGTCAGTGAACACAAGCTTGGTTAACACTGTGCTCAGTATACACTACACTTCATCTATGTATACTAAAATGCTCTATTTATCGACAACACTGCTTTGTGTCTTTCAGCTCTATTCTTCATCATAGATGAATGCAACATAATAAAGTCAATTTCATCAAGTCATAGACTCATCAACAAGTTACTCAGTGTGTTCCTTATCCTCATCTGTCATATACATCATCATCATGTAGATATTTCTATTCTTCATCTCTTTCACCTTCATTCAGATGTGTCGGTATAGTAACTTAAAAGATAAGTATTGTCAAGCTAGTTGACATCAATGACAACATAATACTGATTTAATCATCTTGCATATCTAATCATCAACTCCTCAGTAATCTTGAATTACAGATTCTTCATTCAGATTCTAAATCAGTTGTAGTTCATCAGCTTCTGGGTCCACTATTTCAGGCTTCAGAATGATAAACTCTTAAATTATATTTAATTTAGATCTATTTCTAAGGATAAAGTCTTAAATGGGAATTTAATTCTTCTATGTTGGCCTCTCTAGAACTTTTCCCTAGATCACTATAAAAGGAAGCCTTCTCCTCTCATTTTCTCCATCAAGTTTCATCTCTCAATCTATCAAGTGCCATCAAGTTTTCTCAATCCCTCAAGCAAGTGAAATCAAGAAGCAAGTAAGAAGGAGAAATAAATAATTCAATAATGTATCCATGTTCAAGCATTCAAGATCCAATTCATCAAGGAGATCCATTGGTAGCCATTGAAGGATTCAATCTCTATGGAGCCCCCTTGTTGAAGATTCCTCCATCAATTTCCATTCAAGCCTCTTCCTATTCCAAGATCTATTCAAGATTGGTGTTGAAGATCTAAGACAATATATTTGAGACATTCTACATTCAATTCCACATTCATTTGGAGCATCCATACTTGTGGATTTAATTATTTGAATCCTCCACAAGGATTTCAACATAGGCAAGGTGAATTGTTTTATTTACTTTATTTATTACTGCATGATCATTTCAATTTCAAGGTTAATTCCTAAATTAGGGTTTGACCAAGGAAAAACCCTCCCCATCAACAAAAAAAACCATTTTTCTTGTAGGAACATATACAAAATAGTGAATTACAATGCAGATCTAGACACCCTTTTCGGTAAACTTTCAGGATTCACGAATAGAATTTCCATCAGAGCAACGCATGTCAAGGTCAACATTTTGGGGTCAAGGTTGACCTTTCTACCTAGGTGAAGGTTGACCTTTTTTAGAAAAGAAAAAGAGTTCAGGGTTTTCTTTGTCTCTATGTTTCCAGCCCAGATCTTGTTGCAGAATTTCCAGAAACTGAGTACAAACATCAGAAAACAACATTTTCCAAGTCTGTCATACTTTGAGGTTAGTATTTATCTTCAATTCAATAAATATTTTAATTCTCTTTTCCATAATAGAATATAAGGTTTTCTTATTTCTTCATATTATTCATCAATTGATTCATTTATGCATTGACCATTTTCTTGTAGTTAATCAATTTGGAACTTTCCTTTGGGAATTTGGGGTTAAGAAGAAGATCTTACCTTCCCCAATCCTATCTTTTCAAACATTACACTTTAGTAAACACATCTTTTTATATATTATAATACCAATTTACAAATCGTTTCACTTGTACATATACATTTTTAATTTCATGTAGTGGGATTAGGAGCATGAGAAGTACACAATCTTATAGGATAATATCTTTTATAAGTTATGTCATTCTAGACTAGAGGTTGGAGAGATGATACAGTAGTTACAAATCTTCTCATTCATTGAAGTGTACCCACCTTGGTTTAGTAGAGTCAGAAGTGCAGGGGAGTTTACTAAGTTTGATCAGTCCCAATAATTGGCCAAAATTGATTATCTAATCTGATTATAGAGATTGACATCCTCTTAGAGTTTGACAAACTTGCAATTTACAAAACCAACACCGCCACTCCAAAGGTGTCCTATAGGGGGTACCTTCAACTTCTATTGTAACTTTAACTTCTATTACACCTCCTAACCATAGTAAAATTTCTTGGATCAACTCAAGTGCACACCTACTTAGATTTCTATTTTTGAGCTCCTACGCATATCCCTACAACACAAACAAGCCTTGGATCAAGCCCTTCAAAATGTAGTTGTCCCAAGGGACATAACCCCTGAAAATTTTCAAATGATGGTCAACTATATTAGTTCCAAAAAGCATGCTATGTTAATAGACCATGATGTACCATTGCATAATCCTTTGCATAATGATCCCTTACATCTGCTAGTGCAAGTGCATAAACACACAATCTGATGGGTCCTCATAGATGGCATAGCAAGACTAAACATTTTTACTTTAAAAGTCATTAAAGCCTTGGGTTACTCATAATCAAATTTTTATATTAGTAGAAGGATAAATATAAGAGCCTATGATGATGAATAAACATCTTCAAAAGGTTTCCTTATCTTTCCCATTAGGGTAGGACCAGTAGTAAAAAATATGACATTCCAAATTCTAGATTTGGAGCTAGGATACAATATGCTACTATGACGTCCATGGATACATGAGATGAAAGAAGTACATTCTATTTACCACCAATGCTTTAAATTTCCTCATCCAGACATGGAAATTATCATAGAAGGAGATCCCAATCCATTCCAATATTGTAATAGGTAAAGGGGTAGTACTGAAAACCAAGTACTTGTGAATCAAGAAGCAAGTTCACCAAATGTCATAGAGAAATCTGCACAAGTCTCAAAAAAAGATTATTAGCACCAAATTATAAATAAAATAAAACTACTAATCAACATTAACCCTATAAATGATAAAATATAGGCATGGACAGATAAAGAACTAAAATAAGATAATCAAATCAAAAGTACAGTTCCTATCTAGCTTATCTTCTTCTCTACATCATCGTGACTCAAATATTTGAGAAAAAGACATAAAGGATTTCTTGATGATAAAATAAAAATTTGATAATGTTGAATTTTTTTTCATTCAATAGTTTTGTCATTGATGTTAACATATATCCAACTATGAAGACCAGAAATTTTTGGATAGTACAAACATGCAGATTGTAGAGAGTGGTACAGACGTCGTACAATTCATTATATCTTGTGGGCTTAGACATATGTTTTGGGATGTGTGTAGAGCTTATTCCTATGGACATAGACATTTATATGATCATTGGATAGAGATATGATTATTTTAGTGAATATTGGTTGCAGAACCAGAGACTAAGAGTTTCCACAGACCTAGTTGCAGTATTCTGAACATAACTATTGTGCAATGATAAATTTAATTATGTACACTTGGGAAATGTCAGAAGACATCATGAACAAGATACATTGTGATCACATCATATTCATGTAATTTTTTATGTCATCTATGGCATGTTTTCTAGCATGGAAGTACTTGGGAGCTAACTAGGAAGAGTAACTGTAGAAGATTGATTTATAATTGAATTACTGATGGAGTCGACTTTGGGTGAATTATAATTGTTGTAACCATTCACTTAAAATATACATAACTAATTCCTCTAATCTCCAATCATGATGCAGTCATAGGATTAGGTATACATTCCTATCTAGATCACATATGTACGACCACACACACTAAATCCATTTCAATTCTTCATAGAGAGAAAATCATTCAGCTCTGGTCATATGCTACTCTGCCAACTTACTTGTACATGTTCATCTGATTATAACTCAACATGTACTTAACTTGAACCTATGTGGTCATAGATATAACATCTAGAGACATCAATGGATCATCCATCATGATCACACACTCCAAGTCTCAACACAACTTGAGATTCATTTAAACGATTGTTCCTCTACTTATCAAGAACATAGTCAACAAATAAACACCTAGTTGACATCAATGACAATATCATAATTGATCATCCTATCATCAGATCTGCATCAAATACATACCATAACATACTCAAGTCATTTGATCATCATTTATGCCAACATAGGATAAAAATAAATTTATTTCATAAGTTTTTTACCAAATTATGAGCGGACTAATAGTTTTCAATATTTTTTTCAAAATTCATAACTAATTATTTACTTGAAAAAAATTTACTAACAAGCATGGGGTATTTAAAATCCTCTACCTATATTGAAAGTTTCAAAATAAAACTTTTTCTTATACTTAGCTTGATGAGATATAAACTTGCTTTTTTATTTATTCATTGAAAATTTAGTACTACTGAATTGAAATTAAATTTTTTTTACCTTTTCTTATAAAAAACTAGTAGCTAAAAATTACAATCAATTTGTTATAAATTCCTTTCTTACATATTTATCAAATCATGTTTATAACCTATTCAAATTTTAATGTGAAGTTATCTAACTCTATTTTCCTAAATTGTCATTGCCACTTAAGGGCCTAATTTGGACCCCCACGATCCTACACACATCCAAAGAACTTGGAATTTCTATCCCCTTCTTTCAACTAAAAGATCCTATATTTTATTCTACAATTTTCCTCAAATTTCAGAATGTGATAGTAGCCAATAAAGTCTTTCTCTTTCTATAATAGGTCTTGGTTTAAACCATGATTTAAAATAATTCTTAAATAGCTTATAGTCCATCAATAGTTATTCTTTTTTCTCAAAACTAATTCTAAATGTAATATTTTTCTATTTTTTTAGCTTAAAAATAGTATTCCTCAACTTACAAGAGACTTTAAACTTTTGGGTTCCTTGAACTTCTTCCTCCCACCAATTTTTTTTATCTTTCAAGCTAGGATGTTGCAACAACATTTTATCAAATTTAAATAGATGGCTATTTTTTTACTTTTCGTAATGTGGGTAAAGGATTGTCGAGTTATTGGTTGAACATATCTTGGAAGAGAAGTGATGCAAGGTAGGGATGCAAGAGGGGCCAAAGGATGGTGCACCCTAATGATCCAAGCCTGCAACACACATGTGGAAGCAACAAACAACAAGAGTGATAGAGAGAATGCCAGATTCTTTCAATTATTATCATCAACTTGAATCATACATGCCAGGCTATGAGGCCTTCCCAGTTAGGGCCTGATATTACAATGAATTACAAAAGTCCTCAAACATGCGAGGATCAGTTACAAGTCTTAATTCTAATATCTTCTATCTTTTGTCCAAACTGACTCCCTAAACTAAAACCAAACATCTACCTTTATACAAGAAGCTACTGAGATGAGTCAGCCTTCAGATCCATAATTAATGGGAGTAATGGTCAAATCTAGGACCACACGCTTCCCAATGATGGATTCCAACATTAATTCCATGATCCAATATAAATGCACTAGTCGCCCACAACAAGAAACAAAACTAGACCCATCGGTAAGAAAGATAACTGAGCATCAGATAGACAATGCCAAGCGCCAGTGAAATAACCGACTGCCTAGGAGATAACCAACCACACTCAGTAACTAAAGGAACCGACCAACTACCAACCAACTCAGTCAAACTAGAAACCAAGCAACATAGACAAACTCCAAATTCTTTTTGGTGACACAAGATTGCCAAGGACCTGAGATGCTCCTGCATTAGACACCTGGGGTTATTTTGAAATGATTCTCAAAATCATTTGGTAGGTCTGGTCCAAGCTGCATCCAACTCAGACTGTGAAATCCAAGAACTATCTTCCATTGGTCTATTCTTCCACTTAACTAGATATTCCATGTACTATTTTCCTCTTGTACTTTTGCCAACTCTTTCCTTCAAAATCTGTTCAACTTCATCATTCTGCTTCTTAAGATATTCTGTTGGCACTATCACTTCTTCATAAGGTTCATGATACTCATACAAATCAGCAATGTTGAAAATTGGTGATATGTCCATGTCATCAGGTAACTCAATCTCATATGCATTTCCACTGTCAAATTTCCTTAGAATCTTGCAAGGTCCAAACTTCTTCATCTTCAGCTTTCCATATGTAACAACAGGAAACTGGCCTTTCTTCAAATGAACCATCACTTCATCACCAACATCAAAAGTCTTATGTCTTCTTGATGTATCAGCTCTATCTTTGTATTTTTTATTACTGTCTTCCAGCTTCAGCTTCACATCTTCATGCAATGTCTTCATATACTCAGCAAATTTTACTCTTTCAACACTTCTCTTATTCTCATCAGCAATGTCTCTCAAATCAGATATTCCTCTCAGTTGTGTGCCATTCACAATCTCAAATGGTGTCTTTCCAGTACTCTTATTCATTGAATTATTATATGCAAACTCTACTTGTGCCAACACAGAATCCCAATTACTTGGTGTGTCTCGAACTAAACATCTCAAAAGATTTCCCAAACTTCTGTTCACAACCTCAGTGTGTCCATCGATTTGTGGGTGAAATATAGAACTATATTTCAATTCAGTGCCAAGTTTCTTCCAAAGTGTTTGTTGGTACTCTCAAATTTGGTACAAATTTGGAGTGACCAATTGAAAAATCAATATATTTTTAATAACTCACAAGGTTGTTCTTTGCTAGTGTATGTCCGGTTGAATGGTTCAAAAATTAATGCAAATGTAGAAGATAAATAGAGAAGCTCAGGTTGACATATGAAGGAGAATCCTCTTCAAAGTTTCAGAACCAAATACCATGGGATCCCACAGAATAAACTTTTGCAAACAATGGATTTCGTGCATACACAGATTTGCAGAAAAGGAAAACACAGTCATATTGCAGGGGGCATAATTTTTATTGAACTGTTGGATCGAGCTCATTTTTGGATATGTTGTCGCAAATGTAGTTATCTAAATTCTCACTAGAGAGATTTTAAAATTTATCCTGGTTCATGAGATACAGGTGTCTAAGTGCGACACTGTCTAACCTACCCATAAAACTTTCATAGCAATTATCCCACATTGCTCCCAATTTTGAAATTTGAAATGTTTATATGGAATGCTCCAAACATATGAAATAAATCAAAGTGTTGAAAGCTATGCTTGCCCAAGCTTGTGCACCCACCTTGATTTTTGTGCCAGTGGGCCATGAAAAGTTTTTGTAGAAAGGGACACTTGTCAAGAGAACTCCAAGTCTCCAAATGATTATGAGACTTAGAGGGTTAGTCTCCAAGTCTCTAGATAAGGAGATCTCCAAGTCTCCAAATGATTATGAGACTTAGAGACTTAGTCTCCAAGTCTCTAGATAAGGCAATCTCCAAGTCTCATGATCGAGCAGTCTCTAAGTCTCTAGGTAATGTTAGTCTCCAACTCTCCAAATGATCTGGAGACTTAGAGACTTAGTCTCCAAGTCTTCAGATGTTCATTCAAAGACCTAGAGACTAAAGGCATTCTCCAAATCTCATAAGGAAAGAATTCATTCAGAGACTTAGTCTCCAAGTCTCCAGAGAAAGAAGTCTCACAAATGGAAGAATTCATTTAGAGACTTAAAGACTTAGTCTCCAAGTCTCTAGATCAAGAAGTCTCACAAAGGAAGGAATTCATTCAGAGACTTAGAGACTTGGTCTCCAAGTCTCCAAATGGTTTAGAGACTTAGAGACTTAGTCTCCAAGTCTCCAGATGAAGATTCAGAGACCTAGAGACTAAAGGCATTCTCTAAGTCTCTAAATGAAACCATGGTCAATGAAATGCTTCAGAGACTTAGAGATTAATGTAGTCTCCAGATCTTCAGATGGACTGGGGTTAAAAGTGAGTTTGTCCAAGCATCCAATGAAATGGTGACAAGTGGCAAGTTCTAGTTGCATATGCAGATTTTAAAGTTATAAAAGATTTAAAAAGCATAACATAGTTGAAACATTAGAGAAATTTTGAAATTTTTCATGACAGAGCTACTCATGGAAAAATGCCTGAGAGATTCATTTTTTATTAGAATATGGTAGTATAATATGTTTTCAGAAACCCCAAAGGATGACAGATGCAATGATTGTGGTTAGAATTAGATCATATCAAGTTGCTGAGAGTAGTAAGAGCTTTTAAATCCACGATCAGATTTTGGGGAGACTTTTTTATCTAAACTTGATTGATTTTGGCATATTCGGCAGACGGAATGAATTAGATTTTCAGTAGATGAAAGGATAGGAGGGTACAAAGGATTAAATCATATTTCAAGGAGGAGTAAAGGACAAAGAAATCAGATTTCCAGTAGATGAAAATATTTCATGCAAGAAAAGATAGAGATCAGATTTTGATACACCCGAGAAGATCAGATATTCAGAGAAGCAAGAGGACAAATGAGATCAAATTGCAGAATGGGTAGGTGTTGGTCAAGTGCAGATTTTAGGGTTTCTCTCTCAGTCTATTTATTCTCTTTTTTTCTCAGTGTAAAGGGTTCCTATCCCTGTTTCTTCTTCTGTTCTGTTGAAGGGTTTCAGAATGGTTCTGCCCTCTCACTCAGAAGATTTTACAGCAGGCTTCCAGATGGGTTTTTGAATGTATTTTTGCAAAACAAATTTCTCAACCTTGTCTATGGATTGAGTTTTTTGTCCTTAATGTATCAAAGCAAGATCATTTCAATAAAATACAGTGCAGTCCATGTTCTTTGTTGTTCTGTCTCTTTGCATTTTTGTTCTGGCTCTTGTATGTTTTATTTGTAAGGCAATTGAAAACATACCAGCTACAAGGTAGTCTGTTTGATTATTTGTGAGTTTCTCTCAAGGAGAGAATTAAATTTCATAAGTAGTTTTAGAGAGCTGACATTATTGAAGGATTTGATTGAACAATATAGAAGTGAGAAGACAGTTTGTAAGGCACTCTGTCTGGATTGCATTCAGTCTGTAAGGCATTCTGTAGTATTTCATTTGATTTGTGACTTGTTGGTTGTATCTTCTGACTCTTTGCCCAAGAATAGGCACTGGTTGGCTGTTTGTGATGCAATTATCTCTTAGACATCAAACACAAAATTTCATTACCAGTTCTTTTTAGCTTCTAATTTCATGCATATTGTGAAAGGACTGTATATAGGTGATATAGTTCAGTTTGTTGATTCTTTGGAGAGATAATCAGAGGTTAACCTTCATTGAGTTGTACTCATAAAAAGAAGAAGGATTCACATCCTTATCCCATTGTTCATGCTGTTATATTTGTAATTTCCTTTGTCATATTTTGTAACAAGTTGTTCTCAGCTATTTACAGAATCATCTTTCATTGAAGTAGATTTGAGTAACATAATAGCATGATAGTGAAGACCTAATCCACTAATCAAAAGCTTACTTGAAATATAGTAACCTATTCATAGGAAATACCCACCTGAGTCTTATGGAGCTCAAAGCAGAAGGGATATCTTATCCAATCCTCATCAATTAGGCTTTTCTTGCAAACTTGGAGCCCCTTTTAACTAAGAATCAAGCCCATAATTTGCCAAGTTTGACCCTACAAGAAAAATCCCTAACAATTTGGTGAGTCTGCTGGGGATATGTTAAATTGAAGATAGAATAATGCGAGTACAAGTAGAGCTAGACTCCTGGCCAACTTATTCATTAATCTAGTCGTCTGCCATATCTAGTTGAGGATAGAGTTATAAATCTTTGTAAATCTGAAAGTCCTTCAGATCATATTTACCAGCTTGGTTTTTGTTGTTGATTAAGGTGATTCTGAGTATCTTCTTAGTAAAAGAAGTATGTCACATCCTATTGACTTGCTGAAAGTTTGTTGTCTTTGTTGAAACCCAACTTGTCCTTGTTCTATTAAAGCTCTATACATTCTCACAACAGTGGGTGGTAACTCTGAAAGATCTCTGTACCAGTGTGCACTTAGATGAAAGAAGATTTATGATCAGTTTGGAACACTTGCAGCAAGGATCCAAAAGATGCTCGAAAAGATTCAGTGGTGAGTGACAAAATCAAAAGGAGGTTCAGAAGGACAACAACAAAAGATTTTCCTAGGTATTCCTCAAATTTTTATGAAATAAATTATTTCCTTGCCAAGTGAAGAAGTCACTAAAAGAAGGAATATAGATTAGAAGTCTTTGGTCATACTTCTGGTTTTCCCTGTTTCAATCATCAAATTTAGAAGTATGGTATGATTTTATGTGAAATGATTGCATAATCGGATAAAATTCTTTGTGAATAAGAAGATGTGTTGTTGATAAATAGTGCAATGGAGATTTTAGATCCAATAGATTAGGATATAATGTCTATATCAGAGAGTTTTCCACCAGATCTTCAAGAAATTCAAAAGGATATTGCATTGTTGAGTCAGAAAATACAAGACCAAGCTATATTATTTTTGAAAAGACATGTAGGAGAAATAAGTGAAGAATACATATATGTATTTTATGAAAGGTTTTCCAATGCATATGATAAGTTGTTGGAAGGGATGGAAATCCAAGAGTCTGCATATTTTCATTTATTCTTAGAACTTTATATGCCTAAGTCAGTAGAATGGTCTGCAAAGTGTAAAAAGGAAGGCATTGAACTTGTCAAAAAATGGATAAATGAGTTTGAAGAATGTAAATCTGAAAATATTAGTGATGCTGACTCTAGTTGTGATGAAAATGCTGACTATGATGCTGATAGTGAAGTAGATGAATGTCAAGATGTCACAGAAGAAAATCTAGTTGCGGGTGTTTCCGTTGGATTCAAAGATGTGTTTTATTATTAGCATGGCAGGATAGACCTCTATTCTCCATTTAGGGAAGAGTCTTGTGATTAGCAAGAGAGCAATTATTATGCAGATGAGAGTGACTGTGATTACTCTTTTTCTCAAAATAGTGTGAGCTGAGAGACTTCAATCTTTTTTCCCAATGAACAAGATATTTGCAACAACAAAGAAGAGGTTAAAGCCAATGAAAGTGAAGTCCAAGGTTCATTGAGCAGTGAAGAAATATCAGAACTACTAGCTGCTGATTTTCAGAGGTATGCACCAAATGTAGACCCTATTTTGCAATGCCCAGTTGATATATGCTTTGATAATGAAGACATGCAAGCAGATGCACACGATGAAACCTATGCTGATTTTCTTTTTCCTACTTCTGAGACAAACAATGTGCAATATGGAAATGCATATGACTAGGAAAAATCTGATTATGTTAGGTATGATGAATATGATGACTCATATGCTGCTATGGATTTTGATTTTGATGAGTTTCATGTGGATGATTCTTGTATACATCAGAATACTGATTACTCACTTGAAGAGAGTGAGAAAACTACATGTGTGTTTTCAGATTTTCCAATGACAAATGAATTTTTATTTGATGATCCATTTTCAGATTCAGAGGATGCTTGTAAAGGCTCTAATCAACAAGCTATATCAAGTCTTATGCAATCAAATGTTTGTGTGAAAGAGTTCCATCCTAGTTTGCAAATCAGTATTGTGAATGAAGTTTATGTTTTGGTGCAAACTAGTGTTCATGAGGAGTTTGATTTCATCCATGAAAAGGAGCCGGAATGTTTTTTTTTTCAGCTTGTCAGCAATGGTCAAGGGTGTGATGTTTTGATATCACATAATGATCATCATTTACAGTATTTCAGTGACTCTATTTTACCAAGTGATGGTGAGTTTGCTAATTATCTTTTATTTGATGCGCTGAAGGAAAGTGACGGTATGTTCAATCAAACACATGCAAGCAATAATTTCAATTTGCCTTTGATCTATGGAGATGAAAACCAAATGCATGATAGAGGTAAGAGCTGAATTAAGTTTTCGGGCTTTGGGCCTTTTGTAAATAATTTCCTTGTATGTATAGTTGCTTTTCTTTCAGTTGTGTGTTTTCTTTCAATAGAGGTTCCCCTTTTTTGAGAAGAGGTGTTAGGGAGGCAAGGTGAAAGGAGAAAGAAGAGAAAGTCTGATTTGATTTTATGAGTGGTCTTCTTGAACCATGAGATTCTAAAAGTTCTCTACATGCCCGCATGGGGCACGTGTCCACAGTCAGAGCCACTATTGGTACTCTCAAATTTGGCACAAATTTGGAGTGACCAATTGAAAAATCAATATATTTTTAATAACTCACGAGGTTGTTCTTTGCCAGTGTATGTCTGGTTGAATGGTTGGAAAATTAATACAAATGTGGAAGACAAATAGAGAAGCCCAGGTTGACATATGAAGGAGAATCTTCTTCAAATTTTCAGAACCAAATACCATGGGATCCCACAGAATAAATTTTTGCAAACAATGGATTTTATGCATACATAGATTTACAAAAAAGAAAAACACAGTCATATTGCGGTGGGCATAACTTTTTATTCAACCATTGGATCGAGCTCATTTTTGGATATGTTGTCACAAATATAGTTATCTAAATTCTCACTAGAGTGATTTTAAAAATTCATCCTGGTTCATGAGATATAGGTGTCTGAGTGTGACACTTTCTAAACTGCCCATAAAACTTTCATAGCAATTATCCCACATTACTCCCAATTTTGAAATTTGAAATGTTTATATGGAATGCTCCAAACATATGAAATAAATCAAAGTGCTAGAAGCTATTCTTGCCCAAGCTTGTGCATCCACCACAATTTCCATGCCAACCGACCCAAAAGAAATTTTGCAGAAAGGGACACTTGTCAAGAGGTCTCCAAGTCTCCAAATGATTATGAGACTTAGAGACTTAGTCTCCAAGTCTCTAGATGAAGAGATCTCCAAGTCTCCAAATGATTATGAGACTTAGAGACTTAGTCTCCAAGTCTCTAGATAAGGCAGTCTCCAAGTCTCATGATCAAGCAGTCTCCAAGTCTCCAGATAATGTTAGTCTCCAACTCTCCAAATGATCTAGAGACTTAGAGACTTAGTCTCCAAGTCTCCAGATGTTCATTCAGAGACCTAGAGACTAAAGGCATTCTCCAAATCTCATAAGGAAATCATAAAGAAAAGAATTCATTCAGAGACTTAGAGACTTAGTCTCCAAGTCTCCAAATGATTTAGAGACTTAAAGACTTAGTCTCCAAGTCTCCAGATAAAGAAGTCTCACAAAGGGAAGAATTCATTTCGAGACTTAGAGACTTAGTCTCCAAGTCTCCAGATCAAGAAGTCTCACAAAGGAAGGAATTCATTCAGAGACTTGGTCTCTAAGTCTCCAAATGGTTTAGAGACTTAGTCTCCAAGTCTCCAGATGAAGATTCAGAGACCTAGAGACTAGAGGCATTCTCTAAGTCTCTAAATGAAACCATGGTCAAGGAAATGCTTCAGAGACTTAGAGATTAATGTAGTCTCTAGATCTCCAGATGGACTGAGGTTAAAAGTGAGTTTGTCTGAGCATCCAATGAAATGGTGACAAGTGGCAAGTTCTGGTTGCATGTGTAGATTTTAAAGTTATAAAAGATTTAAAAAGCATAACATAGTTGAAATATTAGAGAAATTTTGAAATTTTTCATGACAGAGCTGCTCACGGGAAAATGCCTGGGAGATTCTTTTTTTTTTAGAATATGGCGGTATAATATGTTTTCGAAAACAACAGAGGATGACAGATGCAATGATGGTAGTTAGAATTAGATCAAATCAAGTTGCTGAGAGTAGTAAGAGCTTTTAAATCTATGATCAGATTTTGGGGAGACTTTTTAATCCAAACTTGATTGATTTTGGCATATCTGGTAGAGGGAATGAATCAGATTTTCAGTAGATGAAAGGATAGGAGGATACAGAGGATTAAATCATATTTTAGGGAGGAGTAAAGGACAAAGAAATCAGATTTCCAATAGATGAGAATATTTCATGCAGGAAAACATAGAGATTAGATTTTGATACACCCGAGAAGATCAGATATTCAGAGAAGCAAGAGGACAAATGAGATCAGATTGTAGAATGGGTAGGTGTTGGTCAAGTACAGATTTTAGGGTTTCTCTCTCAGTCTATTTATTCTCTTCTTTTCTTAGTGTAAAGGGTTCCTATCCTTGTTTCTTCTTCTTTTCTATTGAAGGGTTTCAGACTGGTTCTTCCCTCTCACTTAGAAGATTTTACAGAAGGCTTCCAGATAGTTTTTTGAATGTATTTCTGCAAAATGAATTTCTCAACCTTGTCTATGCATTGAGTTTTCTATCCTTAATGTATCAAAGCAAGATCATTTCAATAAAATACAGTGCAATCCCTATTCTCTATTGTTCTGTCTCTTTGCATTTTTGTTCTGGCTCTTGTATGTTTTATTTGTAAGGCAACTGAAAACATACTAGCTACTAGGTAGTTTGTTTGATTATTTGTGAGTTTCTCTCAAGGAGAGAATTAAATTTCATAAGTAGTTTTAGAGAGCTAGCATTATTGAAGGATTTGATTAAATAATATAAAAGTGAGAAGATAGTTTTTAAGGCACTCTGTCTAGATTGCATTCAATCTGTAAGGCATTCTGTAGTATTTCATTTGATTTGTGACCTGTTGGTTGTATCTTCTAACTCTTTGCCCAAGAATAGGCACTGGTTGGCTGTTTGTGATGCAATTATCTCTTAGACATCAAACACAAAATTTCATTACCAGTTCTTTTCAGTTTCTAAGTTCATGCATATTCTGAAAGGACTATATCTAGGTGATATAGTTCAGTTTGTTGATTCTTTGGAGAGAGAATCAAAGGTTAACCTTCATTGAGTTGTACTAATAAAAAGAAGGATTCACATCCTTATCCCATTGTTCATGCTGTTATATTTGTAATTTCCTTTGTCATATTCTATAACAAGTTGTTCTCAGCTATTTACAGAATCATCTTTCATTGAAGTAGATTTGAGTAACATAATAGCATGACAGTGAAGACCTAATCCACTAATCAAAAGCTTACTTGAAATATAGTAACCTATTCATAGGCAATACCCGCCTGAGTCTTGTGGAGCTCAAAGAAGAAGGGGGATCTTATCCAATCCTCATCAATTAGGATTTTCTTGCAAAATTGGAGTCCCTTTTAATTGAGAATCAAGCCCATAATTTTCCAAGTTTGATTGTACAAGAAATATCCCTAACAGTGTTTTCCAAAAATAACCAACAAATTTACTATCTCGGTTAGAGATAATACTCCACGGTAATCCATGGAATCTGACAATTTCCTTAAAGAAAAGATCTGCTACATGTACTGCATCTAATATCTTTCTACAAGGTATAAAATGTGTCATCTTAGAAAATCTATCCACAACAAAAAATATAGAATCATTACCTCTTACTATCTTCGATAAGCCAAGAACAATGTCCATACGGATATCAATTCAAGGTTTCTCAGGAACAGCAATCGGTGTATACAATCTAGTATTCTGACTTACTCCTTTTGTAACTTGACAAATTCCACAAATTTTCACAAATTTCCTAACATCTTTATACAATTGGGGACAATAGTACTTCTCCTTAAGCAAATTCCATATTTTATAAATACCAAAATGTCTAGCCAAACCACTACTATGTTTCTCTTTTATCAAATTAGATCCCATTACTCCCCTCGATATACACAACTGAATACCTTTGAACAACATACCTTCTTGAATGAAATATTCATCCCATTTAGTATCTTGTTGATCTGAAATAGGTGCTCTGCACTTTCCCCATGGCTCAAAAAAATTAGGGTCATTTTCATATGAACCTCTCATCTCATCAAAACCAAGAACTTCAATTTTCATCTCAATCATCAAAGATCTTCTTCTACTCAATGCGTCAACAACTCCATTAGTGACTCCACTCTTATGGTTTATCACAAATGTATAACTCTGTAAATACTCAACCCATTTCATATGTCTCTGATTCAACTTATTCTGACTACCCAAATGTTGTAAAGCCTTATGATCAGTATACAACACAAATTCACTAGGTATCAAATAATGTCTCCATTTCTTTAGTGCTTGAACAATAGAATAGAATTCTTGATCATACACATAATATTTCCTTCTAGCATCATTCAACTTTTCACTAAAGAAAGCAACAGGTTTACGTTCTTGACTCAACACAGCTCCAATTGCACTTCCACTTGCCTCACATTCTACTTGAAATACTTTACCAAAATTAGGTAATGCCAAAATAGGTAATTCAACCTTCTACTTCAAGGTCTCAAAACTTTTGTCAACTCCATGTGTCCACTTAAATTCTCTTTTGTCTCCTCTCATAGTCTCAGTCATAGTATTACAAATTGAACTGAAATTCCTTATGAACTTTTGGTAAAAACTTGCCAAACCATGAAATGATCTTACCTCACTAGCATTCAAAAGTGTAGGCCAATTCAAAATAGCTTCAACCTTTTAAGGATCCATCTTCAAACCATCAGCTAAAATAACAAATCGCAAATACACAATCTCTTCTTTCATGAATGAAAACTTCTTCAAATTTATCGGCAACTTCTCCTCTTTCAATCTTTGCAAAACTTGTCTAACATGCAACAAATGTTCTTCTCTGGTCTTACTAAATATCAAAATATCATCAAGATATACAATCACAAATTTACCCAAGAATTTCTTCAAAACCTCATTCATCAACCTCATAAAAGTACTCAGTGCATTAGTTAAACCAAAGGGCATAACCAACCACTCATACAAACCTTCTTTTGTCTTGAAAGCAGTCTTCCATTCATCACCTTCTCTAATTCTGATCTGATGATACCCACTTTTCAAATCAATCTTTGTGAAATACTTTGCTCTAGTCAAACTGTCCATTATGTCATCCATTCTCGGTATAGGAAACCTATACTTCATTGTTATCTTATTGATTGCTCTGGAATCAGTACACATTCTCCATTCTCCATTCTTCTTTGGTGCCAATACAATAGGTACTACACAAGGAATCAAACTTTCTCTGATCAAACCTTTCTCCAGCAACTCTTGAATCTGTCAGTTCAATTCTTGATTCTCGGTAGGTGTCAACCGATGAGGTTCCTTATTTGGTAAACTAGCTCTAGGGATTAGATCGATACAATGATCAATTCTTCTTTTCAGTGGAAAACCATCAGGTACATTATCATAAATGATATCACTATACTCGGTGAGCAACTTATCAATCTCCTCAGGGACATTATCCTTTGTTTTCTTACTTGGCTTATTAGGAATCATAGAAAAACATACATCATTCCTCTTCAAAGAATTAACAAACTTTCTTCCCTTCATCAAGCAAAATTTCACAGATGTGAAAACATTACTAACAAGTTCTTCCATCAATGGTAACAAGATTTGTTTCTTTCCATCAGCCACAATAGCATACTTATGCAATCTCCCATCATATATAGCATGTCTATCATATTGCCAAGGTCTACCCAACAAAATATGACAACAATCCATAGGCATGATATCTCACAACACCTTATCATAGTACTTTCCAATCTTGAAATTTACATAACATTGTTCACTTACCAGGAGTGTATGCTCATCTTTGATCCATGAAATTTGATAGGGCTTTAGATGTACCAACCTTTCCAACTGCAATTTTTTGACCATCTCTTCAGATGCTAGGTTCTCCAAGCTACCACTGTCAATGATTACCTTCCAAACTTTGTCAGAAACTCTACATCTGGTCTTGAACAAAATTTTCCTTACTAGATCTTCCTTCTTGCTTTCATTCCACAGTGCTCTCCTTACCATCAAGTTATTTTGCTTCTCAGGTTCATTTAGTGACTCTTCTTGCACCAAGACATTTCTACTGCTACCAGCCTTCTTACTAGCTTGTGTACATTCCAAATATCTATGTCCTTCCTCTCCACATTTATAACAAGCTCCTCAAAAACTTCCTCTGCCATAACCACCTTGGTAGTTATTGCCTCTGCCTCTAGAACTTTCACCTTTCCACTAGGTCTTGCCTTTGTCCAGATTTGTCTTTTTTGGTTTAGATCTACTATTTTCACCATTAGATCTACCTCTTCCTCTAGGGAATCTACCACCTCGACCTCTCTATCTCTGTTCATGTCTCTTATTCAATTTCTCCTCGGCCTTCAAAGAAAATTGATAAGCCTCTTCAATGTTCTTCAATTTGACCATACTAATTTCCTCTTAGATGGAAACCCTTAAACCATTCAGGTATCTGCCGATTCTTTCCACATCATCTTCATCATGTCTAGATCTAATATCTAATCTGTAGAATTCCTCAGTATACTCTTTTATCGAGCTATCTTTCTGCCTCAAGCTTTGCATTCACTGAACTAGGTTAATCTGATAATCACAAGGTAAGAACTTTCCTTTCAATTTGTTCACCATTTTACTCCATACCTTGATTTTGTATTTACCTTTCCTTTTTCTATCCATTTGTAGATGTTCCCACCATAAGGATTCATGACTTTTCAACTTTGTGTTTTCAATCTTCACCTTCTTATCCTCAGGAATGTTTTCATACTCAAAATACTTTTCCATTTTGGTGATCTAGTCCACCAATTCATCAAAATTTAGCTTTCCACTATACTCAGGAGGATTAAAATGTGGTGTTGACTTGAAATTTGTCAAAGCCTTCAAAAATATTTCTTCACCTTGATTAATAATAGGAGCAGGTTCTACATTCACCTTTTCTTCTTCAATTTCATCATCACTAACATCTTCAAGATGTCTACCTCTTCTTTGGGTTGTTTCCACTAATTATAATCTAGCAACAATGTGTCTTAGCATATCGGCCAATCCTGGATCTACATCTCACCTCCCATGAACCATCTTGACAACCCTCTATAATTTCAAGTCAGATCACAATCTGCCACACCATAACAATCAACTAGGGCTTCAAGAGGAACCTGCAAACCTAGATCCATAGACCTAGATCAAGATCTCACCTCTCTTTGATACCACCTGATGCAAGAAAGGGATGCAAGAGGGGCCAAAGGATGGCACACCCTAATGATCCAAGCCTGCAACACACATGTGAAAGCAACAAACAATAAGAGTGAGAGAGAGAATGCCAGATCCTTTCAATTATTATCATCAACTTGAATCATACATGCCGGGCTGTAAGGCCTTCATGGTTAGGGCCTAATATTACAATGACTTATATAAGTCCTAAAAAATGTGAGGATCTGTTACAAGTCTCAATTCTAATATCTTCTATCTTCTGTCCAAACTGACTCCCTAAACTACAACCAAACATCTACATTTATACAAGAAGCTACTGAGCTGAGTCGGCCTTCAGATCCATAATTAATGAAAGTAATGGTCAAATCTAGGACCACATGCTTCCCAATGATGGATTCTAGCATTAATTATGTGATATAATATAAATGCACAAGTCGGCCACAATAGGAAACAAAACTAGACCCGTTGGTAAGCAAGATAACCGAGCAGAAGATAGACAACGCTGAGTACCAGTGAAATAACCAACCACCCAAGAGATAACCGACCACACTCAGTAACCAAAGGAACCGACCAACTACTGACCAACTCGGTCAAAGTAGAAACCAAGCAACATAGACAAACTCCAAATTCTTTTTGGTGACACAATATTGCCAAGGACCCGACATTCTCCTGCATCAAGAAGATAGGTAATTATTCATATCCAAGAGCCAATTAACTAACAATAAAAATCTATCTAGGTTTCCTTCTATACTCTTATTACCCAATCTTCTAATGGTCTATGTGAAAAAGACCCTCTAAGATCTATATTCATTAGTTCATTATTGAACATGAAATCTACAAGGTCATCAACATTATCTGATAAAATCCTTATAGCCTTTTTTAGTTTCTAAAGGAAATCAAGGGTTTCAATATCCCTAGCCACCATTTAGTCTCATTCCTTATAAGAGTTCCTAAAAAGTCTTCTACTCTTCCCATGGATTTCTTATTCTTGTATAAGAATTTGGAGAATAAATAATAGATAAGAAGTAACCTTTTCATCATCTTTATTTATAAACATCATTGCAAAGTAAATATTAATTTTCATCATCAATTCTCCCTCCACCTTAGGATTCCAAAAAGTGGCTATTTCCCTTGAGATACTGATAGTAATTATTCAACATCTTAAGGAACTTGTCCATATCCCTATGATAATATTATTCTCTACCATCTTAGTTTTTTCATAACAAACTTTTAGGACTATGATGTTTCATTTGATTCTTTGAAAATTGTGCTTATTTTGGTTGTTCAAACTTTTAATATTCTAGATGATTTTTAATTTTTATTTCTAAAGGAATTTGTCCTCCTACTAGCTGTAGACACCTAAAAATCCTTTAGAAAATAAAAGTATATCTTATTTTATGAAAACCCCCAATGACATCATCATTTGTTAATTAATATTTAATTTAATTTATTTATTTATTTTTATGCCATTAATTCCTCGTATTTTAATTAAACACATTTAATTAAAGAATCTCTCCCCAAACCACTTAAATCAATTTTAAGTAATTTTTCTCCATTTATTAAATCATTATTTGGTAAATGATGTCACATTCCTTAAATAAATTTTATATTTATTTAATCCCCCAAAACCCTAGAATCTTCTAGACTTTCATAGATTTTACTAAACTCTCCTAAACCCTTCCTAAACCAACTTAAGAGGTGATTCATACATTTCTTAGCCTAAACCAGTCTCCTTTGACTTTTGGTCAAACATCCATCATTAATGAGCCTTACACACTCATTAAGCCTCTTACACCCTCATTAAGGTTCTTACAAGCTCTTAAATGAGACCCATGTCTCCTCTTCCACTCTTGTTCCCCTTGCACACTTCCCTAGTGTTTCTCACACATGTGTGAGTAACCTTAAACCAAGGTCAAACCTTACCATACCCCAAACCTTACCTCTGACCCTAACCCAAGACCTTCCTCAAATCCTATAAATACCTTCCTCTTCCAAGAGAAAAACACCAATTCACATATTTTACATTGAGTAGTGTTATAATGCTAGATTAATTCTAAACCATCTTAAGCTTTAGCATATTTGTTAGTTTAGCTCATTTACAAGTTTGATTAAAATCACACCATAGCTTAGATTAACATGGATTAACTTAGTTTCCTTCATGTTTATACTTTTCATCTCATCATATCATCTTTCATTTGGACTAAAATCTACTCTAGATTAGTCATTTGTAGCTTAATCAGGTTTTCACTATTATTAGGCTCTTTGAGGCCTTAGGGGAAAAATAGGAATTCTATGCTTCGTTTTGTGCCAATATGGGGTTCTCTTTGTCCCTAATCTATCCTAATCCCCCCTAATAATCATTAGGGATATTCTTTAATTATTTAGAGAGCACACCCACATCCCTAAAGTGAGAGAAAATCAAATGGTGACAAGTTGCTCATTTTAGCTCTATCTGAGGTATCATGCAAATAGTTTTTTTATATGTTTAGTATATGCTACTAGGACTAATGTTTAAATGTCTACACATGTTCCAAATAGGTTAGGTTTGCATTGATCACATTTTGGCATGCCCGGTTGGACGCACATCACAGGTTCTTTACTAACATTCTCATGTGATTTGGAGTGTTTTTCTGATTTTTCAAGCTTGTAGGTTGAGGGAGCATTCAGAATTCTTCTTCCTCTTCTCATTCTTATTCTTCTTCTATTCCAATACTTCTTCTTCCTCTTCTTGTGGTATCTTAGCCTATTTTCCAAAAAAAAAAACCCATAAAGAGGCACTTTCACAAAAAAAACCTTTGTAAATTTTGCATACAAACTCCATTTTTGTCGTGTTTCACTCTGCCAGGGATCGCATATGGGAAACCAGATCTCACATAGTAAGAAAGTTCACACCCTGTGTTTCCAGGATCATATATGGTATTTCCCAGATGGCATCTGGTCTAGTGTCACATCCATTCAAATTCAAGATCGCATCCAGGATTTCCTAGATCGCATCTGGGAAGGTATCACATCCATTTAAATTCATGATCACATCCAAGGTTTCCTAAATCACATATGGCATTATAGATCATCATTTCAAATTGGGCTTAAAATTGAACAGGGTAAAATCTTACATACTTTGTCCAAATGTTTAAAATGAACCTCAAAATCACTCTTGAATGCCTAAAAAACCAACAAATATGCAAGTCATTTCCTAATCATTCCTAATTAGTCTAAAAACACTCAAAACACATGTCTAATGTTCTTCATTCAGATAAAAAGAACCTTCATGTCAAAATCTAGGTGTTTTTTATCTTTATGCAAACTAGGATCACTTTAACTTTTGGTGCCTAAAAAGAGCTAAAAATTTGCATATCTCATTTCAAATGGATTCCTAGTTCATTCCTAAAGGCTTTAAATCTTGATGAAAACTAATGTCTTGTTACAAAATCTTGAATGTTTTCCAAGTTTTCATCCATAAAATCAATCTAGGAACATCATTTTGGGCATTAAAATGCAATTTAGAACACCAAATATTGAATGGACCTACATGAAAGAATCAAAATCCAAAAGTCATTTATTTTTTAGTCTCAAAAGAAAAACAAACAAAATCTTGAATGACTTAAAGTGAAAACAAAGAAAAGCTCTTTTAGTTTCAAAATTCAAATCAGGTTCCTAAGTGAAGCAAACAAACTCAATCTCGAATGCCCAAATTTGCATGAATCTTTCAAAATTTCTTGTTTTCAAAGGAAAAGGAAAACTCAAAAACTTAAACATTTATGCTTGTGAATTTGCAAATTCACTCACTAATCAATTTGGGAAAGAACAAAACTTCTTGATGTGTCTTTAAAAAAATTTCCCATTTCAGTAAAATTCTCTTAATTAAGTGACGTAAAAAACTTAAACTCAAACAAGTTCACTTGTTTTACTTCTAGTGAAGCCTGTCCAAAGAGAAAAGTGCTTTCTCTTTGGAGAAAGACTTCAAACCAGTACTTCCCTGACCAGTATAGAAATAAAGCACTGAGAAAACTCTCTCTTCATCCCCTCAAGCTTGGGCGATGCATGTTGATGGTAGCTCGAGGTAGGTGAATATCCCTACTATTTCAGCATGGTCAACTAGGCTCTTAAGTGAGTCACGTGTGTAAAAACCAATTGAGAGGACTCCATAGATCAACTACATACTTGATAAATTAGAAGCTACCTGATCTAATCCTAAAGGTATCATAATCTTTATGCAAGGACCGATCCCTGTGGTTTCCCGGATCACCTTAAGACACTCACCATATGTATCCCACTTTTGGGGTATCATGATGTGGGCAAAGGTTCTGATACTAGCCTTCCCTTAGGTAGTTCTGCTTGAAGTGTTTTCAAAGTTACAATCTTAGTTCAAACATTTGTCAACACATACACATCTTTCAGGCACACTATCAATTTCAGTCGTCAATCATTTGCTTGTATCCCACAAAGTTGTCTTGTCCTTTGTCAGGATTTTGTTTTGGAGTGTCTTTGTCAAGTTTTTCCTTTTCCATTGGAGACATCAAACTGATCCAAAACTTAATCACAAGCTTTCAAAACAAAAAACCTTGTATAAGAGATCCTTCAAAATCAAACACCTAAAGCCTTGTTTCAAAACAATTTCCAAAATCTTTCCAAGCTATATCCAATTTGATCCAACACAAGAAGGCTAAACTTCCAAATTCTTGAGTTTATCAAGAAAAGAAGATTATAGAAAGAGACCTGAAAGATCATCAACCCATCCTAAAAGTAATCCAAGTAGAAGAGCAATATCAAGAGAAACTAGACAAGGTGGGTTATAATGCCAGAGAGAAGCAATTTGCAACTCGGTTCTAGGTTAATCAGTGTTATGTCAATCTAGAGAGAGAAAAATAGCTTGGCCCATCACATATCTGTTCCTCCTTCAGAATCCTATAGTCCTATCTTGGCCTCCCCTCATCCTAGCTCATCCTTACCTTCATCTTTACATCATCATCCATCCTTACTTGCATCCTAAATCATTTCTTAGCTGCATCATTGCATCTTTATCATCTTCCTAGTTGCATCATAGGTTATCCTTTTTTAGCTGCATCTAGGTCATCCTCTTAGAAATAGCATTGTTCCATCATCCTTCATCATCCTTACATCAGTAATCCGTAATCAGAATCCCAAATCCTTTTATCCAAATCTAGCATCCATCATCCAAAGATAGAAATCACCATCCTTACACAAAATCCACTAATCCAAATCCAAAAAACTTAGTGTTCAATCCTTTGAGTTGCTTCAAATCCTTATCCAAAATCATAAATCTCCACCCTTTGATAGAGCATTATCTAGGGAATCCTTACTTGTCCTTGTTTGCCTCATAATCTCGAGCAAGAGATTAACGTGCATTGATAAGAATCTAGTCTTTCGAAGATCATAATCTATCTTAGGTCAACAATCCTCATTGATCCTACATCAGGAAGAAGCGACTCATTTAACCAACACTCAGTAATCTTCCACAAATCTCCACCAAATCTTCCATCATCCTTGACTCAAATCAGAGTATCCCACCAATCCTCCATCATCCTTGACTCAAATCAATGTATCCCACCAATCCTCCATCATCCTTGATCCAAATCAAAGCATCTCACCAATGCTTCATCATCCTACCATCGTTCAGTCATTCCAAATCCTTGCATCACATCATAGAAATCCACCATCCTTAGAGTTTCTTAGACCTGCATATATCATTTTTTAGAGTCTTTTAGGAACATCTTGCATCCATCCATCTGCATCTTTAGATCTGCATTCCATGCTTGTCGAGACAAGATCGAGGAAGAGAAGGAACATGGATCCCAATCAGGCCACTAGTTCATTTGATCCTAACAATCCTACTAGTGCAATGGTAAATTACAATCCACTGATCCCACAAGTTGATAATATATGGGATAATCCCAACAGACCCCCTACTTCATTTTCTATGGAGACATTCATGGGCCATCCAAGGCATGCACAAATGGTAAGTGTAATTATTGATCAAAATAGGAGGGCTATATTGGCCAACTTCACACAAGAGGGTACTCTTATTCCACCATATCTCCAACCTCACATTCCCATAAAAGTCATCCAAATCCTAGCAGAAGCCTACACCCCCATCATCCAGCAACTCACTGATCCTAATTTGCACATATCATAAGTGGCTTCACCCATCCCTCCTCCTTTGCAAAGTAGTTTCATAAATCCTACAACACAAGAAACACAATCCACTCCATTCTCCATCTTGGGCACACCATCCTCTTCTATATCATCCCAAGCCATCATTCATACCCAAAGATTCACACAAAATTAACTGCCACCTTCCAAGCTACCACACAAACAAATCCTCCACCATCCATGAGCCAAGAAACATCACCCTTTTCGGGGGCAACATAGTCATTCTCCCACTTCACTCAGCAAGCTTTTACCTCAATACCATCATTTCAGGGGTAACACAATCATTCCCCTTTCTTACTTAGAAAACTTCAATCAACATCACCCTTTCTGTGGGGAACACAAGCATCTCCTTCCATTTCCCAACCAAGATTTTCCCAAGCATCTTCTTCCACACCCCAATGAGAATTTAACCAAGCACAAACCCAAAAAAATGCTTTTACAATGGGCATGCCATCCATGGGATCTCAGAATCCACTATCTACATCCCAAATCCCCACATCTGCATTCCCAACATTCTTTGCATCACAACTCCTGCCATGAACTGGTTCTCGTTGGGGCCTCACTCAAGCAAAAATGCAAGCTTTGGGAATACCAACCCAATCTCCCATACCCACACCTACAAACCAACAGGCCACATTCCCTCAAGTAGTACAACAACAACCATTGTAGCCTCTACCAACTTCATCCTTTCCTTCATACACTAACTGTCTATCTATTCCACCCACTGCATCTCAAGTAGTACCACCAGCACAGCAATAGAGTTCATCGCATCTCACCAACTACCTTGCTCAACCACCCCATATCACCATCTTTCCAACACCAGTTCCACCCCTAAGCAATGTAGGCATGCACCTAGCCTACATCAACCAACCATAGAGCCAAGTGTAGAAAGGACCATCTTATCAGCAAGCTACATCATTCCATCAGCCTCCTCCACTGCAACAATACTTTCAGGGACATCAACGACAAAATCCCATTATCCCATAATAGCAACAAGCTTCATCATATCCAGTGCAACACCAACAAAATCTCATTGTACCCCAACAACAAGCCATTCCATATCCCCCATAGTAGTACACTCCCACACCTCAGCAATAGTATCATCCCCAGCAATAATCACATCAAAATCCATTCCAATCCACTTATTTTGCTGGGCAATCTCCGTATCCAACTCCACAATATCCTCCACCATAAAATCATCCATATTCACCAGCACCATCAGATCCCTTTCCCATGGGAGTACCCACTCCAACACTGATCAATTTTGAGTGAGAAGAGATGAAGAATGCTCTTAAAGAGCTCAAGGCTAGAATAGACAACAAAGCCTTCAAGTTTGACGAGGTCTATCCCTATCCCTTTGACAAATCAATCATAGCGATCCCCTTTCCCTAGCACTTTGAGACACCAAAAATTGACAAATATCATGGAAAGGGAGATCCCATCAACCATGGAAAGGAGTTCTATATGGCATGTCAAGAAGCAGCCTACAATGACAACTACCTTATGTGCCTATTCCCAAAAATCTTGGGAGGAACTGCTATTGATTGGTTCTATAAGATACCTTATGGGACAGTCAAAACATTTTTTGAGATTTTTGAGAAGTTCATGGCCCAATATGCCCACAATGTCGAGAATGAGTTATCCCTACTAGACCTTTACAACTCGAAATAGAAAGAAGGAGAAAGCCTAGAAGACTACTTGCAAAGCTGGTAGAACCTCACTACCAAGTTATCATATCAACCCCCTAAGAAGCATCTCATGAAGATCTTCATCAATAACCTACATCCCAAACTATCCCACTTTATGAGGATGAACTGCATCCAAACGTATCAAGATATCAAAGCTAAGGGGATAGATATTGAGAGAGGTCTCCTAGATGAAGGAACAATCTTGTTAGCACCTTGAAAAAATTTCATGGCTATAGCATTTTCCCCTTGGTCTCTGCAGTTGTTTTTAGGTCTCTGGCCTTAAACCCTTGGTAAAATTTCAAAAATCTAGCTGTTGTGTTAAAAAACCCTTAATTGCCCTGGCCTTGTTCTAATTTCGCTTTACCTTTTTCAATCACTTAAAATCCCTTTAGCAAATGTGCTAAATTGTTAACCTCTTTTTCACATGATCGTGTGAACCTTTTTTCATGCTATGTGATCATGCGACTAGGGTTTTATGTCGGCCCCCCTTGATTTATTTTCCTAAGTCTCAGTGATTAATATTTGCTATGTTTTGACTTCATTCTTTCTTGGGCCCGTCTTTGACACCATCTCAATTTGATGGTGGTCGTATGTTCTCATGAGATGTGTCAAAGCTACGCGATCATGTGACAGTCGTCGATTTGGAATCTAACGTAAGGGCTGTCAGTGGGTCCAATGCTAGGTCAGCACAGTTGGTGGTCTCTTACTGGTTAGTGTATATTGTGACTTGGCAGTTGTTAGTGGGACCTAAGTTTCTATCATGTCAGAGGGTCGTGACACTTGCAGAGCATCGATGGTCAGCGTATAATCTGAAAGGTTTTTTCTGACACATGCGAAGATGCGACGATCGTCGATCTTCTTGAGGGCGGGCCCAGGTTTTGGTCTGATGTTTTAGTGGTCCTGAAAAAGTATTTAGCAGTCCTGATAAATGTTCAAAGGTTTCATCCATTCATGTAATAAAATGGTGGTGCTCCAAAATGATTGGTGATTCAGTGAAGGAAGGTCACGCAATCTCTAAAATTTCTAGCAGTGACTTAAGGTATTCTGTGACCTGGTGAAAAGACCTTTAGTCACCAGTTTTCTAAATAAGGACCAGGGTTAGTTGTTTCCCTTTGATCGCTAAGTCACTGAGTTAGATGATGGGTTAATATTTTATTCTGCGACTAGAAAAAATCATTGTCATGTGTTCACTAAGTGTTAACCCAGGGATATCTATTGAGTTAAGACAAAAGGCTCGCAAAATAAAAGGATCTGATGGTCAGGACTTAAAGTTGACCTAATTTCAAATATCAACCACCGATGTGCTGTTGGCGCTATGAAACTATCCATTTAGGTTCAAATTCAAATTTTTGAGGGTTTCCAGTGACCGGAAGGACTAAAATTTATTGATCATGCGGCCGGATCTGGTAGAATTAGTTTTGCCGACTGATTGCAGTGTGGTCTAGGGTGTTAAGTGACCATTTGCAGGGTGTTTGTACTAAGTTCTTTATGCTCAAGGTGTGTTGCAGGTGGCCGAATAGGTTGACAAATTGGGCATTTTCATGGTTCTCAGTACTTTCTTAGTGGTATTGTCATGATTGAGGATCACTCCAGGATCTATTTTCTCCTGGTTGCTTGGGTTTCCTCCCTTGCATTTAATTTTTTGACTGATTTGGTTGTTTCAGTGGTTGAAGCCCTAACCCTAGTCATCTGAAGCTTGTTGCATCCTATTTTGGGGATTCCAAGATGACTAGGGGGTATATATTGTAGCTTTTTTGACTTAGTGAGGGTTCCAAAACTTTCTTTTTGGTCCCTGGTTGTTGTTGATGGTATTATCCTGAGCAAGGAGAGCCTAAATTTTGGGTCTGTTTCTTTGGCATTTTTTTATCTGATAATGTATCGATTCTGCAAATTTTAATGAAAACACATTTGGATTCCAATCTCATATTTGTGCATGTCTTCTTGTTTTGTTCTTGAGCTCATATATTTTAATTTCACAAAGTGGGTTAGCATATGGCAAACAAAGAGTATTTTGAAATTATCTTTAAGTTCCTAACAAAGGATTAAAGTCTTTGAGGTAGTTTCAGTGAGTTCATGGCTAGATAAGAATTTGATGTCCTGATAGGTGAGTGAGAGGGATAATAGGTAAAGCACTTATCTTGAATTCAAGTGTGTTTGAGTTAGGACTTTCAGTTGATGTATGCTATTAGGTGACTCTATGCCCTGGCTTAAGGCACTGATCTCTTCTCTAGAGGTAGTCCATCATCATCAATCACACACATAAATTAAATGATAATATCTTTTAGTCAGTTAGTAGGGGGTATAGTTGTATAATATTTTGGATTCCTTTGAAGAAGTGAATCAAGGGTACACCCACCTGAGTATTAAGGCTCAAAGTGTAGGAGGATCTCATTGTTGATCCTTGTTAATTGGCCCTCTTCCTTATAGACTTTGGAGTGGTGATAGAGTCAAAATATTATTAAAGTTATCGATCAAAGTATAAATCTATAAGTTGAAGATCAAAGGGAAATCCCAACAAATCTAACATCACAAGGATGATTCCCACAACAAAAATAGCAATGACAAACCCTATTTCTAGAATCAAAACCAAAACCTTGTCACCGATGGAGCCACAAACACTAAACATGTTCAAATCATTGTGGCCAACCCTAAACCTATTCCTGCATATCACTAACAACAACAACAACCTAAAATCAATCAAAAACCCATGAAAAAATATCAACAACAATCTCCCATCCATCAACAACCCATGTAGAACTATCAGCAGCAAGCACATAAAGTGAGTCAAGGAACCCAACCAATCAGGCAAATGTCATAATAACTACTCTAAATCAGAATAGGCCACAAGTCCAAACCCATCAGCGATGAACCTTTACACCTCTTGGTGAACCTATAAACATAATCTTCCATCACATGGACAAGTCCAATCTAATCACTTACCTAAAAATACAAAAATTTGATGATACCACTCCCAAGCCTAATTGATACAAATATCACAAGTATTGTGATTATCATCATGTCAAAGGACACACTACCCTAAGGTACATGAAACTCAAGAATTACATCCAAGATCTCATCGATAGAAAGGAGATCCAAGTGGACACACCTGCACAAGCCTCACCTAATGCCAGTCTGTAGATCTATCAAAATGTGTTCCCTCAACACAATGTTGGGAAGAACCAAGCCAATATTAATCTTCCACCCTAGAATTAAGGCAAAGGCAAGCAAGGAGATCATGCAGATCACAAAGACTATACTACTGCTCATATAAATTATGACAAATTCATTGGATGTATAACCCAAGTCGAACCCACAGTCAATGTCATCCACGTCAAAGGAGTAGCTAGTTAGTGTGCAATCACCACACGCTGAGGCTGAATATTTGTCACCAATGCTACTCCAAGGCCAACACATAATGCATAATACAACCTTATAGAACAGCTTGGAAATACACCCACCCAAGTCTCCATCCTCGATCTTCTTCATACTTCACCCATCCATCAAGAAATCCTTAACTAAGCCCTTCATGAAGGACATGTCTCCACAGACATAAATACCATCCAGTTTTAGAACCTTGTGGGACATTTGTCAGCATCATGTGTTGTTTCATTCAAACCATCCGATATACCAGCTATTGAGCCTGACCACAATCTCCCTCTCTACATTGCCATTATGGTCAGATATTTTTCCATTAAAAGGGTCATGATAGATAATGGCTCAGCCCTAAACCTATGCACTTTGAAATTCATATAGCAAATAGGGTTCACAGAGGCTGACATATCACATGAAGTCATCACCATCAAGGCATATGATAACTTGAAGCGTACCTTTGAGGGTACCATTATTTTGCCCATCAAGCTAGGCCCAACAATGTAGGACACTATTTGCCATGTTGTTAATCTTAGCTTACCATTTAAAATCCTCCTTGGCCAACAATGGATTCACTCTATCAAGGCTATACCATCTACTTACCATTAGTGTGTAATATTTCCGCATCAAGACACTGAGGTTACCATCCATGCAGACCCCCAATCCTTCACATATTGTCATGCGATGGAAGCATCATTCCCTCATTCTAGCCATTGTCTAGGAACCAACATTGGAATATCACATAACTACAAGTTTTTGGAGACTCGTAGCTGATTATCAAATAGGTCCTAGATGAATTTTAGACAAAGGATGACAAGCTGCTACCCTACAAAGAACTAGTGGATAGACTAAAAGAGCACTTCCTAACCCTATAGTTCATGCAGATACCAAGGCTTCAAAAAAAAGTAGATGACACAATGGAAACCATCAGATCCTTATTGGAAATCCCTCGTGATTCATCATAGTATGAATTCTTAGTCAAGTAGCTACACACACCTGCTTATGAGAACACCGATGCAAAAATGGTGTGTGTCTTGGTTGGTCCTCAATCCCCATGGTACCACGACATCCTTTTATATCTAAAAAATGGTATCATATCTCCCCATCTCAGCAATAAACCAATGCCAAAACATAATTCACAGAGCTTCCCGCTACATTCTTTTAGCCAACACCCTTTATCGTGGAGGATATCACAACATCCTCTCTAGGTGTTTAGATTCAAACAAGGCCATCCTAGCTTTACAAGAGGTCCATGCTAGAATTTTCATTTCCCACATGAGTTGCATGGTTCTAGAAAAGAAGTTTCTTCGATTTGGGTACTATTGGCCTACAATGGAACATGATGCTTGTGAATTCATCAGGAAATGTCTACCATGTCAGTAGCATGCAAATCTGATTCATGCACCATCCCAAGACTTATAGTCCATTGCACCACCTTGGCCGTTTTCATGTTGGGGCTTCAACCTCATTGGGATAATCACTCCCTTTTCCTCAGATGGACATAAATACATCATAACTGACACAAATTACTTCACAAAATGGGGTGAAGCAATTCCGCTCACCCTAACTACTGGAATCCAAATATCCAAGTTCATCTTTTACCATATTGTTTGCAGCTTTGACATACCATCTACCATCTTCACAGACCATGACACACCTTTTAAAAACCAGCATGTGGATGATTTGTGTGCCAGACTCCACATCTACCACCATTTCTCTAGTCTATACTTCCCCCAAGGAAAAGGCCCAGCTGAGGTAACTAACAAAACTATCTTGTAAATCCTCAAGAAGGCTATCAATGATCATGGTCATGACTGGCACCTCCAAATAAATCTCGCCCTTTGGGCCTACCACACTTCTCATTGCACTCCCATAGGCACCACCCCATATTCCCTTGTATATGGTACCAAAGTCATTTTACCTATCGAGGTTGAGCTCCCACCATTGTGAGTCTCCATGAAAAACTAAACCACAAATGAAGACTATCGCATGGCATGCCTCATATAGCTAGACCTGTTAGATGAAAAGAGACAACAAGCATATGATCACTTGGTTGCATACCAAAATTGACTCAAAAGGAGCTATAACAAGAAAGTCCATCCTAGACATTTCCAAGTGGGCGACAAGGTCCTAAAGGAAAATCAGAAAGTCCAAGCACATCGAGAGAAGAAGGGCAAGTTTGAGCCTACTTGGCTGGGTCCTTACATTGTCACAACATGCTTTGGCTCTGGAGCCTATCATCTATCCACACCAGGAGGTGAGCCCCTAAATGATCCAATTAACATCATACATCTGAAGAGGTTCTATGCCTGAACTAGATCTACATATTCTAGAAAATCCATAAAAATTGGAAAAAAGAGAAAAACAAAAACAAATCAAAAAGAAAAAAAGAAAAGAAAAATAATCGTCCAATGGTGAAAACCTGGCAATTCAACTGCCTTGGACAAGTATGTTGGTGAAAACCTAGAAATAGGTGCCATCTATAGTGAACTGATTCATTATCTATCAAACTACCATCCCCCCCATCCCGCAATCCTTTATCTTTATCTTTATCTTTATCCCATCCCCATCCCCACCACCATCCCATTCAATCCCAAGGTGTTCTATCCTCAAGCCTATCCAATGCAGCAATAAGATCCTATCCCCAAATCCATAAGCTTCTATACATATTCATTGTAAATCTCTTCTTGTCTATTGTACATATCATCGCACCTTCTTGTACATCTCCTCGTTAGTCCTGCAACAACATTTGATCAAATATCTTGTCCCATCTTGCGTTGTACTTCACCAACATCAATTGTTGACTATTCTTAATCACAGTGGTTATCCTCGACTCATCATTATCTAGTGAACAACAACACACATTCTCTCATCAATCAATGGGTCCTTGAGGATGTATCTTTCCTCTTGTTCAAACCTACTCTTCCACCAATCAACCTTGGGCTGTTTCAATGTATCCTTCCTCACCTTTAGACCAAACCTTCCCCCCATCAATCAAATAAATATCCCTCCTTGGAAAATGATGTCTTTTGGAGTTATCATTTTGATCTTGGATTTTGTCCTTTGGGTCTTGTTAAGATTTTATGGCTTCTCATTATTCCTCTCCTCAAAGTCACCATAATCCTTTATATCATGGTGCACTACGAATGAGGACAATCTGGGGCAAGGTCTTTTGATCTTTTTCTTCTTCTTTTGAGTCAGTCAGACATAACCCTTGCACGGTTCTATAGACATAAAAAAT
The DNA here is from genome assembly GCA_027943335.1 of Chamaecyparis obtusa. Classification (NCBI taxonomy): domain Eukaryota; kingdom Viridiplantae; phylum Streptophyta; class Pinopsida; order Cupressales; family Cupressaceae; genus Chamaecyparis; species Chamaecyparis obtusa. The sequence goes on along the minus strand of BSBK01001220.1, from coordinate 2,680,829 downwards.
TAGACAAGTGCTTAAAATCATCAAAATAGGCAAATTCTCAATAAAATGCTTCAAATCAAATAAAAAAGGATCAATTTTAAATGGACATTAATAAATAAAAATTGGACAAAATCATTAAATCAAAGGAAAAATCAAATAATGACATTAAATAATTAAATACAAGCTTAAAGGGGTGAAAAATACTATATAATTGATTTTAATCAATTAATTGTATAGTTTTAAATCAAAAATCAAAGTGAACCTATTCCCTTACATGGCTAATTTAATTAATTGATGGAATTTAATTAATCCTAATATCTTTCAATAAAAAATTGAGCAACCAATAAGAATTGAGAACAAAAGCACATGGATCACTCCAAAATAATTGAATCTCAATCACACATTTCAACTTTGAATCTAAACCACTCAAATTGTCCTTTTGTCCAAAGCTTTGAGACAAACATTTAAATTGTCCCCCCATTTAAAAACATTGCAAAGTTTTTGACTCAACCAAGGCTAAATCATGATTACTTCACTCTACCCCCTACCCTTGGGATTTTACTAAAAATAAGAGTCATTTTGAGAGCATAAATATATTTAGAGAATTCAAGAGAAAAAGCATCATCATTATAGGAAATTTATGAGCAATTGAGAGCATTTGAGAGTATTTAGCATTTGCATTTGCATTTATCTTTGTCATAATGGAGAATTGTGAGCTAGATTAAGAATAATACTATCATATTTCTCATTCTAGGATTGCCACTAGTGGAGAATAGGTTGGGAGCTTCACTTACCAAATCTAGATAGAGAACCATGAGATGTCATGGATGTTAATTTCAATTCTTAGTTTAAATTTGCATTGTATTTTCATAGAGTTGTAATTGATTATCCTAATTTCATGAAGGTGTAAACACTCACACACAAATGGCGCCCACCGTGGGGCCTTGAGCCTTATTTATAACATTTTTATCAAGTTTTGTGTGTTTTGTTTTCACTTTTTCGTGAATTTTTGCAAAAAATAGGAGAAATGATGCTTATGAAGGATTTAATGATGCGTATCAGCATTCTACTGACACCTAACAGTAGTTGATTGATACCTAAGTGATTCTTTCTATTTTATCTTTTATTCTCTCTGACACCTATGAGATAAAGTGTTATGCCTGTAAGCGTTAAGCAACACCTGCTACCTGAGAAATACCATGTATTTGTTATCTTTTGCCACCTATGATAACCTTTATGATGTAATTTATAGTGAACTGTCATGCCTAGTATTTATTAAATGGTGCCTAGTAGTTGTTAATTGCCGCTTTAAATATCATATCGTATGCAATTTTCATTACTTTTCATGCCTAGTAATTAAAGTATTATGCCTGTGGATTTTTAAATATCATTTGAGTCACTAGAAAGTGATGCCTGCTATTTTTAAAGTGACACCTGCTAACCTTTAAATCATGAGTATGAGCTAACTAATGACGGCTACGACTTTTTGTTTCGATTTGTTGTCAAATCAATAAATTCTATCTTCTTACTCTCTGTCTGTGTTTTTCCTGTAGGTGAGAAAACATAGGAAGGTTCGAAAACTAGAGAGTGGAGTCACACAAGCAAGAAAAGAGGTAAGAATCCAAATTAAATGTGAAAAAGAGATTCATAGTGCTGCAATTTTAGAAAGTTTGGGATTAGAAGAGAAATTGTATGCTCATTACATTAAGGTGTTAGATGCTTACAAACTTAAATTCCCTACTTTGAATTGAAATTTTCTGTTATCATATGGAGAGATTGTTCAACAAGTAATTGAAGATTACAGAGCTGAAGATGGATAGATAATACTATTTGCTAAATGAATATGATGTTGTCATTGATGTCAACTAGTTTCTTATTAGTTTGACAGTACTTATCTTGTAAGTTATTCATTACCGAGACATCTAAAGAATGGTGGAAGAAGGTCATGGCAGATGAGGTTATGGAATGCTTTGGATAACTTATTGATGAGTCTCTGATCTCATTATGTTGATCCCAATACGTGGTATTCATCTATTATGAAGAAAGGAATTCAAAGATACAAAGAAGTGTTGGTTGGTAAAAGAAGATAATTTAGTGTTTACCGAGATTCTGAGTATGAACACTGACGACAGTATACACCGACGCAGTGTGTTTTATACCGAGCACAAGTTTAGTCGATAAGGTTTACCGACACATTTCTTTGACTTGACCAAGAAGAACAAAAGATTATTTAATGATGTTGTAGGCTAGGAAGATTGATGAGCTGGCACCTTGAAATCAGTGTAAAGATATGAAAAGGAATAAATTTTGTTAGAAGATCGATGGCTGACAAAATTCAAGAAAGATCTGATGAAGAAGATTGAAACATGTCAAAGACACATCTACCGAAGAAGGTTAAAGCGACAAAAGCAATGAACAGGATTAAGCGGAAAAATCTAATGGATAAAAATGAAATGGCCTACTTGTTTATTTAAGGAGAAAGAAAATACATTATTTTTAATCAGAGAAGAAGAAGGAGATACTGCAGGAAGCTCAACATGAATCTGTATTTGTGCAATTTCTGATCAATTAGTTACTGAACCGAGACTGCAGAAACTGAGCTACACAGAGAACAAACTGAGCTACATAGAGCATAGTATTGATTGATTGTAAGTGAAGTTGATTTAAGATCTGAAGTGTTAAAAAGTCAAAAAATATTGTTTGAGCATAACATTGATTCATAATTTGCAATTTGTTGTAATAAGGTGAATCAAACTATTGTTACTTTCTAACAATTGTAATCAGTGAAAATCTCTTAACCGAGTGGACTTTTAAGTTCTGATTGGTGTTTCATTCTAATTAGTGAAACATCGTTATCCTGTTGTAGACATGGAAAATTGGCAAAGGCTTAAATCGATCAAAAGGTGCAACAAATCATCAAAATAGCACTAAAAATTGATAAATGGAACAAAGGCAATTCAAATCAAAGGAAAATTCAATTAAATGATTAAATGATTAAATAAAGCTTGAAAAGGGGAAAAACACTAAGAAATTGATTAAATTTAATTAATGACATAGTGGTTGAAATGAAAAATCAAAATGAACCTCTTACCCTTCATGGCTAAATTTAATTACTTTAATTAATTAATAAATCATAAATTCCCTCAACAAAGGAAAAAGGAGACAAAATGGACACAAATCACTCACTTTTGTTGAAATGGTCCAGCCTTTTGAAACCATTTAAATATTTGTCCCCCCATTTAGGGACAAAGCAAAGCCAATTGACCTTACCCAAGCATAACCATGGTTATCTCACTCTACCCCGTACCCTTGGGAAAATCTTATAAATAGAAGGCATTTTGAGGCATTATCCATCCACTCCATATCTTTGAATTGCAGCAAAGCTCTTGCAATTTGCATCCACATCACTCACTTAGCATTTTCATTGATATTTAGCTTAAATTGTTGATCATTTTAGAGATTTTCTTATCAAATAGAGCTAGAATTTGATAATTAGATCTAGTTTGCATATCATTCTTAGTTCAATTCTCATAATTAGAGTGTCACTAGTGAGGATTTGCAGCTGAGAGCCTCACTTACTACTTCAATTTAGAGAACCATGAGATATTTAGATTAATTTGTGCATTATTTAGATTAGTTTGCTTTGAATAGTGTAAATTCTCTTTAAGTCTTGTTATTTCATGAAGGTGTAAATCACTCACACACAAATGGCGCCCACCGTGGGGCTCTAGGCCTCAAATTTATCATAATTTCCACGTTATTTGCAAAATTTAGGCTAGAATTGCATGATTTTGCTCACTGTTTGCAGGTTACAGGAAAGAAATCACGCCTGCTGGTAAAGAAATCATGCCTAAAGCAAAGAGATGTCGCTTGCGGAAATTAAAATGTCGCCTAGAGTCTGAATGATCACGCTTATCACCTACAGAATCATGCTTCTGGAGAAAGAAATCACACCTGCGGAAATTAAATTCTCGCGTCCCGGACAAGCTGTTGCTGCCTTTGGTCATTTAGATGTCGCCTGGACAAAATTAAAAGCCGCGGCTGAGGAATAAGTTTACGCCTGGTGTAAAGGGAGTTTCCTGCCTTTCGCATTTAATTTCTTGCTTTGAGTATTTTAAATGTCGCTTTCAATTAATTAAATGTCGCTTCTCTGAGTTAGTTTGTCACTTGAAATAAAGAGTTCACGCGTTCATTTAATTTGATATCGCACTTAATTACTTTAATCTCGCTTGAGCCCCTTTTGGTGATGCTCGCGGTTAAAGTAATTACGTCTTTATTAAATTAGATCTCGCCTTTAGCATGGACAATGTCGCCTAGTTTAGCATTGATATTATATCAGAATAATTGCTGTTGTCGCATGTATTAAAGATTTCACACGTTTGAAAAATTTAATATCGCACTTATCTATTTTAATCTCGCTTGAGCCACTTTTGGTGATGCTCACGGTTAAAGTAGTCACGTCTTTGTTAAATTTTATCTCGCCTGTAGTCTGGATGATGTCGCCTGACTGTATTTTCTCTATTTTGTCAAAATAAGGACTGTATGCTAACTTCACTGTCATTTTTTTTGTCTCAGGTACATGCTCTGTCACAGAAAAGTGCTCAAAATTTTAAAAAGGACATCCTATTAGAGTATACCTTGCACCTTTTGGATTTAATTTGCAAATATTTGAGTTCAAAATAAATCAAGAGCATAATCAATTTGATCATTTTAAGCTTTTTGATTTTGGTTTCTCCTCACTTTGTATGAATTTGTGTTGACTAACTTGTTGGTGGAGGGAACGTTTTGCTAAGGTAAGAGAAGGATTTGGAGAGAAAATGAGAAAATTTACTACTTAAAAATGCGCCTAGCCTTTGCTAGCATCGTTTGAGGTATTTTTCTCATCAAGCTTGCACTTCCCTTAAATTGTGGCATTTCAAAGTTCAAAACATAGTTTAATCATAAAAGGAAAAAATAAACACTTCAATTCTAAGAACCCCTTTGTCACGGGGTTGAAAAAGAACCAAATTGATTGTGAGTGTTTGGGATAAGGGAAAAGCAATAGGGATATGCTCTTCACTCTTTGAGTGAATCAAATTCCCAAACTTGCTCTACCAAATCCACTTTTCATGCTTTCAAATGAACATGTTTAAAACTTAGTGGGCTCACCTCCCAAGATTGCCTTAGAAGGGCCGGTGAGAGGGACAGCCCAAAGTGGGATACACTTGCTTTTGCCGTGAGAATCCGACCCACTATAAAATGAAACGCGTGTATCTTTAATGGGGTACACGAAAAAAGGATTTTAGCTCTTTCAAACTTCCTCTAGTAGTCTTAACAGATTGCGCAAAATCGTGCTTTGGTGTGTGTGGGAAGCCCCTTAACATACTTGGGGGGATGAAAGGCTAAGATCTATTTTGAACAGAAAACTTACTACAAAACAGTAAAAATAGCAAAAACTACCTAATAGAGCCATTTAAAAGCCAAATTTGTGCTAGGTAGCTTTCTTGGAAGTCTTTCTTGTGATCAAACCCGTGGAAACATTTGAGAATATACACATTAGAATGATCTAGGGACATGGTGAACTATTGATGTGTGTGTTGAGATTATCTTCAACTTTTCAAACAAGAAGTTCCAAAGTACTTGATCAAAATACAATTAAAATTTTTAAATCTTAAAAAATTGATCAATACCATTTACCCATTCCAAACCAACCCAACCGGATTGAAATTCACGAAGGAAGTTTATTTGGGAAACAAATCAACCCTATTATGGAGCATAATTATCAAAGTCAAGATCAAGATCTCCATAGGAATCAAAGCGATGAGGTGTCTGAAGATGATGTTGTTGAAGCATCCCAAAGTCCCGTGTTTCTAGAAATAATGGAATTACTTTTGAAGTGGGATAAAGACACATATTTTCTAGCTTTAGCTCAAGCAGGAGCTAAACTTCCTTATAATTATGACACATCAACCTTGAGAAAGAATGAGGAAAACCAAAGTGATACATCATATAAAATGCCCTTATTAATATCAAGCTATTCTTTTCAAAGTGATGAGGTGTCTAAAGATGATGTTGTGAGAGCATCCCAAGATCCTGTGTTTATAGAAATAATGGAACGAATTTTGGACTGGGATAAAGAAGCATATTTCTTAACTTTAGTTCAATCAGGAGCTAAGCTTCCACATAATTATGACACATCAACTTTAAGAAAGGATGAAGAAAAGCAAAAAGATACTTTATCTAAACAGCCATCATTAAGATCAATTTGTCCTTTCCTCTATGATGATGGGTCATCCATATCTTCATCCTCCTCACAAAAGGAAGCATTTAAGAGTGATAAAGTTATCTCAAATCAAAGGAAATTGCATAATCAACCTATTTGTGATCAAGATAATAAAGAATATGGAGTGAAAAATACCACTCTCAAGCAAGATCTAATTCAAAAACCTCCATATAGCAAGAGTAATCCATTCATCCTTTGTCCAGCTCCTAACAAGGTTTCTCCCTGGATGACTTGTACACCTTTCATCCTTCATCCATCTCCCGAACCTCTATCTAGCAAAGACCCTCCCATAGCTAGCATTCCTTTCATTTTTTCTTCATCTCCCAAAGCTCCACAATTATCCAAAATTCCTCCATCAAAGAATGAGCCTAATGATGACACTTTTCCCATTAACTATGTCTACCCTCAAGGGCTACCTCTAAAAGAAACCCAAGCTAACTTACATCTTGTTGCAGACCTTTTCCATGCTTCAAAGATCTTATAACCCAAAGCTTCATGTGCCTCAATGCCTATTATACCTATTCAAGAGGATCCTACACCATTCTTCCAAACATTCCCCACACATATCCAAACATCTACCTTATCCTTAGAAGTGGCTCCATGTCAAGAAGATAATCCAAAGAGAAAAGAGATAAATAGTGATAAAGATCAAGATCAAGATTATATACAAACCCCTCCCATATTTGATGAAGTTCCCATATCCCTTGAACCTTGTGATGATCCCCTTGCATCCTTTCATGTCTTTCAAGATAATATCCTTTCGTTCCAAGAACAAAGTACCCTTCCAAGTTCCATATTTTCTCCACTTCCCGAGCAAGATCAAGATATCCCTTCCATAACTTCCAATGAGCATATTGAAAATCAAGAGCAAAATACCTTCGCTACACAATTCAAAGATCCTTGTCAAGATCAAAGCATCCCATCATTTCCTTGTCATATTCCTCCATGTTCACCTCAAGAAAACATCATTCTTCCAAATCCCTTGCAAGATAATAAATCCCTTCAAGCTTCAGTTGATCCTATCAAATGTGTTCCTATCAAAGCTATTCATGAGCCTATTAGTATAAAGATAAATCCTAAAGATAAGAATGTTGACGATGGAGCTCCTTCCAAAGATATTGATATCCCTTTCACACCTTATATCCCTCCATTCAAATACAACCACATACCTCCACTATCCTCCAAATCCATTTTTGGTTCCTATGTCCCAAAACAAAAGTCTTCATTCCTTCCATCCATACTAGGTCCATATATTCCTCCATCAACCATTCCTATCATCCCTAGCTATCCATTCACTTACCCTACCATGTATCAAGATCAACAAAGACACACATACTTGAAGAATGTCCAAACACCAATCCATATGAACCATCCATATTATTCTTATTCATCCACAATTCCTAAGTCTTTTGGAAGCAATGTTGATGTGCAACATAAAAATCATAAATCCAAGAATCCATATGTGCATCAAAATCACAATGTCCCATCTAATCGACATGTGAATGAAAAGAAAAATGAAATATCCAAAAGGCCGCAAAGGTCCATCAAGCAAAAAGAAAAAAATAAAATGTGGGTTCCTAAATCCCTCATTGAAGAAATGCATTCAAAATCATTCCAAAAGGAAGAAAAATCAAAGAATATGTGGATTCCCAAGTCACTTTTGGAGGACTTGCACACAAAAGAAGAATCAAAATTGACATTCAAGCTTCCAAAGGCTTCCATTCCATCTCCTTCCAAACATCCATCATCTTCCTATATCCAAAAATCCACTACCTCAAAAAGATCCTTACCTCCGTCATCTATTGTTCCTCCATCATTCCACCACTCTTCAAAGTGTGTGTCAAAGTTGATCTTGCCAACATTTCCATCTTCAACATACCTTCTTCTTATCCTCACATTCATTTTCCAATGCATACTTTCCATACTTCCATCCCTCTTATCAATATCTTTGAGCATCCTAGTCATACCCATGGTTTATTATAGCATATCTTTCAGAGGAGCATTGTCCAAAGATTCTAATGTTGGGAAAATATTGAAAAATACAAAAAAAGAAAAAAACAAAGAAAAAAAGAAAAAAATAAAAAAATAAAAAAATAAAAAAAGTGCCTTGGTGAAAACCTAGCAATAGGCACCTTGGTAGCAAAAATAAAAAGAAATAAATCTAGGGTGAAAACCACTTCTTGTGGCGCCTTAGACAAATACCATGATGAAAACCTGGCAAACAGGCATCATGCGTAATTCTTCCTTCTTGCACTCTACACTTGGGGGCAAGTTGCCATCTTCCATCTTCCTATCATTTACCTCACTTTCATCCATATTTCCTCTATCACCTTCGTCTTGACAAGGTCGAACACATCCATGAGCATTGAGTATCTTGACATCCGTTATCCTTTCCATCAACTTATGTACTTGCTGCATCCATGTTACCCTATCATGATCTTGCTTATCCCAAATTCACCTTCATCATTCCTTGATAGCTTTTTCATAATCCCAAAACATCCCTTCATAGCCTCCATCAGTCCTTTATCTTGATTGTGTTATCTTATACACATCTTACCCAAATTGACCCTTGGTCTTGATCAAGATGAAAAGAAAAAAAAAAAATTGTTATCAAGAACTTCTTGACATGTCCACTTCTTTTGGATCACTCCTTTTCATGGCAGTAGATTGTTATCCTATACACTATCTAACACTGCACAATTGACTTTCATGGCTTATCCAAAAACATGCTTCACATTGCTATATCATTTTTTTCCTTAGCTTGGGTACTCTTGAGGAGATAGTCCTATGGGTCACATTCACATACTTCTTCCATCATAGCATTTCCATCTCTAATCCATCAGCTTGCAAATCCATCATTCATGTCCTATATCTTGCTAGACATTGGGGGCAAACCAATGTGATCTTGTTTGAGAGCTGGTAAAAAGGACAGCATGAAGTGCTTTTGAGTTGCATCTTGCACAAACCGAGCTTCGGTAATATTTTGGAAGTTTGTCCAAGTCCAACATTTTTTTTCTATCCAACTGGGGCATTTGATCTTAATCAGTGGATTTCAACAACATGCATGAATTCACATGAAGCAAGGCATTAACTTCAAAAGAATTCAATAGTACAATATTTAGTCACAAGCAGAGAGGGAATTATCAGAGTTTTAGAAGAGAGAAGAAGATTTTCATGAACCTTTGATGGATATCATTGTTCACTAACCAAGAATTCAATTACCACAACTTGATCCATGAGCCTTCATTGACTTTATTATTCGGGATTAAAAATTGACAAAACACTTTAAAAAGATCAGAATGCTTGGAAATACTTTTTGAAAATCATGAAACAATGCAAAACACTTGAAGCTTTCTTTTAATGATCTTTACTTACATTGATTTTATCACATCTTTTTAGCTAATCGATGATGTTTCGACTAGATTGGCAATGATGGAGACATGATATTTTTCTTGTCTTTGAGTGACTATCTTGAGGGATATCCAACAACTTATGTGAATTTTTCTAATGACATGGTCATCAAAGAACCATCGAGGACTTTCATATAGGGTGGAAGGTTGACCTTTGCTTGTTTATGCAACATTGAATTCGTTGAAACTGGTATTCATACTCTCATAGTTGGTTTATTCGACTAGTGTGGGTTGTACTAGTTCAAAAAGGAGGTTACCAAATGCGATAAAAAGTGGTATTCATATCATCATGTCAATGGGCAGTGGTGATTGTATCGACTTTTCGGTCCCAAAGTGCTCAATGATGAAAATTTATCCTCAAGGCATTTATTTGCTAAAGCTAGTGACACTTAGCTGCATTGCATTGCATTATCATGGAAGGTTAATTGCATTATCATGTTAGATTAATTGCATGTGCATTTTTTTGTAGTATTTTTCCAAGGGAAAAGGGGGGTCATTCAATTGAAATCTTGATCAATCATAAAATGGGTCATTCAATCAAGAATCAAGGAAAGTCCATAAATCATAAGTGTCCATAATATCAAAGATCCATGAACTTTGTCTAATCAAAGATACAATGTCATCAAAGTGATACATCCAAGTCCTGATCAATAACTGAATCATGATACAATATCAACAAACTGAAAGAGCTCCATAATCAATCATCTCAATAACATGTACTCTAGCTTGGTCAAACTCATGACTTAAATCCAAATATCCAAGAAGCTAAGGTCCGTATATATATCATTTACGGAAATGTGCCTATTTCACAAATCAAGGGAATCATATCAGTATTTTATATCAGTGAGTCATCTTACATCAATCAATCCTATCAAAGTATCAAGCAATCACACCCTATACCATTTGTTCGTGTCTCTGTGTCCTGAGAATGAAGCAGCAGTATCAAATCATATCGGTTTTCACACTGATTGATTTATCCTATCAGAACTATTCTATCAGATTGACAAATCACATTCATTGGTACCATTATCCTGTTATCCTAATCACTTGTTTTGCTTAACTACAACAGACTTATCTATCTTGGATGTGAAAATTGTGAGTCATGGCATATCATCAATATTTTTCAGAAATGAAAACATATTGGACCAATCAATTAAAATCTTTCAAATCAAGGAATCAATATGTTTTATTTCTGAGGGGGCATCAGAGTATCAAATTGGAATCACATCAAAAAAATTTATCAGTGGGGCATATCAATATCAATATCATATCATATCATATCAAGATATCATTTCATATCAATTTCATATCAGGAGGCAAATCAGTATCAGATCAGTTTACCATATCATATCAAATCTATCAACATATCAGCAATCAATCAACCCAAGACCTTTATCAATTAACCCAAGACCTTTATCAGTGAACCCAGGACCTATCATCAAACCAGGACCCATATCATATCAGAGGCATCAGAATCATATCAGGAAGTACATCAATCAGAATGATCAGAGGCATATCAGAACCAGGACCTGAATCAGATCATCATACTAAGGGAATCTTTGAATCGGTGTTCTTCGCACATCGACTCAAAGAGGGGCATTTGCAGACATGGAAAATTGGCAAAGGCTTAAATAGATCAAAAGGTGCAACAAATCATCAAAATAGCACTAAAAATTGATAAATGGAACAAAGGCAATTCAAATCAAAGGAAAATTCAATTAAATGATTAAATAAAGCTTGAAAAGGGGAAAAACACTAAGAAATTGATTAAATTTAATTAATGACATAGTGGTTGAAATGAAAAATCAAAATGAACCTCTTACCCTTCATGGCTAAATTTAATTACTTTAATTAATTAATAAATCATAAATTCCCTCAACAAAGGAAAAAGGAGACAAAATGGACACAAATCACTCACTTTTGTTGAAATGGTCCAGCCTTTTGAAACCATTTAAATGTTTGTCCCCCCATTTAGGGACAAAGCAAAGCCAATTGACCTTACCCAAGCATAACCATGGTTATCTCACTCTACCCCCTACCCTTGGGAAAATCTTATAAATAGAAGGCATTTTGAGGCATTATCCATCCACTCCATATCTTTGAATTGCAGCAAAGCTCTTGCAATTTGCATCCACATCACTCACTTAGCATTTTCATTGATATTTAGCTTAAATTGTTGATCATTTTAGAGATTTTCTTATCAAATAGAGCTAGAATTTGATAATTAGATCTAGTTTGCATATCATTCTTAGTTCAATTCTCATAATTAGAGTGTCACTAGTGAGGATTTGTAGTTGAGAGCCTCACTTACTACTTCAATTTAGAGAACCATGAGATATTTAGATTAGTTTGGTTTGAATAGTGTAAATTCTCTTTAAATCTTGTTATTTCATGAAGGTGTAAATCACTCACACACACCTGTAAATCAACACAGTGAGTGACAGAAGATTGAAAGATAACTCCTAGTGGAAAATCCTCTAACCAGGTCACACCTAATAGTGTGCATTGTAACCTTTAATAGGGTTTGGTCCTCACAGGCCTCACTTCAGAAGAGTGAAATTTTTGGGTTGTCGGTTCCTAGGTGGTTTTTCTCTTAATAGGGTTTCCACATTAAAATATTTTGTGTTATGTGTTGAGCATGTTATCTATTTTTTATCATACTTTACATGTTAACTATTAGATTTAATCGGTAAATTATTTTGAGCTTATCTGATAATCGGTAAATACGGTGATAGTGAAGAAGATATATGTTTATCGAGTGACATTATTTGAAGATACAAGTTTTAAGTTACTTATTTTGTTTTAGGACCTAGATAACTGATTCACCCCCCCACCCCTCTTAGTTATTCTAACAATTGGTATCAAAGTGATGGTTGCTTGAAACAGAGTTTTAAGGACTTGAGCATAAAGATCACAAAATGAATAAGAGGGAAGTGCCCATACTGAACAAAGACAACTTCTCAGTATGGCAACAAAGAATGAAATTGCATATAGTTGGAATTGGTGGAAATGCACTACATTTTATGACAACTGGCTACAGTGAACCGACTGGTCCTCTGACTGTGGAACAACTAAAAGATAAGCATGATCACAATGTAGCAATGATGGAACTTGCTGATGCCTATACCAATGCTACATTTGAAGAAATCAAAGGATTGAGTACTGCTAAGGCAATGTGGGATAGACTAGAGAAAGTATACAGTGGTAACACATCTATCAAAAGAGCTAGAGCAGAGAGCTTAAGATGAAAATTTGATGAAATGAGAAAGAAAGGAGAAAATATTATGGAATATTCAAATAGAATCAAAGAAGTTGTTTATGCTATAAGAGCTTCTGATTGAGTCATTGATGAAGAAACAATTATCAGCAAAATCCTCAGAAATTTGTTACCTATATATGCCATCAGAGTGTCTGCAATTCATGAAAACCGAGATTCTTCCAATCTCACTCTTGATACTTTGATCTGTAAGCTTACTACCTTTGAGCTAAATAATTTTGATAACAACGTTGTACCTTCTAGAAGTAATATTGAGTCTACTTTCATGTCAAAACTAAAGATTGGGAAATCTAGTAAATATGATAGTGACACTGATGATGACCTTGATAAGCTTGAAGCGTTGATGGCTAGAAGATTACCGAAAGGAAGAGGGAAGTATAAAGGTAAATTACCCTTGGCTTGTTTTAACTACAAGGAGGTAGGTCATATCACTGCTAGATGTCCTCATAAAAGAAATGATGATGATGAACCTAGAGACAGATCTGAAGGAAGTTATGGAAGGAGAGTTCATAAGAATTACCGACATAAAGATAGAGATGACCGAAAAGATAAAGGTAAGAAGGCTTACTTTGTTACTGAAGAGACTAAATCTGAATCTGATTCTAGTGTAGAGATTGTATTTGTGGTGATGAAGGATGATTCAAAAGAAGAAGATGAGAAACATGAAGAATCTACCTTGATTTCACAAGTAAGAAAGAATGATACATGGATTATTGACAGTGGCTGCACACATCATATGATAGGTGATGTAGACAAATTTGAAGAATTAGTTGAATATAATGGTGGTTCTGTAAAAATGGGAAATAATGCTCCATGCACTATGAAAGGTAAAGGTACCCTAGTAATAAATGATAAGATAAGATGTGAGAATGCTTACTGGGTATATGGACTAAATTACAATCTGTTGAGTGTTGCATAGCTAATTAATTTAGGTCACAGATTGGTATTTGAAAACAAAAAGGTGAAAATCTATGAAGCTGATGAAAGACTTGTTGGGACTGGTACTCAGACCAAAGGTAACCTTTTTTATCTTGATATTGATGAATCTTCTTGTTTACTAATGAAAGATGAAGATGTTTGGATATGGCACTAGAGATTATGTCATGTAAATTTTGATAATATGATCAAGATCAGTAAGAAGAAAAGAGTTAGAGGTTTGCCTAACTTACATAAGCTTGATCATACTCTTTGTCATGAATGTCAAAAGGGAAAGATGACTAAATCTAGTTTTAAAAGCAAAGATTTCTCAACAAAGAAAATTCTTGAGTTGGTACATACCAACTTATGTGGACCGATGAGAACTCAAAGCTACTATGGTGATAGATATTTTATTCTCTTTGTTGATGATTATACTAGATTGATGACAGTGATGTTTTTGAAAGAAAAGTTTGAAGCATTTAAGATGTTTAAATGATATAAGGCTAAGGTTGAAAAGGAAACTAGTAAGGAGATTAAATGTTTAAGGTCAGATAGAGGTGGTGAATTTATATTTGATGAATTTACTAACTTCTGCAATGAGCATGGAATCTAGAGACAAGTGTCTACACTGAGAACACCACAATAGAATGGCACTGCTGAAAGAAGAAACAGATCAATAGTTGATTGTGGGAGGACACTGATGATACAAAAGAATGTTGCACAAAAATTCTGGAGAGAAGCTGTAAGTACTGTTGTCTATGTACTTAAATGAGTACAGTTAAAGGACTCCAACTGAACACCATATGAACTTTGGTTTGCACACAAGCCTAATGTAAGTTATTTTAGAATCTTTGGAAGTAAGTGTTTTATCCTGAAAGATGATAGGAATGGTAAGTTTGATTCCAAAGGAGATGAAGGAATATTCTTAGGATATTCTACCCAAAGTAAAGCTTACAAATGTCTGAACAAGATGACTAACAAGATTATTGAAAGTGTAAATGTTCGAGTTGATGAATTTGATGACAAGCTTACAGATGAAGAAAAGACTAAGGAACCTGAAGACTACCGATAGTTTACATACTATGATGTCCCTAAGTTTCAACTGAAACTATCACAGACTACTGTAACCGATGGACAGACGAGTAATGCACAGCAACCGGCACAACTGACAAAATAGAATGATGATCAAGGAGCACCTACCGAGCAAGTTAATGAACTTGAACTGAATGCATAGCAGAATATAGAGCAAGATGCACAAGATAGAAGATCTAGGATCTTAGCAAGATTTGTAAGAAGACATCATCCTAAAAACTAGATTATTGGAGACAAGAATGCTAGTATGCAAACTAGAAGTAAATCATGATAAGGCACTTGTTTGGTTTGTGAATTTGAACCTAAAACTGTACAAATTTCTTTAAATAATGAAGAATGGGTCAAGGCAACGACTGAGGAAATTGAACAAATCAAGAAGAACAAAACATGGACTTTAGTACCCAGACTGACGGATAAGAATGTAATCGGTACTAAATGGATTTTCAGAAATAAGCTGAATGAGAATGGTGAAGTGACAAGGAACAAGGCTAGACTTGTATGTAAAGGATATGCACAAGAAGAAGGAATTGATTATGGTGAGACATTTTCACCTGTTGCAAGACTTGAGGGTGTTAGAATGTTGCTGGCATATGCTGCACATAAGAAATTTAAATTTTATCAAATGGATGTGAAGTCTACTTTTCTGAATGCAATACTTGAAGAAGAGGTCTACATTGAACAGCCTGAAGGTTTTGAAGATCCAGACAACTGAGAAAAGGTTTGTAGACTGCACAAGGCATTGTATGGACTAAAACAAGCTCCAAGAGCATGGTATGAAAGACTGCACACATATTTGTTAAGTATTGGTTTTATTAGAACAAGTGATAATAGTAATCTATACATGAAAGGAAATTCTGATGACACTATTATCATAGCTGAAATCTTTGTTGATGATATAATTTTTGGAGGAAGAGACAATGTGTGTAAGGCATTTTCTGATGAGATGTAGAAAGAGTTTGAAATGTTAATGTTTGGAGAGATTAAGTTCTTTCTAGGACTGCAGGTGATTCAGCATAGTGATGGAATCTTCATCACTCAATCAAAATACATAAAGGAGGTCTTGAAGACATTCGGTATGGAAAATGCAAAACCTGTAGGAACACCGATGGTTACCAGATGTAAATTAACAAAGGAAGATGATACTACCGAGGTTGATAAGACTCTTTACTGATCCATGATTGGTAAATTGATGTATGTAGTACATTCTAGACCTGATATTGCTCATGTTGTTGAAATTGTTGCAAGATTTTCTGCTAACCCTAGGGAATCTCATATGATAGCTACAAAAACAATCCTAAGATACCTTAAGAAAATAGAAGATTATGGCCTTTGGTATTTGAGAGATGGAAAATTTGAATTGAAGGTATATGCTGATGCTGACTAGGCTGGTAATGTGGATGATCGTAAAAGTACAACTGGAGGCACATTTTTCTTTGGAGATTGACTTGTTACATGGACTAGCAAGAAGTAGAGTTGTATTTCTCAGTCAATAGCCAAAGCTAAATATGTTGCTGCTGCGACAAACTACTCGAATATAGCTTACATCAAGCAAGTGTTGGAAGGGATAAATGAAGTGATCATAGATCCAGTGACTATTTATTGTGACAACACTAGTGCTATTAACATTTCAAAAAATCTTGTAATGCACTTGAAGATAAAGCACATCTCAATTAAGTATCATTACTTAAGGGAGCAAGTACAAGACAAGCAAGTTAAACTGGAGTTTGTAACATCTGAAGAACAACTTGCTAATATTTTTACAAAGCCTCTACCAAAAGAAACTTTTGAATACTTGAGGAATAGACTTGGGGTCTGTCCCCTATTTATAGGTCACTAAGGTGATCTGGCATGCTACATCAACCTATTTTATCAAAAGATCATACATGTTGATACTAGCATAGATCGCACTTTGATTAAGTTCAAGGTTGTGATTAAGTTTTTTTAAAAAGATGGAGATATTAGTATTTTAGATACAATGGAGATGTTAGTATACTCATACTTTGTTATTATTTTCATTTGGCATTGTTGTCAAAGGGAGAGAATAGAAAATATGAATGAATGCTGGAAAAAGGGAGAGAATATGATGAATGCTGAAGAAATAGAAAAGAAGAGTTAAGGATGAACTATATAAAGAAGAGATAAGGATGAACTATGACAATGTTGTAGAATAGATATTGGTATGGGTATGGTACATTCATATTATTTAAGTTGCCATCAATGCCAAAGGGAGAGATTGTTAAGTCTACAACTAATTTATCATATGGAGAGATTGTTGAACAAGTAATTGAAGATTACAGAGCTGAAGATGGATAGATAATACCATTTTCTAAATTAGTATGATGTTTTCATTGATGTCAACTAGTTTCTTATTAGTTTGATAGTACTTATCTTGTAAGTTATTCATTATCGAGACATCTGAAGAATGGTGGAAGAAGGTCACAGCATCTGAGGTTATGGAATGCTTTGGATAACTTATTGATGAGTCTCTGATCTCATTATGTTGATCCTAGTACGTGGTATTCATCTATTATGAAGAAAGGAATTCAAAGATACAAAGCAGTGTTGGTCGGTAAAAGAAGATAATTTAGTGTTTACCGAGATTCTGAGTATGAACACCGATGACAATATACACCGATGCAGTGTGTTGTATACCGAGCACAAGTTTAATTGATAAGGTTTACCGACACATTTCTTTGACTTGACCAAGAAGAACAAAAGATCATTTAATGATGTTGTAGGCCAGGAAGATTGATGAGCTGGCACCTCAAAATCAGCATAAAGATATGAAAAGGAATAAAGTTTGTTACAAGATCGATGGCTGACAAAATTCAAGAAAGATCTGACGAAGAAGATTGAAACATGTTAAAGACACATCTATTGAAGAAGGTTAAATCAAAAAAAGAAATGAACGGGATTAAGCGGCAAAATCTAATGGATGAAAATGAAACAACTTACTTGTTTATTTAAGGAGAAAGAAAATACATTGTTTTTAATCAGAGAAGAAGAAGGAGATACTGTAGGAAGCTGAGCGTGAATCTGTATTCATGCAATTTCTGATCAATTGGTTACTGAACCGAGACTGCAGAAATCAAGCTACACAAAGAACAAACCGAGCTACATAGAGCATAGTATTGATTGATTGTAAGTGAAGTTGATTTAAGATCTGAAGTGTTAAAAGGCTTGAAAATATTGTTTGAGCATAACATTGATTCGTAATCTGCAATTTTTTGTAATAAGGTGAATCAAACTACTGTTACTTTCTAAAAATTGTAATCAATGAAAATCTCTTAACCGAGTGGACTTTTAAGTTTTGATTGGTGTTTCATTCTAATTAGTGAAACATGGTTATCCTGTAAATCAGCATAGTGAGTGATAGAAGATTGAAAGATAACTCCTAGTGGAAAATCCTCTAACCAGGTCACACCTAACAGTGTGCATTGTAACCTTTTAATAGGGTTTGGTCCTCACAAGCCTCACTTCAGAAGAGTGAAATTTTTGGGTTGCCAGTTCCCAGGTGGTTTTTCCCTTAGCAAGGTTTCCACGTTAAAATCTTTTGTGTTATGTGTTGAGCGTGTTATCTATTTTTTATCATACTTTACATGTTAACTATTAGATTTAATCGGTGAATTATTTTGAGCTTATCTGATAATCGGTAAATACAGTGATAGTGAAGAAGATATATGTTTACCGAGTGACAGTATTTGAAGATACAAGTTTTAAGTTACTTATTTTGTTTTAGGACCTGGATAACTGATGCACCCCCCCCCCCCCCCCCCCCCGCTCTCAGTTATTCTAACATTTTCTTATATTAAGTTGTTGGAATTTTCATTGAAACATCTTATCAAGAACACTTAATTGCAATTTCACTTTGTTCTTTTGGTTTCCCCTCACTTTGCATGGCTTTGTTGACTAACTTGTTGGAGGAGTTGGAGTGAGAATGATAGCCACTAGGTGAGTGAGCAAATTAAAAAGTCAAAAAACCTCATAAAAGCGCCTAGCCTTTGCTAGCTACAAAAAGAGGTATTCATCAAATCAAGCTTGCTTTTCTTAGATTGTGGCTTTTCATTGAATCTAGCTTAATCAAAATAAGGAATTAACAAAACATTTCAATTATAAGAATCTCTTTGTCAAGAGATTGAAAAAAGAAAAATTGTTGCTTGAGTGTTTGGAACAAAGAACAACAATAGGGATATGCTCTTCACTTTTTAAGTGAACCAAATTCTCAAACTTGTTGAACTAAGTTCAATTAATTTCTTTTATATACATGCTAATTAATTTAGATCTTTAGAGGGCCTGCCTCCCGAGAATTTTCCTTACGAGGATGATGAGAGGGAATGACCTAAGTGGGAGACAATCGCTTTTGCCATGATATCATCCGACCCACTATAAAGAAATACATTCTTCCTTAATAGGAGAATGACTAGGTTATGTGCAAATTATCTTCACTTCCTCTAGTAGTCCTTTTGGATTGTGCCAAATCATATTTTTATGCATGTGGGAAGATCGCAAGGGGGTAAATGAATTTGACATGATTTAGAACAGAGGTGTTAATTAAAACCTGGTTAATTAGTAAGCTACCTTTTAGAGCCAAAAGTGTTTAAAAGCCAAATTTGACTATAGGTAGAATTGCTTGGAAGATATTCTTGTTTAATACTTGTGAAAAATAATCTAGAACATAACTTATAGTGTGGTTTTAGGGACATGGTACAAATTTGATGTGTGTGTTGTGTTTGTACTTCATTTTCAAGCAAGAATATTCCACAGACCTGATCTTACAATTTTTAAAATTTGAAATTTACAACCTGGTCTACAAAGTGTCGCCTGTGCACAAATAAAAACTGCATTTACATAGTAAAGTCACTTGATTGTTTAGAAAATGCCTGTCAATACTAAAGTTATGCTTGTGATATATTAAGTGACGCCTATAAAAATTGGAAAAATGCCTATCAACAGAAAAGTGTCACCTGCTCACTTGCAGAGTGCCACCTATACGAATTATAGTTGATGCGTATCAACTTTTAAGTCATGCCTACACACAAGCAAGTGACACCCAGAAATAAAAAAGGGAAAATAGTGAGCACTTTTTGAGGGTTTCAAAAAAATTTGATTGCATATTCGAATACCCTTTTGGACGTTCTACCTGTTCTAACATCTAGCCTGGTCAAAAATCCTGGTTCTACACAATTTTTGAAAATTTTGAGGATTTGGCCACAAGCAAGTGGGATCAAGCCTATTATCATGAGCTTTTATGTTCATGTCAGTTATAACTCGATCTCAATCTCATTATATCAAAAAAACCTTGCAACCGGATGGGACATATTTGAGGCAAGAACTTCCCTTCCCAAGTGACACCTTTACTGCTCCAAAAATACCACAAGAAACTACTCAAGAGATAGAACTGACCATGGTATTTCCTTATGTCAGTGGAGGAGGATCAGATCCCAACAACCAAGGGATTAATAATAATAATAATGGGGGTAATGGTGAACCAACCACTGATGATGCAACCGATGAGAAAGTCAATGAATCCATTCAAAGCCCCTATTTCATGAAGCTTATGGAGAAATAATTGGAAAAAGATAAGGAAAAATACTTTCTAGACCTAGCTCGAGCAGGTCTTAAGCTTCCCCATGATTATGATGTCAATCAACTTAAACAACCAGAAGTTGAAGAGAGCCCTATTGACATCATGAATAAATAATTTAAGTTATTTCAAATGCAACTAGATGTAATGAAGAAAAGTGGGGCTCCTAAGCCTTTCTCAATAGAAGCATTATGTCCATTTCTATTTGACAAGAGCTTGATCATGGTACCATTCCCTAGCAACGTTGTGTTTCCTAAGTATGATAAATATGAAGGAGCATCGAATCCTCAAGATCACTTAAGGGAATTCTGTGCATTAAGCTTAGAATTCATGCATGACACCATGTATTTAATGAGGTTGTTTCCTAGAAGTTTGGGAGGCATGGCCATGGAATGGTTCTCGAAACTACCATCAGGCATTCGAACCTTTGAAGAGCTGGCTTCAAAATTTGTAACACACTATTCGTATAACATTAACTATGAAGTTACAATGATAACATTATGCAATACCAAACAAAGAGATAGAGAAGGATTTCTACTCTTCTTGCAAAGATGGAGAGTGGTATTTGCTAGATACCCTCGGAGTGTACCAGTAAAAGAGAAGATGGATATCTTCATAAATAGCTTGAGTATAGAGATGAATTATCAGTTGAGAATGAAATGTCCTAAGTCTTTCCAAGATCTCATTGAGAACGGAGTGACTACGGAGGAAGTATTAGTTAAAAGTGGGGAGTTGAAACTTTATAAGGATAATAAAAACCACAATAACAATACCTCCAACAACAACAACTAGAATAAGAACTTTTCAAACAACTATAATCAGTTTGGTTTGTAGAACAGCAATAAAGGAGTGGTCAACGATAGAGTTTTTGATGCCAATAATTTAAAAGTAACTCCATTTACTCTCACAAGGACACCTAATTAGGTGAACAATACAAATCAGGCTCCTAAAGCACCTTTCAACAACAATACTAACAATAATAACTTTGGGAATTATCAAGGAGGTAACAAGTCTAAGCAATTCTTGGCACCATCTCCCAAGAGAACATTCACGCCTTTGGGTGAACCTCTTGAGAAAGAATTGAGAACACTCATTGCAAATAAAGTTATTGATCTACCAAGACCTCAGCCCTATGAGCCACAAAACAAGCCTAGTTGGTGGAGTGAACATAGTCATTGTGAATACCACCGGAATAGAGGGAATACCACCAATGATTGCTTACAACTGAAGAAAGTGGTACAAGACCTGATTGATAATGGTGTGATCACTATAGAAGGGCCTAAAAGTAATGAAGATCACATAGTTTTTAAACAACCTTTTTATAATCATGAGAAAGGTGGACCTTCCAACGGGAATAAGCAAAGTAGCAACAATATCAATTTTGCTCCTCATTATGATAACATTATCAATACATTATCCAAGGATGAGCATGTTGTAAATACCATTGTGATCAAGAAAAAACCCAAAGGAGAAACATCAAATGTTATTACTAGGGGGCAGATTTCAAGGATTACCCTACAAGGGGTTGATCCTAAACCTATTGGTCTCACCCAATCTAGCATTTTGGCTAAACAACTGTCCACAATAGCAAAGCCATACAATTTGGTGGATCAACTACAAAAGACTCCAGCACAAATTTCTATCTTGGAGTTATTAAAACTATCTCCCAATCACAAGGAAATTTTGGAAAAAGCTATAGTTGAAACTAACATTTCTATCAACTTGGATGAAGAGAAGTTTTAGAATATGGTAGGACATCTCATTGCACCTCATTGTATTTCATTCTCAAACCATGGTGACATGTCTATCACACATCCCTAAAATCTATCGCTGCATATAGAAGTCTTGATTGAAAGACATAGGGTCAAGAGAGCTCTCATAGATGGGGGAGTTGGTCTTAACATTTGCACTTTGAGCCTTGTCAAATCTTTAGGATTATCTAAGTCATGCATTGATCCTACAAAAATAATTACTATAAAGGCTTATGATGAAGCGAAAAGATCTTCAAAAGGCATGATTGTATTGCCCATTCAAGTTGGACCTGTCAAGAAGGACACAAAATGCCAAGTCTTAGATATGAAACTAACTTATAATATCTTATTGGGGAGGCCATGGATACATGACATGCAAGTGGTTCCTTCCACCTATCATCAATGTATAAAATTTCCATACATGGGTGAGGAAATCACAATTGGAGGGGATTCAAATCCTTTCCAATATTGCAATGCACTAAAGCTTCTTTACGAATTATTTATTCCACATAAAAAAGAAGGGATTATTCCAAGAGCTACTATTGAAGACATTAAAATGGATGATCTTAAGTTAACATTAAGTGCTACTTCAAACCCTCCTCAAACTAGCTCAACTACATCAACTAAAGGAAAGGAGAAAGTGAGTTATGAGGATCTAGCTTCAAATTAAAGTTCAAACCAAGCATCTACACCAGCAATAGAACTTTTCAAACCCACCAAAGAGGAAAAAAATAAAGCTAAAGAGAATCGTTACAAACAAATGAGTGAGATGATGCACACATTTGAAAAAAAATGTAAAATCAATTCCAAGGGAGTAGGGGAATATTATGTTTCCCTATTCGATCTACCTACATCTCTAAGAACACATGGCAAACCTTCTAAGGAGCATCTACCTCATAAATATAACTCTTAATTTGTAAGAGAAAGTGACAGGCCAACATTTGACAAAGAAGAAGATGAGGTTCTCCAATGGCTTTATCAAGATGAAAATGATACCTCAAACACCCCCATGGAGAGAATTCAACACATTAATATTCAAACTGATCAATATGGAAAAGGGTTTGAAATAATGCAAAAAATGGGGTATAAGGGAAGAGGACCCTTAGGAAAAAGAAATAGAGGTTTGTTGGAACCAATTGAACCTTCTTGGATATCAAAAGAAGAAAAATCAGGGGTATGTTATCAACATAAAGGTGAAAGTTCCAGCCCAATGCATGACTGTTATAAATAAGTGAACATGGTGGAATCCGATGTTGATAGTGATGATTCTTGAGAATATGAATGGGATACTTTATCCGAAGACTCATGCCATGATAAAGAGATTGTCACAATACATGCTTATGCTAATGTTCCTAGGCAACAAAATCATGATAATTAAGATCCCATTATTGTAGAATCCAACGTAGGACAAGCGCTCGTTATTCAACCATGGATAGGAAAATCTTGAGTACCTTCATGGGAGGGTGATTCAAATGTTAGTTTTAATCTGCATGTTGTATTTCCCATGCTATTTCTCATACAAGCCTTAGAGGACTCGAGTGAAGAGGACTTTGATCCTTCTTCCATGGAACATCTCGAAAAAGCTCATGTCATAGACCTAAGTGATACAATGTATGAACCCTCCAATGAGGTCATGTCCATGAACCTAGCTAATGACACTTTTCCCATTGACTCTTTATCCTTGATATATCCCAAACTCGTTGATTGGGAACTAACCGAAACAAGTGACCTGCTATATTTTCCCAATGACCAAGCGATGACTCAATATTTAAATGCAGTTGAGCCCTCTTTCACCAATGGATTTAATCCAAACATGATGAGAACAATGGGGGTCCAACCCCTCAATTCAAAAAGAGAAAAAATGAAAAAAAAAAAAATGAAGAGTTCTAGTGGTGAAAACCACCATGTGGCAGTGCTAGAACCAAAAAAAGTAAAAATTGAAGATATTTCCAATGGTGAAAACCCAATTGCGGCACCAAAGGAGGAGAGGTTGGATACCCTACCAACACATGATGAAGAAAGGTCACCAATTCTCATAGAGCTGACATAAAAATTTAACATTGGAACAGAAATGGAACCCATGTTCATACACCTAACAGCTTCACTCACAATTTCAAAAAGAAAGGATTTCATTGAATTCTTTCAAGCCAAACAAGTGAACTTTTCTTGGTCATATGCTGACATGCCTAGATTGGATCTTGATTTCATCATGCACCATTTGAATGTTAGAACAGGGGTTAAGCCCGTCAAGCAGAAGTTGAGAAAGATGCACCCACATATAGCTCTCCTAGTCAAAGCCGAATTGGAAAAATTGTTGAAGGTCGGGTTTATAAGAGAAATTTCCTATGGTGAATGGATATCCAATATTATAGGTCACAAAGCATGATAAATCCATCCGCATATGCACGGATTTCATAGATCTCAACCTTGCTTGTCCCAAAGATGACTTTCCACTTTCGAGCATTGATGCAATAGTAGACTTGACGGATGGTCACTCCATGTTCTCATTAATGGATGGTTTTAGTGGGTATAATCAAATAAAAATTGCACCCAAAGACCAAGAGAAGACAATGTTCACATGCCCATGGGGAACCTTTTATTGGAACGTAATGCCCTTGGGCTTTAAAAATGTCGAAGCAACTTACCAAAGGTCGATGTCCACTATTTTCCATGACATGATGCACACCTTTTTAGAAGATTATGTGGATGACATATTGGCAAAGTCACATAAAAGAGAAGATCACTTTCAAATTCTAGAAAAGATATTCACTCGCTTGGAGCAATTCACAATGAGACTTAATCCAAAAAAATGTGCTTTCGATGTGCAATCCAAAAAATTGTTAGGCTACATAGTTTCCACAAAAGGCATTGAAGTAGATCTGAAAAAGGTCCAATCAATAATGGATATGGAGATTCCAAAGAACATAAGTCAAATGAGGTCCCTTCAAGGCAAGATTCAATCAATAAGGAGATTTATTTCTCAATTAGCTGAAAAGTGCCATTCATTCAGAAGGTTACTACACAAAGACACTATTTTCACATGGGATGAAGAATGTGACAAAGCCTTCACTTTATTAAAGACTTATTTGATAAATCTGCCAATTCTAATGCCTCCAATAAAAGGAAAACCATTGTTGTTGTACATATCTACTACCGAGAGGTCCTTAGGAATTCTTTTGGTGCAAGAAGATGATCAAGGAAAAGAAAGAAAAATTTACTACTTGAGTAGAACATTGATCAAATATGAACTAAACTACACTTTCATGGAAAGAGATTTCTTAGCGGTTGTCTTCGATTCACAAAAATTGAGACATTATATGCTAATGCACAAGGTGAAGCTCATTGCAAAGATTGATCCTCTAAAATACTTGCTTAGCAAAACTACCTTAACAAGTAGGATAACAAAGTGGGTCATGATATTAAGTGAGTTTGATATTGATTATGTGGACAGAAAATCCATTAAAGGACAAGTGATAGAAGATCACTTAGCTAAAAACCCAATGGTTTCTACACATCCTATTCAAGTGGAGTTTCCTGATGTGGCAATTGTCAACATAGAGGCCACATGGAGACTATACTTTGATGGATCATATACCCAAGGAGGATCTGGAGCTGGCATATTGATGATTACCCCTCAAGGGTATACCATTCCAAAATCTTACAAGCTCTTATTCCCATGCACCAATAATATAGCTGAATATGAAGCTTTAGTCATTGGGATTAAGATGGCTTTAGAATGGAACATCACCAAGTTGCAAGTATATGGAGACTCTTGGTTAGTAATCAATCAAGTTAATGATGAGTACAATACCAAAGATGAAAAACTCATGCCATACAAGACTATGATTGATGCTTGGAAAAATTACTTTTCTTTGATCACTTTTGAACAAATTCCAAGAGAGAAGAATAGAGTTGTCGATGCCATGGCTACCTTAGCTTCATTACTACAAAAATCGGATCAGAATGAGAGGTATGAATTCTTGGTGGAAGAGTTGGTAAAACTAGCATTTGACCTTCCTGAAATCAAAATCATTACATTACTCAATGGCCATGACTCACCTTGGTATGACCCTATCTATACATATCTCAAAGACCAAGTGTTACCTTTAGACCAATCACGAGCCCAAAAATGAAACTTTATCCAACAATCAGCCCGTTACATTATCCTTTCTGACACATTGTATCACAAGGGTCTTGACGGGACTTTACTTAAATGTCTAGAGGAAGAAGAGTCTAGGTTAGCTTTACATGAGGTTCACAAGGGCATTTGCGGATTGCATTCAAGTGATTTAAACCTAGCCAAGAAGATCCTTTGTATGGGGTATTTTTGGAGAACCTTAGAGAAAGATGCTTGTCACTTTGTCAAAATATGCAGCAAATGTCAATACCATGGCGACATGATACATGTACCAGCACAATAATTGCATCCTTTTGTTACACCCTGGCCTTTCTATCAATGGGGGTTTGACTTGATTGGAGTAATTTATCCACCGTCATCAAATGGGCACAAGTACATCATCACCGCTATAGAGTATTTTACTAAGTGGGTAGTGTATACACCTAAAAATGGTCACCTAGACTATTAGCCCCTTTTGCTAAATCATAAATTGCTTATTCTTGATCAAATCCTAGTTCTATCATTTATTCAATTATTTTCTATGGGCTAACCATTTTATCCTAAGTTTTTATTTATTTAAAAGGAATATTTCCTCCCCTTTTAATAAATAAAAAGCCCCCACTTTTCCTCTTATCCTAAGTTGCACAAATAAAGCATTATTCTTATTTTATAAAAAGGGAAAAAGCACTTTTTGTCTTATGTGGACACAAAAGTCAACTCTTATTTTCCCATTGGAGGATATTTTTGCACATGGATTGCTCCTCTTTTAAGCTCCACCGTTGATTAAATCTTTTGCCTCTTAATCTCCATGGTCCATTCCTTCTCATTTCCTTTAAAAGGAGAGCTCTCTTATTCATTTTCATATCTTAGGTTTTTATGCTAATGTTATGCTGCAGGTTTTCTAGGTCATTTTGGAGCTTTTGAAGATTTGGAGCATTCTTCGCTTTTGCATCTACATGTTATCATAGTTTCATTTCTTGCATTATCATGGCATTCCTAGCTTAGATTTCCTTTATGTTTTAGATTAATCCATCTAGCTTAACTAGGAGGTTTTGTAATACTTGCATCTTTCATTTTCATAGCTTAGCTTGCATATTCATCTTAATCTAGCTTGCATTGCATTTTCATTTGATTCTTGAGGATATTGGCATTCTTTCCCTTGTCTTCATTTGAATCTCCCATTGCATGGTTTACTAGCAAGGTTATTAGCTTAATAGCTCTAGCTGAGAGCATTATTAAAAACCCTTGCACTCCATGCCTAGGGAGCTATGGATCAATTTTTGAGACCTCATTCTTGAGTGTTCTTGAATGTAATGATTCATAGAAGTGTGACACAATTATAGCACATAGGTAGAAGTCAATCTTTTGATCACGACTACGGGCAAAGAAATCTCCATGTTCATTCTCAATCACATCATTTGCAGATATGGTATTCCTCATGCCGTAATCACCGACAATGGATCACAATTCAAGAACAAAGATGTGGATGAACTTTGTGATACTTTCCACATCACATATCACTCTTCTTCCATTTTCTATCCTCAAGGAAATGGACAAGCTGGAGCTACTAATAAGAACATTTTGAAAATCTTGAAAAGATCGGTGAATAAGTCAGGAAGAGATTGGCATGTGCAAATCAACCCGGCTTTATGGGCCTATAGAACTATCATTTGGACACCTACAAGAGCTACACCATATTCATTGGTTTATGGAGTCGAAGTTGTTCTGCCTTTAGAGGTTGAAATCCCATCCTTATGAGTATCATTGCAAGTACTAATAACCGATGAGGATTATAGAGTTTCCCAACTTCAACAATTGGAATTGTTGGAAGAACACCAAACACTTGAAATTATATCAAAATAGGATCTCAAGAAACTATGACAAGCATATCAAACCAAGAGTCTTTCAAGTAGGTGACCTAGTGCTAAGAGAAAACCCTAAAAATCAAGCTGAAAGAGAAAATAAAGGAAAATGGGAAGCAAATTGGCTTGGCCCATTCATCATTATTTCTTCATTTGGCATGGGAACCTATAAACTAGCCAATTGTGATGAGGAAGAATTACAAGAGCCCATTAATAGAATTCATCTAAAGAGGTTTTATACCTAATCAGATAAAAGAGTATCAGAAAGAAAGAGTACCAAACAAGTGTATATCCAATGACTCAAGCATCACTTTTGTACATGAGAAAATTAGAAAAAGAAAAAAATTGGAAAAAGAGAAAAAAAAAAAGATAAAAAATTGAAAAAGATAAAAAAGTGCCTTGGTGAAAACCTAGCAAATAGGCGCCCTGGTAGCAAAAAAAAGTGAAAAAAGAGAAAAAAAGCAATAAATCCCAAAAGGTGAAAACTTGGCAATCAAGCACCTTTTGTTCCCTTAAGTCTTTCCGAGTCGCATATTTACATAGTGCATTTCCATCATCTCACTTGTAAATCTTCATTGCATCCGTCATTTGTGCATAGTCATAATAAAGCCTGTCAGTTGCATTGTTGCATTGTCTATTTTCCCTAACTTTGTCACATGATCACATTTATCACTTGGGGATAGGAAAGGATTGGATTTTTTGGTGCAAACAGATTCAATTAGTGCTATATTTGGTCATAATATCAAAGAGAGAATTATCAGAGCTTTAGAAGAGAGAGATTTTTGTTGAACCTTTGATGGATATCATTGTTCACACCCAAGTATTTTGATTCCACAACTTGATCCTTGAGCCTTCATTGACTTTATTATTCAGGATTAAAAATTGACAACACTTAAAAGATCAGAATGTTTGGAAATTCTCTTTGAAAATCTTGATACATTGCAAAACACTTGAAACTTTTGATGATCTTTATTCAATTGACTTTTATCATGTCTTTTTATCTAATCGATGATGTTTCAACTAGATTGACCATGATGGAGACATGAAATTTTTCTTACCTTTGAGTGACTGTCTTGAGGAAAATCCACTAACTTATGTGAATTCGTCTAACAACATGGTCATTAAAGAACCATCGAGGACTATCAGATAAGGTGGAGGATTGACCTTTGCTTGTTTACGCAAATGGATACCTTGGCTATTTAGATCTTTCATATCTTAATACCAAAATCCACTTGCAACATTGAATCCATTGAAACCGGTATTCATACTCCCATAGTTGGTTATTCAACTAGTGAGGGTTGTACTAGTTTCCAAAAGGTGTTACCAAAAGTGATGAAAGGCAATATTTATATCATTTTGATGTGGTCAATGATGATTGTACTTGCTTTTCAGTCCTACAATGCTCAATGATGAAAATATTTCTCTATGGCATTTCTTTGCTAAAAGCTAGTGACAATCTTAGTTGCATTGCATTGCATTTTCATGTTAGATTAAGTGCATGTTTGTACTTATTTTTCCAAGGGAAAAGGGGTACAGTTAATCAGCTTGATCAAAAAATAAGAAAAGAAGGGGGTTCAATTAAATGTTTCATCCTTGATTCAAATAAATTATGTGAGATTATCTTTTGCATTCATTCATAGCATTTCTCATTATTCATTATCCTTATATCAGAAAACAAAAAGAGAAAAGATTCATTAATCATACATCATTTGCATACATTTAGTTAAAAAGTTGCATTCATTCATATCCATATTTCCACAATAACACATTTGCATCCATACATTGAAAAATAGAAAACAATACAAATCCATTATCATTTGCATTCGTCTATCTATATCAAATATATGATACATTGCATCCATAGCATAATCAAAAGTAAATGCATCTAAAACATCATATAGCTGCATATAAAGATAATCCCATAAATCACATCAAGAGAACCAAGGAAAGTATATCATCATATAAATTGTTCATAACATCAAATGATCCAATAGATCCGTATATCAAGAGACATTGTCATCAATAGAGTGGTACATCAAAGTTCTGATCAATAAACATCAACATGATACAAGTCATCCATGAAGAGATCCAAAATCAATAATCATGATCCTATCAGGCCACCTGATCCATCACCAACACCTGACCCATTTGGACCCCTATCATCTGGTCTATCCTAAGTAGGAGGAGCCTGACTAGTGCTAGCACTAATAGGTTTCTGAGTCACAATCACCATGAACTACTGCATCATGGTGGCTACCTGATCTAATTTGCCAACCATAGCTGATAAACCTATCTGTAGCATCCTCACATCCTAAGAGATAGTGTCCATGTTGGAAGTAGACTGTGAAATCTAGCCCATATCCTGTGACATCAGCATCTATGAAGGCACATGTTGTGCCAAAATTTGTGTCTGCTGATCTAAAGAAGCCTGATGTAACTATACAAGTGGATCCTATCCACTAGGAGCCTATCGAGCAACATAAATATGTCCCTGTCTCTGAGCCCACTACTGACCCTGTACTGCTGCAGCTCTAGGACGTACAAACCCAGGTCCTTGTCCCTGTCCAGGCCCATGCTATAACTATCTACCATCCCTGTCCCTAACCCTCACATGTCCACCTCCCACCCGTGGTCCATCTCATCCTTGCCCCATAGCTCTAGGAGCTCTTTAACCTCTGTGTCGATGTCTCCTCCTACCACCACCTCCATCACCGCCATCATCCCCATCATCCCCTCCATCATCATCATCCTCTGATCACTCATCTCTATCTGGGATAGGCTCCATAGGATTGGTAAATCTCAAAAACCTATTATGTGACCACCAATCTTTGTACTCTGGAGACATGCCTGCATCTACAACATGCCCTAATATGTCCCATCTACAAAACATCATCTTGGCAATCTGGTCACAAGAAAACTAAAAATCAATCTGAGCCCCCCACATAGATGACTCTACCTAAACGCAAGCATACAAAGTCATGCCCTACAACATATCTTGAACCCTACTGTACTATCAAGAAACCCGACCGAAGAAAAATCACTCTATCACAAGAGTAGATCTACCAGTCATCCAACGAGGAGAAAACATATAAGGGATCTCGTCATCATCCTCCCTCCAACCCTCGCAACCAAGATATGGTCTCCAAACAACCTGATCTATATCATCAATCATGCGGCGCCAGTACTCTAACTTGCCCAAATGATGCTGGAAAACCATGTCACTGTATAGAAATGCATAAGGGAAACCACGCTGATGAATATGATCTGACAATGGCTTAGTGATGGGAAGATGCTCCCACACCCATAACTGAAGAATCACAGCACCTATTGACAAGGAAGCACTTGATCTATAAACTACCTTGTGTAAATCATGGTATAGTTGTGCTAGGACACAAGAACCCCAATCAAAATGCTGAGGCTATGCAAGCAAATCCTTGAGAATACGGCCCCATCCAATAGAAAAACCATGATTTCACCAGTCAGGAAGCAACAATCTACCTATCAAAGCACCCAAAACTACTGGTACAATGGGAAATGAAGCAAACTGTGCCCACGTGATCGTGTCATCATCAATGGTGTTATCTCCAAACACCCATCTACAAACTGTGCTATCATAAACTGAATCATAATATACCATCTCACCCTGGGTAGGAATGCACAACAATCTGGAGTGATGGTCATCTCCCTGAAAGGTAAATGGAAGGTATTGTGGTCTGAGCATCATCACTCTACCACAACTGTCAATAGTCCATGGTTCAGCTGGAACTGAGGGATGTCAAGCAAGAAACTCAAGCCATGCATCTCAATGACGTGGTACTCTGCTAGGGTCAAATCCTGACCTAGATCTATAACCCATGATACAATGGTCCGTATGTAAAGCTTACAGAAATGTGCTTGTTTCGCAAATCAAGAGAATCATATCATTGTTCTATATCAATGAATCATTTTAAGTCAATCAATCCTATCAGAATCAAAGTATCAAGAAATAACACCTAGTACCATTTGTTCGTGTCTCTATGTCTTGAGAGCGAATTATCAGTTTTCACACTAATCTGTACCAACCTATCAGTTTTTCTATTCTATCCTATCAGATTGACAAATCAAACATTCATTGGTATCATTATCCTGATATCATAATCACTTGCTTTGTTTAACTACAACAGACCTAACTATCCTAGAAATTCAATCGATCAATCAAAGACATCAAATTTTTAATCAAAAAATCAAAATTCCTATTAAAAAATTTTACTTTACGCGGTGAAGAAAATATTATACGCAACACTTTATCATTAGCCTGCATCACTTACCATTTCATGCGTCATTTAACAACTCTAGGTGGCACTTAATCAGGCCTAGGCGTCATCAAATACCAAGGGTTTTATAAGTGTAAAATCATCTCTAAATTGGCATGAAAACCCTAGTGCTACCCGGAATTAAACTATTGGTAAGAGAGTTCTAAATATTTCTATGTGGCATTTTACTAGGCGGAGGCATCAGTAAAAAGCGTGGATGCGTTGTTTCAAAGGCCTACGTAGAATTTCACCTATACTACACGACATTTTCCAAAAATTAGTCCATAAGAGAAAGAAAAAAATGCAATAAATTCTATAAAAGAGCAATAAATGTACAAGGAAGGTTTGAAATGACTCACTGGAGGTCCATAGTCTGGTAGTCTCTGATAACAGCGACACCTCTCGAACCGATGCTCTCGAATTGGGACAACCATCATGATCAGCAATCGAACGATCCAAGCAAAATCTCAATAGTCAAAAGTGAAAATGAATGGTAAATCTAGGTTTTTCAACCTATTTAAGCTAATTTGACCTAATTTAGAGGTAAATTTTGACCTATTGACCTATATCAACCTATCAATTGAACCGAGGCATTGTTGAAACAAGCTTATCATCAATATTTTTCAGAAATGAAAACATATTGAATCAAACAATACATCAATTTCATCAAATAATTTTTTCTATCAACAGATCAATATGTTTCATTTCTGAGGGGGCATCAGGGTATCAAATTGTCATCATATCAAATTTGGGGCATCAAGGCATCAAAATTTTTGAACTATTATCAGTGGGGCATATCAAATAAAATCAGAGGCATATCATATCATATCAGGTAGTAATCAAATCAATATCAGTGGTGTATCAATAAATCAGTAAATCAGGACCTAAAAGCAATCAGGACTAAAAATTTTCTTTGAATCAATGTTCTGTGCACATCAATTCAAAGAGGGGCATTTCTAGACATAAAAAATTGGACAAGTTCTTAAAATCATCAAAATAGGCAAATTCTCAATAAAATGCTTCAAATCAAATAAAAAAGGATCAATTTTAAATGGACATTAATAAATCAAAATTGGACAAAATCATTAAATCAAAGGAAAAATCAAATAATGACATTAAATAATTAAATACAAGCTTAAAGGGATGAAAAATACTATATAATTTATTTTAATCAATTAATTGTATAGTTTTAAATCAAAAATCAAAGTGAACCTATTCCCTTACATGGCTAATTTAATTAATTGATGGAATTTAATTAATCCTAATATCTTTCAACAAAAATTTGAGCAACCAATAAGAAATTGAGAACAAAAGCACATGGATCACTCCAAAATAATTGAATCTCAATCACACATTTCAACTTTGAATCTAAACCAATCAAATTGTCCTTTTGTCGAAAGCTTTGAGACAAACATTTAAATTGTCCCCCTATTTAAAAACATTGCAAATTTTTTTACTCAACCAAGGCTAAATCATGATTACTTCACTATACCCCCTACCCTTGGGATTTTACTATAAATAAGAGTCATTTTGAGAGCATAAATATATTTAGAAAATTCAAGAGCAAAAGCATCATCATTAGAGGCAATTTATGAGCAATTGAGAGCATTTGAGAGCATTTACCATTTGCATTTGCATTTATCTTTGTCATAATGGAGAATTGTGAGCTAGATTAAGAATAGTACTATCATATTTCTCATTCTAGGATTGTCACTAGTGGAGAATAGGCTGAGAGCTTCACTTACCAAATCTAGATAGAGAACCATGAGATGTCATGGATGTTAATTTCAATTCTTAGTTTAAATTTGCATTGTATTTTCATAGAGTTGTAATTGCTTATCCTAATTTCATGAAGGTGTAAACACTCACACACAGGTTCACATGTGATCTTCTGGGTTACATGGTGCACTTGGAAAATGTCATTTGTTTGTGGTTTTTCCAGCATGATTTCTACTATGCTTCCTCTTTGGTTCATGTGTGATGTTGGGGCAACCTTGCGTGTCTTTTTCATGTCAATCCTATGCAATGCTGGTGACAAGGCCTTGTGATCCCAGTATCCTTGGCAGGTCTCTAATGTTTCTATATTAAACTAGGTTGTTCTCTCCACGTTTACACTTGAAGCTCCCCAAATCCCCCTCATCCTACATCATATAGATTAATCTTGCATCTTCATGTAGTTGCATCCTGCATTCTGCATTTCCATTTCATCTTGCATTCATCCATCTTTGCTCTTGGAAGCTTGGTTATTTATCCTCCCTTCTTCCTTCATTCCTTCCCCTTCCTTTTTGTTTCCTTTCGAGAAAATTCCACAAAGTTTCCTCTTTGCGTTATTTTCTCGAGGGGGCACAACCCCTTATTCCTCTAAATTCTAGCCCGAGGCATCTTATTTTCTTGTCTTTGACGCCACGCCACTTGTGACATCACATCAAAGAGGGAAAAAAATGTAGACACCTAAAAATCTTTTAAAAAATAAAAGTATTTTTTATTTTCTAAAAACCCCTGATGACATCATCATTTGTTAATTAATTAATTATTTAATTTATTTATTTATTTTTATACCATTAATTCCTCCTATTTTAATTAAACACATTTAATTAAAGAATCTCTCCCCAAACCACTTAAATGAATTTTAAGTGATTTTCCTCCATTTATTAAATCATTATTTGGTAAATGATGTCGCATTCCTTAAATAAATTTTATATTTATTTAATCCCCCAAAACCCTAGAATCTTCTAGACTTTCATAGATTTTCCTAAACTCTCCTAAACCAACTTAAGAGGTGATTCCTACATTTCTTAGCCTAAACCAGTCTCCTTTGAATTTTGGTCAAACATTCCTCATTAATGAGCCTTACACACTCATTAAGGCTCTTACACCCTCATTAAGGATCTTACAAGCTCTTAAATGAGACCTGTATACACCCAAAAATGGTCATCTAGACTATTAGCCCCTTTTGCTAAATCATAAATTGCCTATTCTTGATCAAATCCTAGTTCTATCATTTATTTGATTATTTTCTATGGGCTAACCATCTTATCCTAAGTCTTTATTTAATTAAAAGGAATATTTCCTCCCCTTTTATTAAATAAAAAGCCCCCACTTTTCCTCTTATCCTAAGTTGCACA
This sequence comes from Chamaecyparis obtusa, assembly GCA_027943335.1. Taxonomy (NCBI): domain Eukaryota; kingdom Viridiplantae; phylum Streptophyta; class Pinopsida; order Cupressales; family Cupressaceae; genus Chamaecyparis; species Chamaecyparis obtusa. Next base: position 2,645,160 of record BSBK01001220.1, on the reverse strand, counting down.
AATAAAGCATTATTCTTATTTTATAAAAAGGGAAAAAGCACTTTTTGTCTCATATGGACACAAAAGTCAACTCCTATTTTCCTATTGGAGGATACTTGTGCACATGGATTGCTCCTCTTTTAAGCTCCACCGTTGATTAAATCTTTTTCCTCTTAATCTCCATGGTCCATTCCTCCTCATTTCCTTTAAAATGAGAGCTCTCTTCTTCATTCTAAATCCCCAACTTTTTATGCTAACTTTATGCTGCAGGTTTTCTAGGTCACTTTGGAGTTTTTGAAGATTTGGAGCATTCTTAGCATCTACATCTCATTCTTGCATTCTTAGCTTAGCTTCATATTTATGCTTTCTTAGATTAGCTTCATTTCTATACTCTAGATTAGCTCACATAGATTAATTAGCTTGGGTTGTAACAATTGCATATTTTATTTCATAGCTTAGCTTGCATTTCCATTTCTAGTATAGTTGCATTACATTTTCATTCTTGATTCTTGAGGATATTGGCATTCTTGCCCTTGTCTCCATTGAATCTCCCATTGCATGGTTTACTAGCAAGGTTATAGGCTAAATAGCTCTAGCTGAGAGCATTCTTAAAAACCCTTGCACTCCATGCCTAGGGAGCTATGGATCGATTTGTGAGGGCTCATTCTTGGGTTTCCTTGCATGTAATGATCCATAAAAGTGTGACACATTTATAGCACACATTTTTTGGCGCCCACCACTGGCCTACGAGAAGTGATTAGATGGCGGGTTCCGCCTATAGAATAGTAGGGCCGATGGATGGAAGGTGAAATCAGCGAGCATGCTTTCATTCGACTACCAATAATTCAATTCGTTCAAGTCCTCCGGCCGGGCCTCCCACCTTAGGTATACAACCTGTAGTGAAGGGATAAGGGTAAAATAAAGAGACTAGTTAGGCCGGAGTTCAAGCAAATAGCTATGCTAGCCTAGAAAATAGTAGGGCTGGGCCGCAAAGGCGGAGGACAAATCAACTATCTGGATGGGCCCACTTTCGGAGATCGAGATCCGTAGGGCAGAGTAGACTAGCTTTGTCCCTTCTTTTTCTGCATTTCTGTCATTTTCCGTCAATTTTTTGGCAAGTTCAGCTTAATTTTTAGTCTCTTTTTTTTTGTCCCAGGCTGTCGCGTGATACTTTCTAGAAGTATCGCGTGATATACCTTTGTATGCGCGTGCGATACTTCACCTGTCAGAAGTATCACTTGGCTATAGTAGAGTATATCGCCTGGTCTCGGGCGAAGTATTGCCTGGTGTCGGGCGAAATATTGCGCAGACTGATAAGTATCGCCCTAGTATAATGCGAAGTATCACGCGATACTGGTGTCTGTACCTGGAAGTGACCTATTTTTGAGTCATTTTATCCATCTTGCAAGTTTCAGGTTCTTAGCTATCTTTTTGAAATTTTATGAAATTTCTAGTGTTTTCAAATCCATGCAAATCCGTGCCACTCTAGAAAATGGGTGCCCATTTTTTTAAAATTTTTTTCAAATGGTATCAAAAGTTTAAGCGTGATATATTGTTGGAAAGGTCTTTCCGAGCCTAATCCAACCATGATGGTTTCATTTTTAGATTTTATCATTTGATCAGTTATTTTTGCACATTATCTGATTTTTGATGTGCTAACTATTGTTAAATTTTGGATTTTGATTCTCCTAACTCTTGTTGGTCTAACAAGTTGTGGTTGTAGGTGCTTCTTGCTTGAAATTTGCTAAAATCGCATGTCAAAGAGGGCTACTAATGGTTTTTGTAGGGCTGCCCTAAGCATAAAAACCAAATCAAGTGCTTGTTTAATTGTTTTTTTTATTAAGTGTGGCATATACTAGTTGTTTCCTTTCATAGGCACTTAATACCTTGTTGTAGAAATTTTGAGGTGGTAAGAGAGTATGCTCTTCACCCTTGTGGTGAAACAGAAATCTTGACCCATCTTGGGATTTTGAAAGCAAGGGGGTAATTGAATCTTTGCTTGGTGTGTTTGGGAGAGATTCTTGAGATAGGGGAGTATGCTCTTCACCCTTGTGGTGAACTAAAAACCTTGAACCTCAAGAATTAATCCACTCTTTGTTTAGCTTAGGATCCTTTAGCGGGCCTGCTCTTGAGCAATCAAGAGGAACGACCCAAGTGGGGACAACCTTGTCATCATTTTCCTTGGTGGCGAGTGATTCCAACTCACTATAATCTCAAGGCTATCGAGGACACAAAACCTTGGTAGACATAGTACTTATCTTCGCTTGATGTGAGTAAGTTGTGGGATTGTGACCATGAGGGAAGCATTAAGCAAGAATGCTTAAGGTACTCTTGAGGCCGCAAGGTCCTAGTCCTTTATGAGGAGCAAGAGGGGTGTTATGAACGGAAACCCTTACTATGAACCATTAGATAGAGGCCACCCTATTTTAGCCGCTTAGCTTCTTGGTGCAAGGATTGATCCAAGTGGACTTACCTAGATCACCCCAAGACACTCACCATATGTGTTCCTTTGGTTGTGTTTTTGACACTTCCATGACAACGCCAATATCTCTTGTGGGAAACCACTTGGTGTGAGGCAAGGGAGCATCAAGTTGTGGGCCACGTTGCTAAGTAATGAGCCTTGTCCTTCTAGGTAGTAATTGCTTGAATTGTCTTCGATTGTGCTATGCCTGTGTAAATGTTTTAAACATTCAAATACACAGTAGCGTTCATAAGGTTTTCTATTTTGATATCACAAGTGCTTGTCTTGGCAAGGTTGCTTTTGCCCTTGTTTCAAGTGTTCTATGACATGTTTGATCACCTACCGTTTGCAAACCTATTTTTTATCTACTATTACTGCTTGTCAAACTGAGAAATTTCACTATCCAACCTTTGAACTTGATCAAAATGCTTTAAAACTGAGAATTTTATGTTCACTGGTCAAAAAGTCATATGAATCTGCAACAGTATCACACGCCTTACTGAGAAATATCATGCAATAGTTCGTGCCCTGCTATTTTATCGCACGCTTTGCTGAGGTATATCGCGCGATAGTTCGTGCCTTTTGGACTATCGCCCCGCTAGCCTGGAGTCTATTGCCCAACCATACTATAGTCTATCACCTGGCTTAAGGTGAAGTATCGCCTGAACTGAGAAGTATCGCCCTGTTTTCCTGGAAAGTATCGCCCAGAATCTTTTTGTTGTCCTGTCATTGCTGCAATTCAGAGTGGCTAAACTTGCACTTTAACCTGTTGTAGAGTGTCTTTTTCTATTCTTACCTGAAACTGGTTTGTTACCTACATGCTTAGATTTGTTCTAGACTGAAACAAATGAGCTAAAACTATCGGGTTTGAGTTTAACAAATGCTACTCTTGATCACTTGTCGCATCACGGTCACCTCTCTAGCTACTTGCTTATTGAGCTTCTTGCTCGTTGCTCAGCTTTAGTCAATTGATTGTTGTAAGTGCTTGAGCACTTTTGACGAGCCATCTCTCTATTGTTCTACTTTGACAAAGTGATCTTTATTAGCTTTTCTTATCTCAAATCTAAGAAACTTTGTCTCATTCAATTAGTCAACCAACATCTCTTTTCATGCCGGTTACAACTCGGTCTCAATTTGAGCAGGAGAGTCATCCTCCATTCAATTATACATAGTTACCTTCTCCAACTAGATGTTCAAAAGCACCCATTAGCAACAACAGTTCTAGTTCTGACCAATCTAAGAATTCTAAGGCTACACTGTGGTATAAAGGAGGTTTCCTCTTTTCCGCATTCAAGACCCCCAAAAACACAGACAGTGTCTCACTCACTTTGACTGAACAAGAAAAGTTTCAACTCTTGCAAGAACACTTTGAGCGTGAGGATAATCAAGCGCGCTTAGAAAAAGAACACAATCAACAAAGGATGGATGCTACTAGGCGCATGGCTTATAGAGGGACATTTCATGAGCAACCTGAGACTAGTAATCATGAGCATAGACCTCTTTTTAACAATGGAAACAATGACAACAACACGCCACCAAGATCTCCTCCAAGGCCAACTTTTGCTATGCCTTCTTCACCACCTAGACCTCCTCCCTCTCAACATGAGGCAGAGGCTAATGATGAGATTTCTAGTGAGGATCTTATGAGATGTGAACAAGATGTGGATTTCCAACGAATGATGCATAAGCTTTTAGAGCGTAATGGCGATCAATATTTTCAATATATGACTTCTAGAGGATACAAGCTTCCTCCCGGCTATGATGTCAGACAAATTGCCCAACAAATTGTACCAACTGAATTGGAAGTCCTTCAAGAAGAATTACATCAGACAAATCAACGCCTTACCCAAATGGCATTAGAAAGAGAGCCTCCAAAGGTCTCTTTTGTAGAATCAATTTGTGCTCTTCCTTTTGATAAAAGTCTATACATGGCCCCATTTCCTAGGGATATTGAGGTTCCCAAATATGACAAGTATGATGGAAATGGTGACCCCCACGACCATGTGCATAACTTTTATGCTCTTAGCATGGACTTCCTTCATGAAGACACATCTCTTCTACGACTGTTCCCTCGAAGCTTAAGAGGCCAAGCTTTAGAATGGTTTGCAAAATTGACACCACCTCTTAAGACTTTTGATGAGTTGGCTCAACGATTTACCCAACATTATTCTTACAACATCCAACAACTTGTCACCATGATAGATCTCGGTAATCTAAGACAACATCAAGGTGAGCCATTTTCAACTTACTTACAACGTTGGAGGTCATTGTATTCTCGATATCCTCGTCAGCTACCTGAAAGAGAAAAGATTGACATTTTCATCAACACACTTGTGCCTAAGCTATTTTATGATCTAAGGAAGCAACTGTTCTCCTCTTTCAATGACATGGTTGAAAGTGCATATCGAATTGAGGATGTAGCTATAAGAAAAGGGGATATTGTTATTAATAAAGATGTTAAAGGCAATGGCAAAGACAAGAACAAACCTTGGAATAAGAACAAGTATGTTGTTAATGATGGGGTTGTTGATGCTCCTAAAGTTAAAGAGCCTGCTTTCAATCTCTCCAACGCTATCTATGCAGCAAAACAACAAGAAGCTGGCAACGCTCACAATGCTCCTAAACCTCAATATGTAGATAAGCCTAAGAAGTCATTTCGAAAGCGAGTCTATACCAAGTTGGTAGAACCTTACGATGTGATCCTTAAGACTTTGGTTGACAATGGATATCTTACGCTTCCTGATAAACCTGGTAACTGGGATCCAATAAATAAGTCGGATTGGTGGAGAGAGGATCATTACTACCATTATCACAGAAATAAGGGACATCTGACAAATAATTTTTTTAGGCTTAAGGATGATATTCAAGACCTCATTGATAACAACACAATCTCCACTGATGGCTTAACTAAAAATTCTGATCACACAGCTTTCAAAGATCCTCTACCTAAGCATGATAAGGGGGAAACCTCTCAAACACATAAGAAGAATCATGATGCAAAGATCAATTACATGTATCCTTCTAATACGCTTGTGATTAACATGGTAGAGCCCATTGAGAGTGTTCTAATGATGAGGTCTCAAGATGATAATAACACCAATCATGGTAAGCCAAAGTTAGTCTTGCAAACACGTGGTAGTTCATCTTCCCGAAGTGAGACACTGAATGCTGTTACTAGGGGGCAAGCCAAGATTGTCCTTAAAACTACGCAAGATCCCAAGCAAGCTTTGCCTTCCAAACAAGTGGCTCCTTCAGCCACCCCTAGCTATGATCTTGTCCAACATTTGCAAAAGACACCAGCACAGATATCTATCCTTGAATTGCTTCGGTTATCCTCTTCGCATAGAGAGATTCTTGATGAGGCTCTACGTATAACACGTGTTCCCAATGACATTGATCCAGATCAATTTCAGGCTATGGTCAACCACATTTCATCTCCGCTATCTCTCTCCTTTTCTACAGAAGATGACATATCTATTGCTCACCCACATAATCTGGCTTTACACATTGAAGTTCTAGTCTACCACACCCGAGTTCGTCGGGTCCTGATAGACAATGGTGCAGGGTTAAATATTGTTTCTTTCAATGTCATACAACAGTTGGGTTTGTCAAAATTGGCTATGGATTCCAAGAAGAAGATTACTATAAAAGCTTATGATGAAGTGGAAAGATCTTCCAAAGGTCTTGTCATGCTGCCTGTCCAAGTGGGCCCTGTCACAAAAGATATTAGCTTCCAAGTATTGGACATCCCACTCGCATATAACATTCTTTTGGGTCATCCTTGGATCCATGACATGCAGGCTGTTCCTTCCACTTATCATTGGTGCATCAAATTTCCATACAATGGCACTGAAATTGTGATTCTTGGAGACCATACTATTGCTATTAATGCTCTTGCTGCTACTAAAAAGTTTGTTCCTCACAATGAACCTACTGATGATCCTAGTACGTCTCTAGTTACTGCTGAGAAATCATTTAAGATGATGAGCCTTGGTATGGGTGAATATAAACTAGATTCCTTTGCTTCTATACCTATTTCTCCTAGGTCATATGGGAAACCTTCCACTTCTGCTATGGTGATCCTTGAAGCTGAAAGAGAAGAACAAGCTATTCACGAGTGGATCTATAGAGAAGATGCCCAAAATACTCCCATGCTCAGTAATTCAGACACAGATACAGATGAGTCACCGCTACACACTATGGCTCAAATGGGAGATGATCTTCCTTCTACTTCACTCCTTTGGGGAGAAGATATGGCTGAGGCCTCTATGTCTAGAACCTATGTGCCTAAAGAATCATTGCACTATGATCGACAACATCGCAACATTGCACGACTGCTACAAAGATGTGATCTCTCACATAATGACATGAGTATCTCTACTTCTCGACATCTTAAGCCTCTTCCAGAAGATCCTCCCATGACAGATATGGATGTTGATGTGGTTCATACCTCTCATAACCCACCTAATGTGGTTGATGGGTCTTGTGTGGGGTCTGATGAGTTTGTTCCTCGTATTGCCTTAGTGGACCACGTTGGTTCTTCTATGACAAGTCTAGATCTAGCTACTTTTGGAGCTTACCCTATAGGCTCAACCTCTCGTGTCACTAGAGATGACATCCTTCACATAAATACTATTGAACCAGTCACTTCATTTCATCTCACATCAACACCTATTACTTCTTCCACCAAAGAACTAGCAACAAAAAATATTGAATCAGCAATCAAACATCACAGTCATCAAGTCAAAAGAAAAGAGCAATGGTCGGATGGAGAAAACCACATCGTGGCGGTATCCGAACCTAAGAAAAGTAAAAATAAAAATCTGCTCAAAAGTAATGATTCTCAAATAAAGGATGACAAGCTGATTCTCTACAAAAAAATGGTGCACTACTTCAAGCATGATCTCATATCTGTTATACTTCAGCCCATTCCTAGAGCTGAGAATAAAGTTGGTAATGCCTTGGTTACTTCAACATCCATCTTACAAATGAAAAAGCATAAATTTCACTTCAAGTTCCTGGTGGATGAATTACGCTATCCTGCTCACAAATCTTACAATCCTACCATCTTTTCATATCTTCCACCTCATATTCCTCTTGCAAATCCACCACGCCATTCCTTCTGCCATCCCTTACACTTTGCCTTTGTCTCTGGTGACTTGTATAGGAAGGGTCTAGACGGGACTCTCCTTAAGTGTCTAGAAATAGAGGAGTCAGAAAAAGTGCTAACTGAAATCCACGATGGCATATGTGGATCACATTCTAATGATCCTTCGCTAGCTCAGACATTGCTTAGGGCTGGTTATTATTGGTTGAACTGGTTGAGACCTCCTATTGTCATAGTTGCAGCATTTGGGCCTGGGGCCTATCAGTTCTCTACATCAGAGGAAGCAGATTCTTGATGCCCATTTCTGTCTGGGGCATCCTTTGTACATATTTTATGATCCTGAAAAAATTCCAAAAAATTCATATATGATGCTGAAAAAATCCTAAAAAGCATAAAAAGTACTAAAAAAAAGAGCATCCTAGTGAAAACCTAGCAATAGGTGCTTTGATGTCTCACCCAAAAAAATAAAAAAATTGAAAAAATTGAAAAAATTGAAAAAGTGCCTTGGTGAAAACCTGGAAACAGGTGCCTTGGTAGAAAAAAATACAAAAACATTATAAAAAGTCCAGAAAAAAAAATAAAAAAATCTATCAAGTGGTGAAAACTTGGAAACAGACACTACTTGAGACCCTTTGCACCTATGTCTATCAGTCTTTCTTGGCGCTCATTCGCTCCACTTCTTGCTTTGCCTCTCCTAGCCTGGAATTCACTCTTGTCTTAGTCTAGGGGGCATACGTTGTTTTAAGCTTATCTTGGGTCTCTTTGTGCGTCTGGGTTTCTTAGGCACCTCGCAAACGGTGTTTTTCAACACCACCCCAACTATGTTTTTCAACACTTACCCTTACGTCGAGTGTTTCTTAACACTTATCAGATATCCTACCCACAGTCTAGATGATGCAATATTTCTCACTAGCAGATGCGATACTCAAAGTTTGACTCTATGACCTACACACACGCACTTGACTCGCTGAGATTTGTTTGAATTTATTTTTTTGTGTGCTGTTTGTGATGATTTCTTTGTTGAGTGTTCTCCCCCTATGATCATTTTCAATGATGCATAGCTAGAAGACTGAGGGTATGAGAACATGTTTTATTGCTTTTTCTGCTTGTGGATATATTTTGTTGGTCCTACTTGTCATTAGCATTTATGCTTGTTCCACTTGACACTATGGACCTACAAGATATTATCCTTGACTGTTTTGCAAGTGCATGCTTATAGTCATCTTGACTTTCTTGTGTCTCGATGCGAGCATAATCTTGCTATATCAAACTTAGGTAATCTCACTGCACTATTCATCTTGACCTACATGTCTTTGATGCCTAGGTGGGATTTCCACATTTCTATCTGATAAAGATCATATTCATATCTACATAGTTATGCTAGTGTGTATTGTATGATCTTGCGATGCTACCAATAACTCTCGATGATGAATATTAGATGTCTATTAGCATTGTGACCTTGCAAGTAAACCACTTTTCATGTAGCTTGCATTCTTAAGTTCATGTTAGTTTAGTTTTGCATCTTGCATATGGAGAGAGCTTTCCTTTCATCTTTCATGGACTTGTTAATCAACTGCGCTCGCCTTTCGCTTCTTCCTAATCATGTCTTTCACTTCTTGTCTTTCATATCACATCATTTTCCTTTCATTTCGGGATCAAAACCGAAATCCAAGTTCACCTTGATCATCCAGGTCATCTTTTTCCTTCTCCTGTGTAGTTGTCTAACCTTTTGAGGCCTGATCCTTCCATCTTCGCTGGGGCATTCTTCACCTCTTCATCCCCATCTGTTTCAAACTTCCAATCTTTCATTCACTTTCAATCCCAAGTTCCAATTCTTCCCCTCTGTGGTGTTTCTAGGTTGAGGGACTGCTTGGTTCGTGCCCCGGATCCCATGTGTGTGGGCATATCTTCACTGCTTGATGGTTATTCTATTCTCTTTCTTCGATTATGATTTCTAGTGATTTGATCATGTTGCTCTTGCTTCTACATTCCCTCTACTTGATTTCGCTTTCGATCCCGAGGGGGCAGACACATCATATCTTATTGGCTATCTCTTTCCTAAGTGTTTAGTACTGTCTCTGTCAGGCTGACCATGCAGGATTTGCTATTTTTTTGCACTTCATTCTTTGGAGTCAGAACGCTATTGCTTTCCTTCTTGGCTATCTCTTGCTTTCTTGGCTGATCTGAGTTGCTTTGTGATCCCAAATCGATCTCACATTTCAACTTCATTCTTTGTCTGCATGTGTTCCCAAATCGATCACACATTAGTCAAAGAGGGGCAAATGTATACACCCAAAAATGGTCATCTAGACTATTAGCCCCTTTTGCTAAATCATAAATTGCCTATTCTTGATCAAATCCTAGTTCTATCATTTATTTGATTATTTTCTATGGGCTAACCATCTTATCCTAAGTCTTTATTTAATTAAAAGGAATATTTCCTCCCCTTTTATTAAATAAAAAGCCCCCACTTTTCCTCTTATCCTAAGTTGCACAAATAAAGCATTATTCTTATTTTATAAAAAGGGAAAAAGCACTTTTTGTCTCATATAGACACAAAAGTCAACTCCTATTTTCCTATTGGAGGATACTTGTGCACATGGATTGCTCCTCTTTTAAGCTCCACCGTTGATTAAATCTTTTTCCTCTTAATCTCCATGGTCCATTCCTCCTCATTTCCTTTAAAATGAGAGCTCTCTTCTTCATTCTAGATCCCCAACTTTTTATGCTAACTTTATGCTGCAGGTTTTCTAGGTCACTTTGGAGTTTTTGAAGATTTGGAGCATTCTTAGCATCTACATCTCATTCTTAGCATCTACATCTCATTCTTGCATTCTTAGCTTAGCTTCATATTTATGCTTTCTTAGATTAGCTTCATTTCTATGCTCTAGATTAGCTCACATAGATTAATTAGCTTGGGTTGTAACACTTGCATATTTCCTTTCATAGCTTAGCTTGCATTTCCATTTCTAGTATAGTTGCATTACATTTTCATTCTTGATTCTTGAGGATATTGGTATTCTTGCCCTTGTCTCCATTGAATCTCCCATTGCATGGTTTACTAGCAAGGTTATAGGCTAAATAGCTCTAATTGAGAGCATTCTTAAAAACCCTTGCACTCCATGCCTAGGGAGCTATAGATCGATTTGTGAGGGCTCATTCTTGGGTTTCCTTGCATGTAATGATCCATAGAAGTGTGACACATTTATAGCACACAAGACCCATGTCTCCTCTTCCACTCTTGTTCCCCTTGCACACTTCCCTAGTGTTGCTGACACATGTGTGAGCAACCTTAACCCAAGGTCAAACCTTACCCCAAACTCTACCCCAAACCTTACCTCTGACCCTAACTCTCCTTCCTAACCCAATCCCTTCCTCAAATCCTATATATACCCTCCTCTTCCAAGAGAAAAACACCAATTCACATCTTTTACATTGAGTAGTGTTATAATGCTAGATTAATTCTAAATCATCTTAAGCTTTAGCATATTTGTTAGTTTAGCTCATTTACAAGTTTTCTTAAAATCACACCATAGCTTAGATTAACATGGATTAACTTAGTTTCCTTCATGTTTATACTTTGCATCTCATCATATCATCTTTCATTTGGACTAAAATCTACTCTAGATTAGTCATTTGTAGCTTAATCAGGTTTTCATACTTATTAGGCTCTTTGAGGCCTTAGGGGCAAAACATGTCTTCTATACCTGGTTTTGTGCCAATATGGGGTTCTCTTGGTCCCTAATCTATCCTAATCCCCCCTAATCATCATTAGGGATATGCTTCAATTGTTTAGAGAGCACACCCACATCCCTAAAGAGAGAGCAAATCAAACAGTGACATGTTGCTCCCGTTTTAGCTCTATCTGAGGTATCATGCAAATAGTTTTTCTATATGTTTATTATAAGTTGTTAGGACTAATGTTTGAATGTCTACGCATGTTCCGAATAGGTTAGGTTTGCCTTGATCACACTAGCCTATTGGGTTCTATGCATTCCATTCACCACATTTGTTGCTATCTCTTTAACATCAATGTTTCTCTCAAATAGTCTACCTTGTGTGTTATCTAGTTACATATATGTTGGTATATGGCAATTGATCATGTTGTTGGACTAAAATTTTGGTGACTTTATCAATTAAATTTTCTACCCAAATTAATTAACTAGGGAGTGCACAATGGGCGATGCCTCTCCTACGGGACTTGGGGGAGGAGCTCATGATAGGGATCTGGGGGATGCTAGGGGCAATGCCCCAAAGCAAAAAATGTACATTATTTAATAAAGGAGTTGGCTATTGTTTTGGCATGTAAACTAACATTTGTAAATTGTCAAATAAAAGATTGATAAATAAAAGGTTATAAAAGTGGAAAATCATCATATTGTAATTTTCTCTTTGCTAAATAATAAAAATAAGTACATGTTTGTTTATTTATAAATCTATATGTTATGGTGAATTGTTATTTTTCCTCTTTCATTTTGCATGATATTTAATATTTTTTATTGCTCCAATCTACCTAAACCTTAACAATATTCATCATCTTCTTATAGCTTCTTATTTGAGGCTAAACTTCTATTTTGAGTAAGAGATTTGGACTTCTGGATTGTGGAACTAAGTGAGAATATATCTACTTCCTCCTTTACAAATTCTACCTTCTTGAGCTCATTCAAAATAAAAGTCCCCATTTTTAGCTTTTCTTTTCTTGACACACCACATATCACCTCTTCTATTATTATAACCTTCTATAAATATCCTTGCAAATCTTCTCTTATTCACACTTATCTATTTCCTCAAAAGCTTATGCTCCTTTCTCTAGTCTTGGGGTGCCAAGAATTAATTTTCTAGCAGTTTCCTCCTTTCACTCCTCCACCTATTTCTCATCTTCTTTTGACTTGGATTTTCTTTCTTTGAGCTTGTAATGCCCTTGATTTTCTCTATTCTTGTGAAGTTTAAATATTAAGTTCTTCTTTTCTCCTCTACACTTGCTTTTGATTTTTGTTCTAGAAAAACTCTTGCTTCATAACCCATCTTCTTACATAGTAATAAAGTCTTTTGCATCCTTTCATAATTAATCTCTTATGTCCATTCCTTCTTGAATGCCTAAAGATATGGAATAGTAGTTATAATCTAGCATAAACTAGTCATCTTCTTCTTGGTTACAAAATTAAAGTTATTAATTGAGCTATAGCTTTAATGATATGTTCCATAACTTCCTCCTCCTAGAATTCCAATGGAAACCCAAGAAATCATGCCCAAATAGGTAGTTATTTAACAGATTCATCATGTAATTGTATCTCAACTTCCATTTTTAAGAAAAAGATTGGCTTTTCAAAGGAACCAAGATCCTCCCAGCAAAAACCTTGCATGATCTTCTTTAATTAAGAAGGAAATGAAAAAGGAACCTTTAGCCAACACTAAAATCTTCGCATTTTCTATTTGGCAAATATTTAAAGACACCCATTATTAGATTAAGCTCTTAAGACCTTTCAAACAAAAACAAAAAAAACTTTCCCTAATAGAACCTCCACCCAAGATCTGTCGTCATTAGACTACTTTTTTTCTCACGTTCCACATTTAAAAAAATGGCTTTTCACTTGCCTTTACATAGTCCTTGATAGACCCTACCCCAATTAGATCCTACTCTGATATTTATAACCTTTACTATCCTTTCAATCCATTTCCAAATTAAAAAATCTCCCGTATTAATAAATCTTCTGTATTCATAATTCAAATTTCCATAGTTTAAAAACTTTACCAATAAATAAATCTACCCTCTACCCTCTACATATCTTTAGAACATGATTTTGCACTTATAGAATGAATAGGAAGCAGGGTGACAATCAAAATAAAGATGGCCCAAAAGACGTCCATCAAATCAGATACATGTAAAAAATACTTCAATTACTATAACCTCTTTTAAAAATTGTATGGAGTACCTATCAAATTATAATTGGAAAAGACAATTTCAATAAGTTAAATGAACGTGGGCACTTGATGATTCTCAATAACATTTCGTCTCTTTCAAACTTTTGATCATGCCGTTGCCTTCTCACCATGTGGAAGCAATAATGGCTTTTTGAATTTCGTCCATTATGAAGCTAACGGGATGATATTAGTCAAAAAGGTTCCTAGAAACTAATTTTTGTAATCATTTGCAGTTTTACTTCGTGGAAAAATATACTATAGTTTATGGCTAGGAAACCTTGTACCTATCATGAGAATAATAGTGTTCTTCCCTCATATTGAAATGTTAAGACAACCCATCAATTTTAAGGCCCACATTCACATCAAACAAAATCAAATCTCCCTTGGAAAATTCATAAAAGCTAGCACTAAAAGCCGACATGAGACATCTTTATGGGTCCAGCCCTAGAGTATATAATGTTAATATCTATTTCAAGGTACATAGTTTATATGGAGGAAACAGCTATTTAACATTATGAATGTAGTTATATATATATATATATATAATAAAAATAGTAAATAAGTTGAGATTTGATGTGTGATTTATAACATAGAATGTATTTATAATTATCAAATATTTATGATTTATTTATTATTATATATCGATTATTTTTTGTTGTATAAATAATGATGTTGAGGAAGAATATTAGTGATCGTTACAACTAATTTTGCACAGTTATAGATCTTAAATAATAGATCAAAATTTGGAGTATGCATCTAAACTATTTATAGCTATTATTATGGCGTCTTAGTAGTAAAGATGAACATTGCGGGGTCTGTTTTGCACACAAGCAACATCAAAAAAGATTCATTTAGAAGTGTCGTCCATTACTTAAAGATGTCCCAACAATCGTACACTACCACCTTAAAATTGCAAATACTTATGCGCAAATGTCACATTAGTCATGTGCTATGGGTACCAATAAAATTACACAACAGCTTGAATTAAAATCATGGCTAAGCTCCCTATAAAATGCATCATTGACCAAATTTCAAAAAATGCAAAACACAACAGATTTTTGCGAAATTCTCACCATCTATTCTTCATGTTCTGCATATTTTGTGGCCGAAAACCGCAAAAAATTTGCAAACAAATCGCTGTGTTTTTGCGAATCTGGAAAAAAAAAGTTTTACACTTTTGTCTTTGGTGCATTTTGTAAGGAGCTTAGTCTCTGCAAAATTTAACTACTGGTGATACAAGTGACGACTATTAGTACGAGTGAAACTTATTAATGGACTTTTAGTTCTTTAAAGAAACAAGGAGTGAATAGTCATTCGAACATAATCGACTAGAGATCCCCTCCCCTTCCCCTATGCAATATCATGATCATATTTATATTAAGTTAAACAATAGACAAATGACCCTTGGTCTGTTGGTGAAGTTGAATGGTTTTGAATGAGCCCACCAAAAATCAAGTCTTGCTAAGTGCAAAGATTTCAACATCATAAGGGATGAGGTTGGTATCATGCCTCGGATCCATTTTGGCGGAATGGATACCCCTCAGTCCTTAGATCTTAACAAAAGAAATTCTGAATCTCCAACAATATTTTGATTTTTTACCCCTATAGAAAAACGCATCAACTTTAGCTTATATTAAAAGTATTTACATTTTAAAACTTTAAAGCGATAGCTTTGGCGTTTTGTTACTGATTTAAACAAGGAAATCTCAAGAGCCTAGGAGGCATCTACATTGGTCAAACAATAAGACATGCATTAATTTAAAAGTCTAATAATTAGATTTCAACTTCACATGTCTAAACAAATAGATATCAAAATCGTAGGTGATATCTATACATGGTTTACATAATGAAACATAATGGATGGAAATATCAAAGCTATTTTCTTTTTTAATTAATAAAGTGCAAACACAAAGTGCCAAACGAGAAAGAATGTGTTACCTCTTTAATTAGCTTAAGCAAAAGGTTTAAATATTTCATAATAACAAGCTTCAATCTATACAGATTTTCATGACTGTTGAAAGAGAGATACAACTGGACTTCCTCAACGGTTAATTCCCACCAGTGACATAGTTATACAATAGTACAATGCATGTTTTACAATGAGTGATGGATACTTAGAAGTAGGAGCAGCTACTGTACATAAAATAGCTTCCATGAAACAGCTCTGTGTTCAACTCTGAGGCTCGGATTTATCTGATGCATGTGGTACAGCGTGTTGGGCGCTGGGCTGGGTCGCAGGGATACCTCTGACGCAACAATAAAAGGAAAAGCAGCTTCCTTGAAACTAACCTGGCTGCTACTCACTCACATTCATGCAAAAATGTTCCCTGAGAAAAGGGGCAGATCTAATGAGATATTACTGCTTTTTGCAGATGCTTCAAGGCTTTCTTATAATTCACAAAACCCATAAGCCAAAATTCATGATTATCAACTGTTTGGATTTGAATGTATTTCTCTCCAGGCTTGTCCAAATTCTCATATTCATTCACAGATAATGCTCTTCCAAGAGGTATAGCCACCTGCTTGAGAAAAAGGAACAAAGAGCAAAATACCCACCTGTTAGATCGAATAACTTAAAGGTGCAAGGGAAAGAACAAGCTATAGAAACATATATGATTATACATATACATTACCCTGTAATAACTGCAAGCAGTCTTTTTGTTTTGAGATTTGAAGGTAAGAGGTCTGTCACTGCAGAAGGCTAATTGCTCTGTTGATATGAAGAGCAATCCTGGTATAGGCCCAACAGACGTAGACAAGTAACATGATGAAGATTTCACAAGCTTTTCTCTTGGACCAACACTGAAGTTCAGCCTGAACACATTCTCAACCCCTCCTTCTGTCACTATTTTTGTGCCAAGGCTCACCTTTCCCCACATGGTCTCAGACACATTTCCCCCAAGCTTTACTGTAAGACAGCAAATTGTCATATATGTTATTCCACATACATTAAACACCCACTAAACAAACATACCATGTATCAAATAGTTATAAAAATACCCACAAGACAAGCTATAAAATGATCCAAAAGACAAGAAATATTAGTGTTCATCCGCCAATCAGAAAGTAGAAACAGAAAGAAATGTTGATGTTCATCAATCTGAAAGTCTCACAATTGGAAACACAATATTATTCGAAAAATTGTTTCTGTAATCAACTCTGTATGTTTTTTTACACCCAGCAATCTATTATCAGAAAGAAGTAAATCAAAACATATATAGTTGATTCCAAAAGCAATCTTTTGAACACTACATGGACACTGAAGTCAGCTCTGCATGTTTTTATATCGACATTCTAATTGCTCTCAGCAATCCATCATCAGAAAGAAGTAAATCAAAACATAAAAGTTGATTTCAAAACTAATCTTTTGAATAGTTGAAATCAACTCTGTATGTTTTATATCGACATTCTGATTACACCCAATGATCCATTATCAGAAAGAGGTGAATCAAAACTATAGTTGATTCCAAAAGCAATCTTTTCAATAAACTGGAATCAATTCTATATATTCTTATATAACATTCTGGTCAGTGATCCATCACCAAGAAGAAGTAAATCAAATCATATACAGTAAATTCCAAAAGCAATCTTTTGAATACTACTTGGACAGTTGAAAACTCATGCCAACTCTTAAATATTAATTAAGACTTTACAGAGATTTCCCAAAGCATATTTTTTAAAGCTCTGTAAGGCAATTCCCCTGATCACATGATAACTATGGTATTTTGCGTTAGAATTAGTTTGGAAAAGAAAAGCAGCAACTGAATGCAGCATGTAAAACAAACTAAAGATCCTGACTTAAGCAGGTAGCATCTTAGATTTTACTGTGATCCCAAAAATGCTCAATTGCAATTCCTCTGTTCACATGATAACTATAGTAATTTGCTTTAGAATTAGTTTGGAAAAGCAGCTACTGAATGCATAGCAACAAACTGAAGATGTGATCTCAAAAATGTTCAATTGCAATTCATCCAATCACCTGATAACTATAGTAATTTGCAGTAAAATTAGTCTAGAAAAGAAAAGCAGCTAGTGAATGCAGCACAGCAACAAACTAATGATGTTGACTTAAGTAGGTAGCACTGTAAACTTACTGTGATCCCAAAAATGTTCAGCAACACTATCAGCACTCTTGGTACACCTTGTCAAGCGGTCTATAAATGCATCAACTTTAGCTGCACCAAACACAGAACAATCCATAATTAGCATCAAATTCATGTTTCCCCATACCTCAATGTCAAACCCTGTATAAACCAGACCCATAATTCCCACTAAACCCAAAATATAACTTCACAAACAACACTTATATATAAACCAGAACCACAATTCTCACTAAACCTTGTATAAACCAGACCCATAATTCTCACTAAGCCCAAAATTTAACTTCACAGACAACACTTCCATATAAACCAGAACCACAATTATCACTAAACCCTGTATAAACCAGACCCATAATTCTCACTCAGCCCAAAATTTAACTTCACAGAGAACACTTCCAAATGAAATAGAAGCCTTACCCCAGAGAAAAGAAGGGAATGCCAAGACCTTAGTGACACTCTTGAAAGAAGGAACAAAGGGAGATTTACACCTCCTCGAAGGGGTCGGTGGAGGTGAGGTGGCACTATGCAGTACATATGGGCTTGACCCAATTGAAGTACCACAGCTATTCGCAACCAGAGGAGGAGGAGGCCTAATATTCCTCACCTGTGTACGAATCCCATTCTCTTTTTCTGACTCAGACCTAATTTTCACACCAAAATCAAGCTTTTCCCAGGGTTCCTCCAGATCCTTTTTTGCAGCTTCTTGTCCTACAAAACTTTCACTACGATTATAGCATCTCACATCATTTTTTTCAAATCTATTCGCTGATACATGATCATAAAATTCCTCAGATGTCTGGTGGGTAGTCGCCTGGTCGAATCCCATCAAGTAAAAATCCAATTTCAGCTTATTAGAAGCCAAGGCCTAGTGCGGGCAATAGATCTGTTAAACTAAGTACACAAATCCAGCTATTTAATCATGAAATTCAATGTATTCGTTGGGTTCATAAAATTCAAATAAAAGACAAATCTTGTCTGGATTTTCCATGAATACAACCATGATACAGGAAGCCAATTTACCTTGTTCCGCACTCCGCCTGCCATGTCAGCGTCAGAGGAACGAGGTCGCGTCTAATCAGTCTACTTGGTGCCAGCTCAGAACAGATTCCTACAGGAAATAGCTTTTTTCATTGGCCGTCCCAACTGGAATACAAGGCATACAATGTGACTGGGCATTTGAAGTGGGGGAATAAAGGGTTTGATCGCTTTACGTGGCAACGCCGTGGTTTGGGCTGGCAACAGAATTTTTTTCAAGGGAATGTGGAAAAATGATAGGAAGCTTCGGGATACTCTCTGCTGGTAAGGTGATTTCCATTATAGGCCGTTCTTCGTGCTTTCATGGAGGGACCAAAGGGGTTTCCTTCAAGCATTATAAAGGCAACTTTTGTTCACTCTTTAGTTGTTTGTGTGGGAAGTTATTGACAGTGGGAAGAAAGCATAGAGCAGATTTTTTTTTGAAAAGTCTTTTCAATTTTGTTAGGAAACAAGACAAAACCTTTAAAATGATAAAAATTGGATAAAGCATATAGGCAATAATATGTAGATATTTTGTGATTATGATTTGGGATAGTAATTGAAATGTAAGCCTATTCTTTTTTAGAATTATAAAGAGGGAACAAGATGTAGGGAATAAGATTTAGTTCGATGTTTGAGTTGGAGATTTTAAGTGGTAATTAAAATTGTGTTTTAAAATTAATACAACTGATTCATCATTAGTATGAAAATGTTCAAAGGAGATTTTAAGTGGTAATGATCTGATTCATCATTAGTATGAAAATGTTCAAAGGAGATTATAGAGTGTGATTCAAAATGTTGATGTTAAAAATTCTTACACAATCTTATCCAGAAGATCATAACAATTTCATTATGGATTATCAGAATCTGATAGCATTAAATAAAATTATTATTTTTTGTTAATTTTGTATATATGGATGTGATCCTTATACATTAAAAAAATTTGAATTTGATGAAATTATGGAGAATGAAATCTTGCATATTTTCATTTCCATATCATCACCTATCTCTTGATGCCTAACAATATTTATTTGTTAAATTAACTCATTGAATAAGAAGTTGAGCAAATTAGATTGATTTTTATGGATCACACAACTTCAATCTAGAAGTTCCTTCTTCTGATTATTGTGTGCAATTGGGTTATTCAACTAGTCTATCTCATCACTTTCCTACCATTTTCTCTATCTCCTTTACTCAAGAAGACACTCACGTAGTTGAAATCCACTACAAGCTCAATACCTCTCATTTAAAAAATACTAAATGTATGTTGACCTTAGTGGGAATTTGGAATTCCATTCCAAAATTTTATGATTGTGAGTCGTGTATTGAGGGCTGGTGTGTTGTTATAATGCATTGCATTGAATGTCTTCTATCCTTCGGCAAGACAATAGCATGGAGTTGTATATGTAGATTAAAAAAAACCTTCAAGGGCAATCAAAACATGCTAGAAAATAATTAAATTAACTAATCCTCACAATGAAAAGATTAAAAATTCTATTGTTGTTATTGAAGCACAATTGTGGAAACTAGACCATTATAAGACATGAGGAGAAATAATTAGAGCTAGACTTTATTGGATAAGGGAAGGGAATAAAGCTTCCATTTTTCTTTACTCAATTATAAATATAAGGAGAAAATTGTGGCTACAATGTGTGGTGTCAACCCATAGTTTATTTTTTCAGTTTTATATTGTCAAACTCTTTTAGGCCACTTTCATGTGTGCATTGATAATTTTAGTTTTATTATGTGATTTTGGATGTATGACATTACATGGTGATTTGATATTAGATGGTCATGAGATATAATATGTTTGTAGTTAGATGATGTTAGTTATTTTGATGATGATTATTTACATGGTTAAATATGTCATTTATATTCATGATGTTTCATACCCCATACTTGCATGTGTATGGCTATCATGTATGTTGTACCTTTTTGTTTGACGTATTTGATGTGGTTAAGGGACAGAGTCGTAGTTACCTGCTTGTGAGATCTACCCGATGTCCTAATCTCCACCATTGCTTGTTGTATATATATATGGATGTACATGATTGTCTTTTATGTAGGTTTGCAAGTATTGGGCATCAACTTCGCCGAATTGTTAGGATGAGCATGCTCTATCGCAATGTCTCAATGGTAAGAGAGGGGAGATATCATTCAAGTCTAAATCCCAACCTAATCTATTGTATTGTCCTAAAATAATGGACAAGTTTATTATTATTACCTTTCTGAATTCGTCCAAGTGACATGAATTTATAAGCATTTCCCTTGAGCATGATTATCATTTATTAGGTTCACTTGATTTTCTTTCTGATATTTGGCTAGTTGGTGTGATTCATTGTGAAATGGTTAAATGATTTGCTGAAATTAATTATGTGGTTTAAATAATTAAATTTTATTAAATATAGAAAATTCTATGTGAGGGTATTTAATTAATAGAGATTAATTAAATACATTTATAAATTAAAATAATTAATTAAAAGTTTAATTATGAAATTTAAAGATTTAATTAATTATTAAATTCAAAATTTTATTAAAGATAAATTATTAATTAATGATAAATTATCAATTAGATAAGTAATAATATTATTAAAATAATATTCGTTTAGTTATAATTGGTATGCAATTAAGTTGCACAATCAATTAAAAATAAAAATAAAAATAAGTATTTTAAAAAGTTTAGTGAATTGATATAAACAAGAAACACTAAAAGTGCATTAAATTATTAATTAGAAAATTGAAAATCATGTAAAAGAGTGATTGATGATAACAAACTTCTAGGAGTTAAAGTTGAGTTTTGAATTTGCATGGTTGAGTTCGAGTTCTAGGTTCTTTTCATTTATTAGGAGGATTTGGCCATTGTTCTTCACACGCATATTTGTAGGTTTTGGCTTAAGGTTGAATTGGAGAAAATTGTGAAAGCTTTGGAACTTTTTAGGGTTTTGGATTGTTCTTTGTGTTTTCTATGAATTGGTGGTTTGAGGTAGGATTTGAGACCCTCATAAATTTAATTATTTTTAAAGAATGTTTGTTTACTTTGTGCCTGTAAGATTTTGTTGTTAATTGTTTTGAAATTCTTCTCTTGTATCAATTTCTATTTTGAAAGTTTTTGTTTAAATGAATCTGGTATTGTGAATAATCATAAATTTATGGTTGAAAGGCATTGTAGAAATATCTTGTTTTGAAAGAGTTAGGGTTTGTCTAATTTCGTTGTGGAAAACCCTAGGGTTTGAATCAAATTAATATATCTTTGTAATTTTTGCATATGGCTATATTTACCTTGTAGATCTAGAAAATTTTCAATTGGCCTTTGGAATCCCCTTCATTATATGTGTGTGTGTGTGTGTGTGTGGGGTAAATTATTTTTAAAAAAATTAAATAAAAAAAATTAGGGGTTTGTTTTATTGGGTCAGAGAAAGTCCCTAACAGTCTTTTTTATAAAAAAAATTAATTAAATTAATTTTAGTGGGTGGGGACACCACCGCCCACCCATGGTAGGGTACCTTCTGATGACAAAGTACCTATTGGTGGCAGGCACTACAGCCACGACAGGGTACCAATCGACAACACGGTACCCGCCGATGACAGGCATTATTGTCGCGGCAGCAACACTATTGGACAACAAAATACCAATTTCGGACGGTAGGGTATTGATGTTGAAGCAAGATCGTTGTTGAGAAAACATGGGCAGTAGGCCCACGTGCCTTCCCACCTTTGTTTATTGTTATGTTTTTTTTTATTATCATAAAAAAAATTATGTTAATTAAAAATAATAATAACAGATTTATTTTGTAAATTTTATTAAAAAAAATAACTTTTACTTTATTAATTTATTAATTTAACAATTTATTAATTTATTAATAATTATTAACAATGAATGTTAATATGGATTAAATTAATATTAATATTTATTAATTAATATTGTTAATTGTTACTTTAGTGTAAGTTTGTTTAAGAATCTTTATGAATATTATTGTAATTATATGGACTTAGTAATTATTAGTTTGAAATCAATTTATTTAATTCTTTATATATATATATATATATATATATATATATATATATATATATATATATATATATATATATATATATATATATATATATATATATATATATATATATATATATTGATTTTTATGCATAAATAAGGATTTAATTTAGGATTATAATTATAGTTGTGTTAGTGATTATTTTAATAAGTTAATTTATGTAATGGTGTTTTAAAAATTAGTTTATTATTATTAAATTCTTATGAATGTTTTCCTTCTGTAATTGTGGGTTAAGAGGGAATCATTTTTACGTTATCCTTTTTGAATTTTTACTAGAAGAAGAGTTAGGAAATTGTGTCATGTTTGTTTGTCTTGCATACTTGTATGGCATTAATTTTTTTATAACCCAACCCTATGGAAGCTCTTGATTATGTTATGATGTATATGTGATGGAAGTTGGTTATGTGTGTTCTTGTGCCATTTTGGTACTAGATCACGACTTTAATGATTCAAAATGATCTATTAGATGTTTTTGAGACTTATGAGATTAGATTAGGTTATCTAGGTGTTAGAGGGGAAGTGACTCTCTTTGGAGGCATCAGATCCCAGAAGTGGCTACAGAGGTATCCTTAGTAAGTTAATAAGTGATAATATAATATATTAAATGGGGTTTTTAAATGAATTAATAAGATAATGAATTCCTCACCCATACCTTGAATGCTAGTATAGGCCAAGGGTGGGAGTGGGAGAAGATGCTTGATCGTCTAGTAGTGACGGTAAAATTTGCCATGACTGATTATCCTTGTATACATGAGAGGATTTTGGGTTCCGTATATGTTAACACTTGGGAGTTGGAGTCTAGTGAGATTTTTCTAAGGGGTTGACATATGATATGATACTTTCCTAATTTCATCTTAGGTTTCCTATGTGTGTTGGTTGCCTCTAGATTAGTATGTGTATCTTTGAGTTTTGAGTTGTACCTTTGAGATAGGAAGCTTTCAAAATCTCTTGCTTAATACTATTTGGTGATTGGTTTTGGTGTTGTTATCTGAGTGGCATCTGATATTATCTCTTCAGCACACTGGGAGTGGAACAATAGGTTTACACGAGGTTGGGAGGTAGTGATTCTCTTACCATTTGAGACTTTGGCATTGCTATACTAGTGTTGGATGATCCTTGTTGCAGTTGTTCCTTATTCTTTCATCCTTGGAGATGTGTGCATATTCTTTCTTTTTATTATATTTGTACTTTATACTTATATTATATTTAAATATCATGTGACTTGTGTAGTGGATGTCAGTTATCATGTGTACCTTATGGTTCAGATGTTTTATTTATTCTTTTATTAGATGATGTACTTTAGTTTCTATAGACACATAAATCTGATTAGACAATTAAGTAATCCTATTTAGCTCCCTCCTAGGACATTAATCAATTAAATATTAAATATTAAATTAATTAATGTCATCCCCCTCGTTAATTAATTAAATTAATTAACTATAGTCCAATTAATGATCTAAATGGAAACACATGGTTTGATAATTAATTAAATCATTTTCCTCTATTAATTCAAATAATGCATTCGTCTATTTAAATTAATTCATAAATTTCTTTTTCCTCCCACTTTAAATTAAATAATGCATTTAATATAATTTGAGCACATGGCTCCTAACTTTAACCCCTAACCTAACCTATCCCAACTACCTAACCCATAGTTCTAACTCAACCCAACCCATTCACTCATATTAATCCTCCTTGATTAGATAATGACCCATGATTAGCTAATCCAACCCTCCACTCATTATCTCTCTCCTCCCATCACATCCTCCTAATTATCCTGGACTAGCCTCATAATCCAAGCCTAATCATTCCCTAAATATTTGCACAATTATAATCCATAGATTAAGAAACCCTAACCCAACCCAAGTCAACCCTCATGTCACATCCTCACATCCCCCAAATATCTCACCTCGTGCCAACCTTAAATGCTCTTACATCCCTCTTACACACTCCATCTCCTTCTTACACCTTTGTCCTCTCTCAAATCTCCCAAAATGGTCACATTCCCCCACTCTTCCAAAACTCTCTCCTTGTGACACTTGTCACAATGAGAGGCATTTGAGAGAGCACAATCTATGTGCTCTCTCTCAAATGCATCTCTACCCTTCCTCAAGTTTGCATCTTGACCGTTCATTTCATCCTCCTCTTGCCTATAAATTGTACCTCTTCCTTAATTTTCATCCACCATCAAAGAAAAGTTATCATGTCATTTTGAAGAACAAAATCCTCATCCATAACCTCCTAATGCCAAAATCATTCCAAAATCCAATTCTTTGAATCTTGAGCACACTTTGAGCACACATCTCATCATGGACTACATCCAAAGATCAAGAAGGCTTTTGGAGTGCTTGTTTGTGGTTTGCATTCTTGTTTTCATTACTTTATTTTAGTCTAATCTAAGTGTTTATCTATTTTATTTTGTTGAATGCTTGCTTAGTTTAGTATTCCTTAACATTTACATTTTAGGTGATACATTTTGGCATGCCCTGTAAGAACCCTTCACAGGCTCTAACTACAAAACTGTTGTTTCTTTGAATGTTTTATGATTTTTTTAAGTTTTTTGAAAGGGTTTTAAATAAAAAAGGAAAATAAATACAAATATAAAAATACTAAAAGATAATCTAACTACTATTGCAAATTTATTATTCTTCAATATGCAACACCAAGTATAAGAAAATGGTTCTAGAATCCAAACATAAACAACAATGAGTTTTACCAACATAAAAACCTGAATAGTTTCTAGAAGAAATCACACTAAACCAACCAATGCATTTTTGGCATGAATGGTGTTTTTCCCTTATTCCCAGCCATGCCTGCAAGTTTGTACAATGATGTAACCACCCAACACTTGTATTATGATCCCAATGTAGCTTATGATCTTATGTTGCAACTGCTGAAACCCTATGCTGAAGCGCAAATAGAATCTTTGAATGAGACTCCCTCTAAGCATCAAATTCACTAGGTATTTCACTAGCTCAAATGACTAACACACAGAAGAAACTACGTTCTCCAATGGTTGAAACTATCAAACCCTTCTCAAAGCTCAAGAGGAAAATTTTTTAATTATTCAAATGAATAATGGATGCCTTCTCAACTCATGCCAAGCCTTTTTATTTCTTTCAAGTCCAAAATCGCACCAAAAGAAAGCTTGTGATTTTCTCCATATAATTCCATTTTAATTTAATAAACATTAAAATAACATTTAATTAACTAATTTGGACTTAGGACACACAGCCATAAAATAATATATAAACTTGGCCCCCTTTTATGAAGTCTAAACCCATCACTTAAGTGATTTAATATAAAGTTATAATATAATTTAATATTAAATTGTTATTCCTTCATTAAACACTTAGCCACTGAAAATGCAATAACTCCCTTGATATTGTGAATCTCGCTAAACCATCTAAAATTGGAGTTGGTGAAATAATTCTCCATTTGACCAAAATGCATTTCCAAAAATAGTCGGTGTCCATCTCTATGGATAAAAAATAAACCCAAATATAGAAACCTTTGCTAAAAATAGCAAAATCCATATAAATGAGCCAAAAATAATCTCTTAAGCCAACTGAAAACACTGAGCTCTGCCCATACTGAACCATTAGAAAGCCATACCTTCATTGTGCTTGAAAAGACCCCCTATCCATGCCTACTAGCCTATGAGGGTCCATTGATAGGCTAATCACTTACTAGCATGATGTCACTAGCTAGAAGGAGACATCACCGTCTTCCCTTCCTAAAATTGCTTGTCCTCAAGAAATCTCAACTCCAAATGCTATAAGATCTCCTTACTCTCCCATGTAGCATCCTCAACCGACATATCCCTCCATTTCACCAAGTACTCCCTCATAGTGCACCTCCTCAATTTTCTCTTCCTTAACTCCAAAATAGCCTCAGACACTAAAACCAACTTCCCCTCATCATCCAAGGGTGGAAGCACTGTAGAAGGAAAAATTTG
The DNA here is from genome assembly GCA_027943335.1 of Chamaecyparis obtusa. Taxonomy (NCBI): domain Eukaryota; kingdom Viridiplantae; phylum Streptophyta; class Pinopsida; order Cupressales; family Cupressaceae; genus Chamaecyparis; species Chamaecyparis obtusa. Next base: position 2,618,567 of record BSBK01001220.1, on the reverse strand, counting down.
GTGTCCTAACTCCTTTTTGAGACATGACACATAAAAAACATTATGGACTTTACTCTATGCTAGAAAATCCAACTCATGCACCAACTATCCTGATCACCCCGAAAGGTCCATAGTATTGTGGCTTCAATTTCTCGACACCACTCCTTTTAAGAGTGGACTAGTGGTAAGGCTGTAACATCAAGTATATCATATCCCCTACCTCAAAAATCTACTCAGTTCTCTTCTGATCCACGTACTTCTTTTGTTGATTATGTGCCTTAGTAATATTCTCCTTAAGAGCCTTTACAATGTCTTGGCTCTCCTATAACAAGTCTCCAACACTAAGCACTCTACTGTCACTCAACAAAAGATCCATAAAATTAGGTGCCTCATACCCATATAATGCCATGAACGCTGACATCTGAATAGACATTTGATAAGTGGAATTGTAGCAATACTCGCATAGATAAATCCACTTAACCCAAGCCTTATGTTTCCCTTCTATGTAGTTCCTAAGGTATCCCTCCACCCATTTATTGACTATCTTAGTCTGTCCATCTGTCTGAGGATGGTAGCTAGTATTCGAAGTGAGGTCTGTCCCACACAATTTGAATAACTCCTGCCAGAAGTGACTCATAAACCTATTGTCCCTATCACTTACAATGTTCTAAGGTAATCCATACAACTTGAATACCTCTCTGGAGAATAAATATGCTACCTGCATAGAAGTGTATGTAGCAGTGGTCGAGAAGAAGTGGGAAAACTTCATAAGTCAATCAACAACAACATATATACATGTTGGCAAGTTCTCTATACTGAGGTATATGACTAGATATAGTGTTGTCATTATGGAAACAAAGTCATATAGCAGTTTGGAGTCAGCACACTTGATGGAAAGATCATAATTCGGTTAAGTGTTGAAGACTGGTCAGAGTACAAAGTTCCTGCAGCTCAGAGCATCAGCGCATGTGTGTACGAATGATTTATGGTATGCACCCTATAAGTTAAGTTTTTTAGACTATAATCATGCTTAGTCTATGAGCACATAAGTAGATGTGCAAGGATGAGAAAGTTATAGTTAGTTGAAGTTGCATAGCCAGTGTGTGCCAGCAGAGAATAGAGCATGGAGATGACAGTTAGTATTTTGGTTTGCAATTATAATGTAATGTTGTAAAGGCTATGTGCCCATTGTATTTAGGTTGCCGACATGTTTATATGTATAATTGTAATCACGCTTAAGACAATTCATTTGGAAGCATTGTATGTAATAGATCTAAGGGTCAACCTAGTTGTTTAGTTTATATGAGCGTACAAATATAAGGCTCACCCATTGTATTCAGAATGGAAGTTGAGATAGAGTTATAATAAGTAGAGAAGAAGTGTGCGAAGACACTAGAAGATGTATTAGAGCTTTGCTAGAGGTCAAAGCATCAGCGCATCAAAGGAACTGATCTGACAAGCAGTGTCATAGTGACATTTCATCCTGCAGATATAGTGTGTATCTGAGATTAGAAGGTTGTAGCCTTCACCACTTGAGTAGTGAGCTCTTGGATAGTGCATCCTCTCCCCTAATAGGGATGATTGTAAAAGACTCCTAACAGGGTCTGACCCTTAACAAGGTCTACTATACTTAAAGCTTTGTAAAGATACTCCTAACAGGGTAAAGGATCTTCTAACAAGGATCACAAAACACTAGTGTAGAATATTAGTGGGTGTCAATTCCCATCAAGGTTTTTACCTATTTGGGTTTCCCTGTAATCATATTGGTGTTATGTGTTGATTTTATGTTTCATGTTTATGTGAATGTTTATTTTAGTATTTAAGCATTTAAGTTTAGCATAAATATTAAAGTGAAAAGTTAAAATACAATGAACACTGATTCACCTGCCCCCCCTCTCAGTGTTCTCATTCCTAACAATACAGTCTCTACCCTAGGCTCTCGATAGTCCTATGATGAAGTCCATGGAAAAACACTCCCACTTCCTGTCAAGAATCGAAAGTGGTTGAAGTAAACTAGCTAGATCAGAGTGCTACTGTTTATTCTACTAGCAAGTAGGACACTCTCTAACATATTGTAACACCTTAGCCTTGAGCCCTTTCCAAGAAAAATGCTCACAAATTTGCTAGTAGGTTTTATAAAAACCTAGATGTCTTGCCATAGGTGAGTCATGATAAACTCTCAACACCATCCTCCTCACCTCTGACCCTGGCACCAAATAAATGTGCCCTTTATAGATGATGAGCTTATTCAAAAGGGTGTAATCACTATCCTGAATGGACCCATCAATGAATCCTAATGCCCATGTATCATTTGCATACTCTGTAAGGATCAAATGCCTAGAGTCCTCTGATATATCTGTCATCAAGCTCAAGTGGAGTCTTCATGACAAGGCATCTGCTACTACATTCTGTGTCCCCTTGAAATAGGTAATATCAAAGTCATATGCATGTAATTTACTTACCCATTTTTGTTTCCTATCATTAAGATCTCGCTGCCCTAGGAAATGTTTCAAACTATTGCGGTCCATTTTTATGCTGAATTTGCTGCCCACTAAATACTACCTGAATTTGGCCAAAGCATGCATTATGGCTGATGAGACAAATTATTGTCTCTATTTTGTTATAATCTTCATACTTTGTTGACACTCTTTATGCTCTGATAGGACATTTCCAAAACATTTATGACTTATACCTATGTGAACTTATGCTAAGAACAACTAGAGCCACAAAGACTATGGGTAGTTAGAATGACATGTTTTGTTGACTATTATATATATAATGTAGTACTTCATATAGCTATTTTAAGCTGTGTTCTAACATTTGAGTAGGAGTTGAAATGTTGACTTGCATATATGTACACCAAATGCTACTAACCTACCAGGTAAGCAAGGAGTTGCTCAAGAGTGGTGCAACTGCATTTAACCACTAATACATTTTGGGTCATTTTGTGACGGCTATGTGTCGCAATTGCGACAGCTATGTGTCGCAATAGCAACACCCATAGACGTCGCTATTTTTTAGTTGCAAATTGCGACGTCTATGGGTATCCGTCGCAATTGCGACACCTATCCGTCGCAATGTGGCTAAGATTTAAGAAGCGGCATGGCCGTCGCCCCCCCGTCGCATGGCTTCGGAGGGCCGTCGCAATCGCGACGGACCTCCCAAGCAATTGCGACGGGCGCCTGCATCGCATTGCGACGGGTTTCCGTCGCAATTGCGACGCCCGTGGGTGGATTAAAAAAAAAAAATTAATTTAATACATTGCTTATGAACCACATTAATGCTTTTTTCTTTCAACAAATGAGGACAGCCACTGTAAAGACAACATGATAATGTACACTCACTGTAAGGACAGTCACAAATGAGGACATCTCACAGTGACTGTCCCTAGTGTAATTGCCACTATTCAGCCACATTAATGCTTTTCTTCTTCAACAAATGAGGATAGTCACTGTAAAGACAACATGATAATGTACTGTGAGTGTACATTATCATGTTGTCTTTACAGTGACTATCCTCATTTGTTGAAGAAGAAAAGCATTAATGTGGCTGAATAGCAATACATTCAAGTGGCAATTACACTAGGGACAGTCACTGTGAGATGTCCTCATTTGTGACTGTCCTTACAGTGAGTGTACATTATCATGTTGTCTTTACAGTGAGTGTACATTATCATGTTGTCTTTACAGTGTCAATATATGCATTATTACTTAAACTGAAGAGTACTCTAAATAATATGTCATTGTGGAGTTCTGATTGCTTCCAATTTGATATACGCTTGTTCTACTTATGTATCCAGCATCATGTAAGAAAAGTTGATGCTTTTAAATAGATTCATTTAGCCATGAAATGCCTGTGCATGTTACATACAAGATTCCAAGGCCCAAAACTGATTACTCATTATAATTCATGTACAGAATGATAATCAACCACAACGAGGCATGCGTAGGCGCTGCTTAGATTTTGAGGCATCAGAAGCTCGTAGAAGAAACTTGACCAATGGCTCATAGAATGCAACAAACTTATTGCCTAAAACAGGAGCATTGGTAACCACAGATGATGGTTTTGAAAAGAACACTTCACCATCAATGTCACGTGAGGGAACTGCAATTTCTGATGGCAAGTAACTTGTAGTATATAAGAGAGATGCAGGTACAGATGCTGGGAATACATTGCTAATGAACCACATTAATGCTTTTTTCCTTCAACAAATGAGGACAGTCACTTTAAAGACAACATGATAATGTACACTCACTGTAAGGATAGTCACAAGTGACGACATCTCACAGTGACTGTCCCTTGTGTAATTGCCACTTGAATGTATTGCTATTCAGCCACATTAATGCTTTTCTTCTTCAACAAATGAGGATAGTCACTCTAAAGACAACATGATAATGTACACGGGCTGTAAGTGTACATTATCATGTTGTCTTTACAGTGACTGTCCTCCTTCAAGTGGCAATTACACAAGGGACAGTCACTGTAAAGGCAACATGATAATGTAGAGAAACGTTGTCATTTGTATTTTCAACAGTGCCGAGAGAGATTCCCTCCGCGAAATCACAGCTACAATTTTTGAGTACGTTGGGTTTATTTTTCTTTTGCCATTATTATGTAATCTGGTATTCAGCTATTACAGAGCTAAAATACCCAGAAATGAGGACATATCTGTGTTGAATTTATTGTTAGCGGCTCTGGTTATTTAGAAGTTTAATTTTATTTGTTCATCTTTCAAGCACAAACGTTTTCTGGACCGTAACATCTTCATTGTTTCGGGTATGCAATGAAACAGCCGTAACTTACAACTACCTTCACGGTACTTGTGTACATTATCATGTTGTCTTTACAGTGACTGTCCTCATTCAAGTGGCAATTACACAAGGGACAGTCACTGTGAGATGTCCTCATTTGTGACAAGGACAGTCACACGAGGACATCTCACAGTGACTGTCCCTTGTGTAATTGCCACTTGAATGTATTGCTATTCAACCACATTTATGGGCCCGTTTGGACCCCAGCACACAGTAGCATCTACAGAGAAGAATATCCCAGGTGTAACAAGTTGTAAGAATATACCAACAGTTCTAAGAAGTTCCCTAGCACATAGTAGCATCTACAGAGAAGAATATACAACATGAGGGCAGCCACTGTAAAGACAACATGATAATGTACACTCATTGTATGTGTACATTATCATGTTGTCTTTACAGTGACTTTCCTCATTCAAGTGGCAATTACAGAAGGGACAGTCATTGTGAGATGTCCTCATTTGTGACAAGGATAGTCACACATGAGGACATCTCACAGTGATCGATTGTCCCTTGTGTAATTGCCACTTGAATGTATTGCTATTGAACCACATTAATGCTTTTCTTCTTCAACAAATGAGGACAGTCACTCTAAAGACAACATGATAATGTACACTCACTGTAAGGACAGTCACAAATGAGGACATCTCACAGTGACTGTCCCTTGTGTAATTGCCACTTGAATTACACAAGGGACAGTCATTGTGAGATGTCCTCATTTGTGACAAGGACAGTCACACATGAGGACATCTCACAGTGATTGTCCCTTGTGTAATTGCCACTTGAATGTATTGCTATTCAACCACATTAATGCTTTTCTTCTTCAACAAATGAGGACAGTCACTCTAAAGACACCATGATAATGTACACTCACTATAAGGACAGTCACAAATGAGGACATCTCATAGTGACTGTCCCTTGTGTAATTGCCACTTGAATGTATTGCTATTCAGCCACATTAATGCTTTTCTTCTTCAACAAATGAGGATAGTCACTCTAAGGACAACATGATAATGTACACTCACTGTAAGTGTACATTATCATGTTGTATTAAAAATGGACCTTATGTTGGTCGGGATATAAGTGCAAAAAAAAAAAGGAACGTTGTCATTTGTGTTTTCAACAGCGCCGAGAGAGATTCCCTCCGCGAAATCAAGCGGGTTATCATTTGTGTTTTGAACAAAGCGGGTTGTCATTTGTGTTTTGAACAGCACCGAGAGAGATTCCCTCCGCGAAATCAAGCGGGTTGTCATTTGTGTTTTCAACAGCGCCGAGAGAGATTCCCTCCGCAAAATCACAGCTACAATTTCTGAGTACGTTGGGTTTATTTTTCTTTTGTCATTATTATTTAATCTGGTATTCAGCTGTTAGAGAGCTAAAATACCCAGAAATGAGGACATATCTGTGTTGAATTTATTGTTAGCGGCTTTGGTTATTTAGAATGCTTCCCCACAATACTTAATTACACAAGGGACAGTCACTGTGAGATGTCCTCATTTGTGACAAGGACAGTCACACATGAGGACATCTCACAGTGACTGTCCCTTGTGTAATTGCCACTTGAATGTATTTCTATTCAACCACATTTATGGGCCCGTTTGGACCACGACACACAGTAGCATCTACAGAGAAGAATATCCCAGGTGTAACAAGTTGTAAGAATATACCAACAGTTCTAAGAAGTTCCCTAGCACATAGTAGCATCTACAGAGAAGAATATACAACATGAGGGCAGCCACTGTAAAGACAACATGATAATGTACACTCATTGTATGTGTACATTATCATGTTGTCTTTACAGTGACTGTCCTCATTCAAGTGGCAATTACAGAAGGGACAGTCATTGTGAGATGTCCTCATTTGTGACAAGGATAGTCACACATGAGGACATCTCACAGTGATCGATTGTCCCTTGTGTAATTGCCACTTGAATGTATTGCTATTGAATCACATTAATGCTTTTCTTCTTCAACAAATGAGGACAGTCACTCTAAAGACAACATGATAATGTACACTCATTGTAAGGACAGTCACAAATGAGGACATCTCACAGTGACTGTCCCTTGTGTAATTGCCACTTGAATTACACAAGGGACAGTCATTGTGAGATGTCCTCATTTGTGACAAGGATAGTCACACATGAGGACATCTCACAGTGATCGATTGTCCCTTGTGTAATTGCCACTTGAATGTATTGCTATTGAACCACATTAATGCTTTTCTTCTTCAACAAATGAGGACAGTCACTCTAAAGACAACATGATAATGTACACTCACTGTAAGGACAGTCACAAATGAGGACATCTCACAGTGACTGTCCCTTGTGTGATTGCCACTTGAATGTATCGCTATTCAGCCACATTAATGCTTTTCTTCTTCAACAAATGAGGATAGTCACTCTAAAGACAACATGATAATGTACACGGGCTGTAAGTGTACATTATCATGTTGTCTTTACAGTGACTGTCCTCATTCAAGTGGAAATTACACAAGGGACAGTCACTGTGAGATGTCCTCATTTGTGACAAGGACAGTCACACATGAGGACATCTCACAGTGACTGTCCCTTGTGTAATTGCCACTTGAATGTATTGCTATTCAACCACATTTATGGGCCCGTTTGGACCGCGGCACATAGTAGCATCTACAGAGAAGAATATCCCAGGTGTAACAAGTTGTAAGAATATACCAACAGTTCTAAGAAGTTCCCTAGCACATAGTAGCATCTACAGAGAAGAATATGGGTCAACGAGGTTGACTTCAAAGCCATGCAATCTAATGGTAATAGTAATATCATAATTTGACATACTATCATAAATACTTCCTAAATAGACTATTCAATCTTATAAGAGATGGATTCATGAGAACTATTATTTATGAAATATGAGTCAATGACTTTAATTAAAAAAATTACACAATCTAATTCTTGTAAAAATATCAAAATTTGACACATTGAAAATACCTTCCAAAAGTATCGTTAATTGATTAATATGAATCACTACTCATGAAATATAATTTTATAAACCTAATCTAAAAACTACACAATAAAAATCTTAATAGCAATATTGTAAGAAACTATTCCCAAAAGCAAGCCTAATAAAATTTGATGAAAATAATTTTTGTTTCACTCAACTTTGACATTCACAACTTCCTCTTTTATTATAATAAGAAAAAAAATGTCTTTTTAGATATACCTCATGAACCATACTCGAATAATCTATCATTTTTCTTCTCAAAAACATATTTGCAGAGCCTGCTTCTTTTACTTGTTTGTACTTTTATCTCTCTGATGGAAAGGGTTCCTTCAGGACACATTTTTCCAAGTTCACTACTTGAGATATTTGAGGAGGGTTCCCCTGCTTGAGTATCCATCCAACCCATATTCGAGTAGTTCTACAATTGCACAGTCTAAATTAATAATACTGACAATTGAATGACGAATGATGATACATAGAATTGATATAAACTAATCCTAAAAACACTAAAACATTATTAATATATTTATATTTCATAAATAAAATTGATATAAAAGATTTGGAAAGATACATTAAAAAATAGAAAAACAGTAATTTATAATAGAAGGAAACTTAAATTGCTATTTAAAAAAAAAACAAGAGTCTTAAATCTTATCATTTTGTTTCATTATCATCCATAAGTACACACCTCTAGCATAATAATTATATTTTACCACCCATAAAATGAAAAAAAGATTTTCACAAGAGAAATTGAAGCTAGATTATAAAAATGAACCATCTTATTGGAAACTGGAACTGTTATCATACCCAAAAGGACTACAAAATTTCACCTTATCATACCCAGATTGTTGCTTTGCCTGGCGGAGGGAAATTTGATCAGTAAAATTGACACAGAGTATGTTGTCTCCATTGTCATGCTGGATAACAAAACACCAACTTTAATGGGCATGTACTGTCCCTTGTGTAATTGCCACTTGAATGCATTGCTATTTGATGCAGGGGCATCCCTAATGCAAGCCAAAGACACCATGATTGAAGGAAGTTGCCATGAAGCCAAGGAGTCAAATCCTATCAATTGGAACATAAGATTTTCACCTTGGAGCTTTGAAGGATTGACTGGTGAAAGGTCCTTTTGATTGACAAATCAGAGTCTTTTTGAATGACAAATCAGAGTCTTTTTGAATGACAATAAATTAGAATAGGAGTTTTAGATGTTTTCTTGGTTTGTAATAAATATTAAGGATTGATCTTATCTCCTTATAAACATCCACTTGTTGGACACAAGACCCCTTGGTGACTTATAAACCTTGGGCATCTTTTGAGTCCTTGGATGAAATGAGCATAGTAAGTGTTTATTAGGTGTCTTTTAGATGTTGTTAAGAAGTTTGAAGGTCCAAAATAACTTTAATAAGGTTCCTAAAGTTTCACAACACATTTTTAACCTTCTCGGCAAAGTTGTTTGCAAAGTTGTAATGCAACTTTAAAAGTTGCTTAGCAAAGTTGACATTTGTTGGATAAATTGTTCTAACCACCTAGATGGTTGAACCAACGTTTGGAGAGCCTATTTTAGGCTTCAAATGGTCGAAGACAGATAGAGAACCAGTATTGTAATCATTTTGCTTTCATAAAAAATAAAAATAACCCTGTTTTAGTGCATTTCTGGTGAAAAACGAACTCTGTACGGCTGTACGGATGGTGGTTGGATGATAAAATTTGCCTGGAAGTTGTAATAGTGACATCTGATGCTTTGGAAGTTGGTTTGATTGATTCTCTTTGTTTTATATCTAAGTTATTTCAAATTTTCTGTGCATTGTTTACAAACCCTCATTTTCAGGGTTTGACTGATGTAAAGACCTTAACTCACGTTTCAACCATTGGAATTCCTTCTTCCTTGGTGGAATGAGAGTTAAGGATGTATATTTGTATATTCTAAAAGCCCTGACTACTCTGCATCACTATTGAACCACATTAATGCTTTTTTCCTTCAACAAATGAGGACAGTCACTGTAAAGACAACATGATAATGTACACTCACTGTAAGGATAGTCACAAATGAGGAAATCTCAGAGTGATTATCCCTTGTGTAATTTCTGCTTGAATACATTGCTATTGAACCACATTAATGCTTTTTTCCTTCAAGTGGCAATTACACAAGGGACAGTCACTGTGAGATGTCCTCATTTGTGACAAGGACAGTCACACATGAGGACATCTCACAGTGACTGTCCCTTGTGTAATTGCCACTTGAATGTATTGCTATTCAACCACATTTATGGGCCTGTTTGGACCACGGCACACAATAGCATCTACAGAGAAGAATATCCCAGGTGTAACAAGTTGTAAGAATATACCAACAGTTCTAAGAAGTTCCCTAGCACATAGTAGCATCTACAGAGAAGAATATACAACATGAGGGCAGCCTCTGTAAAGACAACATGATAATGTACACTCATTGTATGTGTACATTATCATGTTGTCTTTACAAGGATAGTCATTTGTGACAAGGATAGTCACACATGAGGACATCTCACAGTGATCGATTGTCCCTTGTGTAATTGCCACTTGAATGTATTGCTATTGAACCACATTAATGCTTTTCTTCTTCAACAAATGAGGACAGTCACTCTAAAGACAACATGATAATGTACACTCACTGTAAGGACAGTCACAAATGAGGACATCTCACAGTGACTGTCCCTTGTGTGATTGCCACTTGAATGTATTGCTATTCAGCCACATTAATGCTTTTCTTCTTCAACAAATGAGGATAGTCACTCTAAAGACAACATGATAATGTACACGGGCTGTAAGTGTACATTATCATGTTGTCTTTACAGTGACTGTCCTCCTTCAAGTGGCAATTACACAAGGGATTTGTGTTTTCATTTGTGTTTTCAACAGCGCCGTAACCCTCCGCGAAATCACATCGGGATATAAGGGCAAAACAAACAAGAACGTTGTCATTTGTATTTTCAACAGCGCCGAGAGAGATAAACAAACTTAAAACTCAGACTTAAGAAAGATGAAGGCAATGCTTCAAAAGGCCGATGCCCTAAATACGGGAAAACACAATACCACCATTAAACGATGCCCTAGTCACCGTATCAATGCTGCCAGCTCCGTACCAGTATGCTGACTGCTCACTTTCATCCTGTGATAAAGGTAACTTCATTAATCATACTTGAAATGGCAGCATACGAACTAAAGCTGATGAACATTTATAAACTAAAAGTTTAAAACTACAGATTACAAATGTAGTAGTTTCATACGAAAAGAACTTGATGTCTGAAATTTACCATTAGAAGTATCCAAAGGAATACCACAGTACTGTTGAACTTGGAGAATCGGAGATGAAGTACACAGCAAGATTCAACAGCTGTAAGGACTGTTACACCATCTTTAGCATTTGAATACATTTTCTCCTTGGCTTCTGGTGGATCCTCAAAGACCCCCAATGACGTTTTCCCTACAATTATCAATTGTTTGTCAGTATGAGATATTAATAAATAAACATTAATCACAATATTAGGCAAACAATGTTCTTGATGTCTGAATCTAAATCACAGAAAGCTCTAATAAAGCAGTTCTCAGTTTCACATTAAACTAAGTTTCAATTTCAAATGGTTATAATAATTTTTGCAAGTTATAAGTAGCTGGTTACAGTATATGACATAAAAAGAAAAAAAATCATTTCTATTCTTTTCTTCTTTTTCTCTTTCAACGAAGCTTTTGCACCACACAAATGCATACCAAGAATTTCTCAGGAGGTTTCAAGACCATTGCATACCAAACTTCTTCTCTGTAGATGCTACTGTGTGTCGTGGTCCAAACGGGTCCAAATAGACCTAGTGACTCTAGTAGGTCTCCAAAACCTGTTCTGCAGCAATAAATCTTCAATTTGACAAAGGACCTTATGAACTTATATGTTTTTTGAGTACCCTTTTTGATGTTCTAACAATCCTCCAACTCCCAGACCTTGACTCCACTCCAGAGCATATCAATGTCCTTATTGAGTCCGCAGACCTAATGCATGCCTTTGGGTGTGGGTTCCAAAACAAGGCATTGAAAATGGGTGCATGAAACCAAGATCAGAGTTTGAAGATGTCCACCATGCTCTAAAGATCTAGATTCAACAAGGTTTGAGGTCCTTTACTTGCCGCTACCCTCTGATCTTGCATAATCCATCAACTCCTAGTCAAGAACATTGAGATTCTTGACCTAGGGCTTGCTCTTGAAATTCTCTGGCTTAGTATCATGTTCCAAAGCTTTTAAAATATGAAAATAAACCCCCTTAACTTGCATTTTACAAAGAACAGAGGATATCCTATGGTTTATTTGCAAGTTAAGGCCATTTGAATGCAATAACCCAAAAAATGAGGGTTTGACAGAACAACAGATAAGAAAAAGGAATAACTTTGATATAAGGTGTCTTGAATCTACCAAATAAACTCTCAAAGCATAAGATATAAATACTCTAACTTCCACACTGGTCTGCCCTCCCTTTCACATCCGTACACTGTACAGTGCTTGAAGGAAATGCACAAAAAAGGCTCTGAAATAGTGGCTCTATCTGACAGAGAGTCCATGCTAGGCTTCATGACTAACCTAGAGCACATTCCTTGTTATGGAGGAAGTTTGAATGGTGAAGAACTTATGGAATGGATAGAGGACCTAGATAACCATTTTGACTACAAGTATCTTATTAATAACCATTTTGACTACAAGTATCTTATGGATAGAGGACCTTGATAACCATTTTGACTCATTTAGTATCTTATTGAGCTTCACTTTGTTTCGAGAATATAGTTTAATATTCTCTACTAAACAGGGCCAACCACGTGAAGGTGGAAGCTCATTTGGCCCCACCCCCCTCCCCCTAACATCACTCTACATTCCCCGTTAACATCTAACATTCATTCATTCTTTCAATTATTAATAAAATGTAACATTCAATCAATATCACATGATAACATTCATTAACACATTAGATTCGTTAACACACAACATTCATCAATATGAAAATAAACACATAATTCATGAACATTCATTAGCACATAATTAAATTCATTGAGACATAAAATTCAGTCATTATCAATTAAGGTATTTAGATGACAATCATTTCTTTTTTCTCTTTCTAATTTTTTTTTCTATGTAAGCTCTAAGAGGAGCATCAGTGTTATCATCAATACCCCCCTCATCAGTTGTTTTGTTCTTTGTTCTTGATGATCTCAAATTCCTATGCTGCTGCAAAGGGGGGTCCTCTACAATAACAAATAAAAGAGTTAATTTAAAATATTTAATTATAATTGTTACAAGTATTTAATTATTTTAAAGAACATAACTGTGGCGCTCTTTAATTACCTGATCTGGCCACATCATTTTGTCTAGACTCAACCTCAACATGCTCATGAGCACCGACCCCTCGATCCTCTACAGTTGCTATACAAAATGTTACATTAATCCAAACACCAATTGTAATTACATATAAAAATTTTAATAGCAAATGTATACCTCCACCACTAGGATGCACATCATGCGAACCTTCATTATGCATAGATTGTGTAGAAGGATTGTCAGGCTGCATTCCAATATCCTACACATTGTTATCATTGCTTTCTTAAAACAGATATACTCACTTTATATTAGAACTTAACATCAAATAGACTAATTGGTAAAGTATTCAATTTGAAATAAATTTCATTTAGCTTATTTACCTGTGGCTCAGATGCATCATTATTTGAACCTTGCACACTGATTTCAGCTCGTAGCCGTTCAGCCACGGCTCTATAGCCTTGTTGGAAGCCAATTCTCTTGTCCTCTTCTGTGAGGCATCTATTGAACTCTGACCCCTACATTTTTTCTTGGTATGGTGAATTTTACTTGCATTGTTTGATCAAAAAAAATTTCCTTGCAATATATAAAAAAATTGATACAAGTTTTCATTTACTAATACTTACAACTCGTGCTTGAAGTTTGGAAAAACCACCAGAGCCGAGCTTGTGTGTCCCGTGCTTTTCTAATCTTGCCTTTGTTGCCTTTGATGTGTCAGGAAATCTATGAAAAGTTTGAAATATGTTAGAGACCAATATAGGAAAAATTTAGAGGTTAATTAGTACATAATTACATTCTCAAAAGTATCACATACCTTGCTCTACTCTCTACTGGCGTAATTCCTTTTTTCATGTCGGCTTTATACTTTCCATCCAAAATCAAACCCTGCCACTCAGCCTCAAGAACACAGGGCGGACGCTCGTGCCTTGGGTTAACCTCTAAATATTTCCTGTACTGGTCCCTAATATACTTCAAACATAAACCAGCTCTTTCAAGGAGCTTGTTTCTCTCGAATGCACGAGGTCCAAAAAGCTGGGTCATACTATCTACAAGATCATCCTTCAACTTTTTATCTTGGTTATTCCACCTTTTAAGTAAAAAAAAACATGTTAGACTCATAAATGAAGAGAAGCTACCTTTAATATAGTTCAAGAAATTGATGAAAAGGAAAACTATTCTAGCAATGATATGAAATCAAAATAGTGGTTTGGGGTTTTAGTTAGGATATGATGTTCCACCATGTATGTATGGTGGGCCCGAATATCTGCAAACACTCGTCACCAAGTTTTCACCAAAAAATATCATTCCCTACAAAATAATCATGGGATCATTAGTCGATGAAGAGTGATCAAAAACTAAATTACTATTATATCACTATAGAATAATAATAACTTTAAAGTACCTGGAAGTTTGGATACTTTTAAGGGAACGCCTTCATCGTCGCTGATGATCAATACGCAATCCTTCACCGTTCCCGTACTAGGAACACAGGAACATCCAGGAAATGATGTTGCATCGGGACTTGTTGCATCTCCTATTGCAAAAAATGAAAACCATTATCAAATGCCTCCAAGAAATAATACTTCAAGGGAAATAAATTGGTGCAGAGCACCCATGGCACAAACACAATCAAGGGATTTACATCGTAAACACATAACACTTAAACACATAACAAAAGAGAGAAAAAGAGGGATTTGTGTACCAGTAGATGGTGCAACAGTTGGTGCATTTAGGCTGTGTGTTGTTGACATGGCAGTCGGCAAGACATTTGTGGCTGTCCTAGATGGAGGCGGCGTTGTCATATCATCATGGAAAGGAGCTGAAGAATAAAATTGTTAGAGCATGCATAAATATAGAACGCGTGGACTAGCATGGACAAGATTGTTAGAGCATTAAAAAAAAAGATTGTTCGAGCATGTATTGTCAATGATTATGATCATTCCTATATATATTCAGTGGAAAACACAAGTGGGGAATGGAACATGTGATCTACCCGAACCACTTGCAATACCGGCCTCATCATGGGAATGGGGTTCAAAATTACGCAAATAACTCTGTAAAGACAATGCATCCATATTTTAATTAATGTCATAAAAGAGCATAACATAAAAACCATTATTGAACTCTTGTAATAATTAAAAATTTCATTAATACTTACTTTAAAGTTTTCAGAAGTGCGCAACAACTCAGCTGCCCTGTCTTTTATTTCCTGAGTCTGAGGATGTATGGATACCAAACGTAGAAGTTCTTTCCCAATTTTCTTTAGCAGCTTTTTAATGGAACCGATCGGGTCATCGGTCTCTGCTAAATCAATAAAAAAAGGGTCCACAAGGGGGACTCCTGAGGGACTGCAGGTTGCTTTCCCTCTCTCCGACCACCGGCCCTCTGTGACAACAATAGTATTAGTATTATCAAAATTACTCCAAAACAATGAAGAAAATAACATTAAAAAAAATAACATTTTGCTTCTATCTAGTTTTCACAATTACAATGAATTTTACCTGCTCATGTGTAGATGAGCTAGGAATATCATCACCATCACCTTCGGGCGGTTGCTCCATATTGTGCCCCTGTGTCAAAGATCAAGTATAAAAATGTTAGCCAAAAATTTAATAACTAAATGGTATGTTGGAGTCATTGATTAGAAGTTGGTTTAATAGTATGTACCACCCCCATGATAGTAGCCTCGTTTGTATCTATGCGGTTCAAATTGTAATCAATAAGCAGCTCTTCCCCTGCACGTATTGATTTTATCGCACAGATGAATACATGATTTCCCTCGCGCGCCTCAAATATGCAATTGGGTTGCTTTATAGTTGACCCAGGTCATGTACTATTTATAAAACCCGCAATATTCCCTGTTGCTTTTGGCCTTCCATCAATGTATATAGCCACACTTTTACTTTGATTATTGTCTTGCTGTTGTATATAATTTGCCGAGAGTGCATACCTACGCATACTTTTTTTATATTGAACAATATGCATCCAACTTTTGTAATCGTAACATGGTCCAACATACTCCATCAATTCAGAAACTTTGTTGTAAGACACCTTTATGCCATCCATAGAAAATAGGCCCAAACCATGTAATGATGATGGTGCTATGCGATATATCCTCTCATTAACACAAAAACCAATGTTTATTGGAGGAAGTTCCTTGGGTACCCAATGTTTCTGTAGATGTTGGTACCTCAAGGGCACCTCGATGTCGCCTTTCATCTCATCATCATAAGAACATGACCCCCCTTGAGCAAGGAAAAATTTCATGTGTTTATTGAATTTCCTTCTAGTCCTTTGACCTCTAGTTAATCTCCCTATTCTAGATAAACTGCATGTCTCACTTTCCTCTTCTATTCCTATATTTCCCTCACTCGAGGAAGACACTTCTGACAAATACCTATTTGCTGGTACCTGCAAATGGGAGAGATCTTAGAAGACATCAATCTTACTATTGATAAGTGTATTAAATAGACTTTCTATAAGGTGTATTGACTTATACCTGTTGATCCATGAGACTGTGCGGGATGCTCTTGAAAGGGGTTCAATTTCCTGCAAATGTAATTCAATTATCGTGAGCATAATCACATCATAATCATAATCACATCCATCATAAGCATCACATAAAAATTAAAAACATTAAAACGTACACATTATAACACTTATAGCTTTTAAATAGATAATGAATAAACTATGTAACCATTTAAGACAAATATATTTCTATCAAGAAATGAATATTAAATACATTAAGGATTGATGGCATACCTTTAAATTTCATCATCATCATCCTCATCATCATCCTCATCATCATCATCATCATCATCATCATCATCCTCGTCATCGTCGTCATCATCATCGTCCTCGTCGTCGTCGTTGTTGTCATCATCATCAACATCATCATCATCAACATCAACATCATCTTCATCATCATCATCAGTAGCAGCATCATCTTCTTCTTCTTCTTCATGAAAATTTGTCTCAGGAACATCATCCAATAATTGTCGATCGTGATCATCATCTACATCATCTTCTACTTCTTCGGTATCTTCTTCTTCCATCGCATTATACTTTATCGGCCTTCCTCTCGGTTCATGTCTAACAACAAATGACCAACCCGGTTTATGTGAAACCTCTGAGTAAAATACCTGTTCACATTGGCTTGGAAGAACATAGGGCTCATCCCCAACTGGCTCAAACGACCTTGTATTAACCATTGTAAATCCATTATCATGTTCAATAACAGTTCTATTAGGATCATTTGGATTAAGTCGTAGCCTGTACCATTTGACAACGAAGAGTACTAATTTGAAGGAACTAAAGTCGCACTCAAGTATATCATCCAAAATGCCATAGTATTGATTTTTAGACTCTTGAGGATCTAAGTCATTTCTAGATGAAATATTAGTCACTTGAAAGACTGCAGTTATTCCAGAATCACAAGTTTTCTTCGTGTCATCCAACACTTTGACGCGAAATTTTTGACCATTACAGAACATACCCTTGTGGTGTTTAACCTGCAATAATATGTGAAACATGTCAAAATTATTATATCGTGAGTTGATAAACATACGGGTGATTAATAATTTTGTACGTACCTGGAAATCTCTTAAACCATATGCTAAATCTATTTCCCTTTGCGTAACATTAGAATCTCCATTACGATGAGCTTCTTTAACCAATGAAGATACACCTTCCCATGTTAATGTGTGACCAGAATGTTGACATCGTTCAATCCATACCGTCATCCAATCAAGATTGTTTGCAATATACAAATGTAGTGCATCCCACTCTCGAGCAACTGTACAAAAAAAAAAAGACGACTTACAACCGATTTATTTTGAAGATTAAGAAATAATTTATTACAATAACATCTTATAATTTATTACCTGTCACTTTCCTCAATCTACCTTTCCCCATCAAGTACTCCCCTTTGAATTTTTTAAAAGGGTCGAGATCCCAAATGCGATCTACATGGATATTTGAAGCAAACTTAGGAAGATATTCAGTAATGTACACCATAGTCTGGTATACCATGTATCCCTCTACCATAGAACCCTCAGGATGTGCTCTTTGTCGAACCAAAGCCTTCAAAGATTTCAAGTGCCTCTCAACCATCCACATTGACCTAGTGTGTGCAGGTCCACACAATTCAATCTCCTCAACTTGGTGTATGAGGTAGTGTTCTTGTGCATTGAAAAAAGTTGGAGGTAGACACTTTTGCATTTCACACAATAAATGAGGAATTCTTCTCTTCCAATAGTTTATATCTTCTTTATGGATTTCTTTAGATGACAACCACCTACATTAAGAGATTCAAGTCACAAAAAATATATAAATACGAGACTTTACAAAATAATATACAATAGATTACATAGCAAGAAAAACAAATCGTGAATATAATAAATATATACAACAAATTGAATAGATATTACTGCTTACCTCATGTATTTTCCAAGATCATATATCACTTGTTTGATGTTATTGTTGAAGTGCTCTGGGAGAGATAGAGGTAGCACGTACTGCAGTAATTATAAACCAATCATTTCATTATTTTCTAACATAACATAATGAATAGTACACGTAGTTTATGAATATATTGTAAATACAGAAGAACATAACTTACCTTGATGAAAGTATGCCAATCATGCATTTTGAGCCCTGGCCCAAATTCACTTTTCTTTGATATGAGATTGCTTATGTTCCCAGCAAATCCTGTGGGAAATCGAATTTTTCGTATGACTTCTTTTATGGCATCACTTTGCTGCTCCGTTAATAACCAAGGAAGGGCACTTATATTAATCTGATCTCTATTGCTATTTGAGTGAATGAAATTCTTCAGTGCATGATTGGATTCATGAATGTCATTACAAATTTTGACAATTTTTTCTTTGTCACGCCTTCCATCCAGTATTTTCCACAATGTCTCTGTTATATTCTTTCCAACATGCATAAGATCAAACAAATGCACAATTTGTAGGTCCTCGTAGTAGGGCAACCTACTAAATTGTCTGGGATAGCTTTTTAGTCCCTTTGGAAGGTTGTCAGTAGTGCCTTGATGACCTTCACGATCATCAATTACATAATTAGTAAACAAAAATCACAATAGAAATATATAAATTACAAACATAAACCATTAAGTGGAACGACATTACCTCGACGATTAATTCTATTATATTCCAACTTCCATAGGCGAGGTGTCATTCTTCGTGGCTTTGATGTAGTCTCTTCTTTCCCATTGAAAAGATGTTTTTCCATACTTCGATACTTATGATTCCTGTGGAGGAAGTGTCTGTACTCATCAAACACATGCTTTCCTAAACTTTTTGAATGACGAGATTTCATCTTTGGACCACAAACTGGACATGCAAATTTTCCCTTTGTTTGAAGACCTACAAGATAATGATATAATTGGATTATTAAATATGTTGATTTTTATAATTAGAATTATCATGCGCAACTTGAATTCACTATAACATACCACAAAAATGTGTTAGCCCTGGGGCATCATGTATTGTCCATACAAGTATTGCATGGAATTGAAATTGTCTTTGTCCTATTGGTCTAGACACGTCATACATAGTGACACCATTCCATAACTCCACCAACTCGTCAATAAGAGGCTCAATATATACATTCATATCTTTAACTTGATATTTACCTACTTGAATGAACAGTAACATTACATAATTATTGTGACCATTTTACTGTAAGATTTGTAAGTACATGTAAATTAATAACTATCAAATGATAAAATACCTGGAACAATCATTGCCAACATAATGTGCTCCCTCTTTATTGACATCCACGGAGGAATGTTATTGTTGATAACAAAAACAGGCCACACCGAGCAAACAGATCTCATCTCTCCAAATGGATTGACACCATCCGCTGCCAATGAAAGCCTGAGATTACGAGGTTCTTCTTTGAAGTGTTGCCACTTTTCCTCTATGTGCATAAATGCCGAACCATCCGCAGGGATTCGAATAATGTCATCTCGACTTCTATTGCGTGCATGGTAATCCATAAATTGTGCCAAGCTAGTACACCTGAATAATTGTCGCATCCGTGGAATAATGGGGATGTAACGAAGAACCTTGTGAGGCACCTTTTTTGTTATTCGATTTGTTCGATATCTACTCGTATGACATACAGGGCATTGTGTTGCAAATTCATGTTCTTTATAATATATAATATGATCATTGGGACAAGCATGTATTGCTTGATACTCCATTCCAATATCTTTCATAATAGCAGATAATTCTCGATATGAGCGAGGTAGAATATTTGATGGTGGTAACAAAAACTCGCCTATCAATCTACAGCAAAAAATATAAGTTGTTAATATAAACAATATTAGTGGTACATTATTCACCCTTTGTTAACTATAAAGACATATATGACATACCTTAACATACATGACATTGTTATGTTGGATAAACCATTCATAACCTTCAAGTTCAACAACAACAATACAGCAGAGAGAAGAGTTGTTTGGGAGTCTTTGTATAGGGGCTCGTATGCCTTCTCAAGTAGAGGTACATCAAGGCTATCATCATCATCATGATCAGATCCGCTTGGACTAAATGTGTCATGGATCAATGTATTTATACCATCATCTTCAATTGTGTTTTCTAGCGCATGATCGTCATCTTCCATGGGATCATTATCTTCACCTTGGATATTCACACCCCCATGTTCCTCCATATCATGTACTTCCCTGGGGAGATCAACCTATATAAAATTGATTAACATAAATAAACCATGATCTTCAACTCATCATCAAGTGATTTCATATGTATATAAATTGTTAAAATGATATAATGAACAACTTACCAGTGGATGATAGTCATGCCCCCCTTCAATGTGACCATTCTCCCTACAATGTCTCTTAACTATTTTGATTAGCAATCTTCTACGGTTTAAGCCCTTACAAATTTTGCAGGGACAATAACATTTTCCATCACCTTTTCTTTTCAAGTTAGACCACAATCTAGCGATTGTCTCCCTATTTTGTTCTTCACTTATATTATCTGACATGATCGTTCTTCGCAGGAAGCAAAAATTGGGCTATGAAAACTTCGGTCTACAACTTTCAGTGACTAAGCAAAATTGTCAAAAGTACACAAAACATATAAGCTACAAGGCCTTCTTGCTTAGCTCTAGAAGCTCTCTAGCAATCAAAACATATAAGCTACAAGGCCTAACAGCAATTTCAAAACATATAAGCTACAAGGCAAGACATATTACATGACATGGCAAAAGGATTAAAATATACATTAGATTAAAAAATATACAATTTTCAAACCTGAGCGCGCGGCTATAACTCGTGCAATGGTCTTCTTGCTTAGCTTTAGAAGCTCTCCAGCAGTCAAAACATATAAGCTACAAGGCCTAATAGCAATTTCAAAACAAGGGTCATCAAAAGAACCAAAAACAATGTGTGCAAACAATACCTTGTGAAGTGGTATAGACAATTAGAAGATGCTATTATGTGCTAGGGAACTTCTTAGAACTGTTGGTATATTCTTACAACTTGTTACACCTGGGATATTCTTCTCTGTAGATGCTACTGTGTGCCGTGGTCCAAACGGGCCCATAAATGTGGTTGAATAGCAATACATTCAAGTGGCTTACACAAGGGACAGTCACTGTGAGATATCCTCATGTGTGACTGTCCTTGTCACAAATGAGGACATCTCACAGTGACTGTCCCTTGTGTAATTGCCACTTGAATGAGGTCAGTCACTGTAAAGACAACATGATAATGTACACATACAATGAGTGTACATTATCATGTTGTCTTTACAGTGGCTGCCCTCATGTTGTATATTCTTCTCTGTAGATGCTACTACGTGCTAGGGAACTTCTTAGAACTGTTGGTATATTCTTACAACTTGTTACACCTGGGATATTCTTCTCTGTAGATGCTACTGTGTGTCATGGTCCAAACGGGCCCATAAATGTGGCTGAATAGCAATACATTCAAGTGGCAATTACACAAGGGACAGTCACTGTGAGATGTCCTCATGTGTGACTGTCCTTGTCACAAATGAGGACATCTCACAGTGACTGTCCCTTGTGTAATTAAGTATTGTGGGGAAGCATTCTAAATAACCAAAGCCGCTAACAATAAATTCAACACAGATATGTCCTCATTTCTGGGTATTTTAGCTCTCTAACAGCTGAATACCAGATTAAATAATAATGACAAAAGAAAAATAAACCCAACGTACTCAGAAATTGTAGCTGTGATTTTGCGGAGGGAATCTCTCTCGGCGCTGTTGAAAACACAAATGACAACCCGCTTGATTTCGCGGAGGGAATCTCTCTCGGTGCTGTTCAAAACACAAATGACAACCCGCTTTGTTCAAAACACAAATGATAACCCGCTTGATTTCACGGAGGGAATCTCTCTCGGCGCTGTTGAAAACACAAATGACAACGTTCCTTTTTTTTTTGCACTTATATCCCGACCAACATAAGGTCCATTTGTAATACAACATGATAATGTACACTTACAGTGAGTGTACATTATCATGTTGTCCTTAGAGTGACTATCCTCATTTGTTGAAAAAGAAAAGCATTAATGTGGCTGAATAGCAATACATTCAAGTGGCAATTACACAAGGGACAGTCACTATGAGATGTCCTCATTTGTGACTGTCCTTACAGTGAGTGTACATTATCATGGTGTCTTTAGAGTGACTGTCCTCATTTGTTGAAGAAGAAAAGCATTAATGTGGTTGAATAGCAATACATTCAAGTGGCAATTACACAAGGGACAATCACTGTGAGATGTCCTCATGTGTGACTGTCCTTGTCACAAATGAGGACATCTCACAATGACTGTCCCTTGTGTAATTCAAGTGGCAATTACACAAGGGACAGTCACTGTGAGATGTCCTCATTTGTGACTGTCCTTACAATGAGTGTACATTATCATGTTGTCTTTAGAGTGACTGTCCTCATTTGTTGAAGAAGAAAAGCATTAATGTGGTTCAATAGCAATACATTCAAGTGGCAATTACACAAGGGACAATGTCATGAGCCGTGACATATTGAACTTAGTATAATAATAAAATGATTAGATGATATATAATAATCTATTATTAACGGTATATAACAATAATATATAATTATTATCAAAAGATAATAATAATATATAGTTAGCATAATAAGTAATATGTTAATTAAATAATATTAAAATATTAATAAATAATATAATTATGATTATAATTATAATATAAATTAATAATAAATAATTATTAATAAATTATATATATTATATTATAATAATATATTGAGTAATAATATTAAATCAATTATTGATATAATAATTTTAATATATAAATAATATTAATAAACCTCTCAATATAAAACAATATGTTATCACTATAATAATATTTATTATAATATTATTAATATTACTAACATCATTAATTATAATATTTAATAATAACAATAACATTAATAAATATAATAATAATAATAATAACGTTTAAAGCAATATCGAATATCTGTAATCGATATACATCTACATTAAACATCTGCATTATCTATCACGATGAGGAACGAAGAAGGGATACAACAATCACTAGTCATTACACATCGATACCATGAGAGGATGATTAATGAACCAAATACTATGAAGTCAAGATCAACATGATATGAATAAGGGATAGGTCGCTATGGGTTTCAGAAGATGTATTGATAAGCAAGAAGGATAACCATTCATATATTATAAATAATCATTAATTGCACAAGTTTAGACAATGACATATCCGATAAAGCAATATCAAACATGAAGACCCGCTAGCAAATATGCACCATCACTTCCTATGTTATCATGACAATAACATAAACTAGATTGAATTCTACTATCTATATCAATAGACACCACATAGGAGGATATCGACTAAAGGATTGAAAGATTATCGATTGTCTGAGATAAACCACATCTTGTAGAAACACAAAAGCATCAGTGATTATATCACAAGCTATTGATGAATGAGGCATCAGTCATGGATAATAAGTACAATGTATCCTTAAGTATTAATAGGAATGGAAGTCAATTTGAAGATCAAACTCCATTACCAGCAATCAACCAATAAATGGACAATTATCAGAAAATGATATTGACTTATATCAGAGTAGAAAGATTGGATATCATCATAACAATATGGGATAAGGCAAGAGTTAATATCGATTGACTAAATACTAATGATAGTTAGACCAAACTAATACAAACACAATGGATGTTAACTACTGGTTGCACTACCAATTAGGGAAGATTACCTTCATAAAAAGATTTGATATTGAGTCAATCTGGGAGTTATCTATGATCAGAAAATAATGAAATAATATTATGTGAACTGTCGGATTATGGAAAGGTGTGCTTAACAAAGGGACATGGAGGAAGAAACAAGACACGTCTCATTCATAGCATCTCTTCATTTGTTAAAGACAATATAAGAATGCATTCTCGTCAGTCACTCAAGGCATCATTAGAACTTTATTTACTTATCCATATTTGGATATACTCAATAGAGCATCTGCCTTTGGCAGTTTGGTTTCAAGTTTATCATTGCAGATCAGAGACAACACCATGATTGCACAGATAGAAAGGATAGTCAGAAACAACATCAATATTTGAAGTTGCAAGCATATAATTCAGAATCTGAAATAGCAACATATCACTCATAGCGATATTACACATTTGCATAATTACATCATCATATCAGACACAGCAAATACATTGCTGTAAGCAATACTTATTGATTGTATATCGATATTGTTTATATCAGACATACCATCATTATACTATCACTATAAGTGATAGGAAACATCATATTCATAGCATATTTCATATCATTATATCCGACAGTGCTATTAAACATATTGGTATCAATATCATCTTGCACACATATTGTGATTGAATTTGAAATAGCGGTTGATATCTTAAGTAACCTCCATTACTTAGTTTAATTGTAAGTATCTGATAGAGTAAGTCTGAGAAGTGGAGTAATTGTTCCTGTTTTCCAAGTTAGCCAAAAAGGGGACATTACAGACAATCACGGTGAGATGTCCTCATGTGTGACTGTCCTTGTCACAAATGAGGACATCTCACAATGACTGTCCCTTGTGTAATTCAAGCGGCAATTACACAAGGGACAGTCACTGTGACATGTCCTCATTTGTGACTGTCCTTACAGTGAGTGTACATTATCATGTTGTCTTTAGAGTGACTGTCCTCATTTGTTGAAGAAGAAAAGCATTAATGTGGTTCAATAGCAATACATTCAAGTGACAATTACACAAGGGACAATCACTGTGAGATGTCCTCATGTGTGACTATCCTTGTCACAAATGAGGACATCTCACAATGACTGTCCCTTATGTAATTCAAGCGGAAATTACACAAGGGACAGTCACTGTGAGATGTCCTCATTTGTGACTGTCCTTACAGTGAGTGTACATTATCATGTTGTCTTTAGAGTGACTGTCCTCATTTGTTGAAGAAGAAAAGCATTAATGTGGTTCAATAGCAATACATTCAAGTGGCAATTACACAAGGGACAATCACTGTGAGATGTCCTCATGTGTGACTGTCCTTGTCACAAATGAGGACATCTCACAATGACTGTCCCTTGTGTAATTCAAGCAGCAATTACACAAGGGACAGTCACTGTGAGATGTCCTCATTTGTGACTATCCTTACAGTGAGTGTACATTATCATGTTGTCTTTAGAGTGACTGTCCTCATTTGTTGAAGAAGAAAAGCATTAATGTGGTTCAATAGCAATACATTCAAGCGGCAATTACACAAGGGACAGTCACTGTGAGATGTCCTCATTTGTGACTGTCCTTACAGTGAGTGTACATTATCATGTTGTCTTTAGAGTGACTGTCCTCATTTGTTGAAGAAGAAAAGCATTAATGTGGTTCAATAGCAATACATTCAAGTGGCAATTACACAAGGGACAATCGATCACTGTGAGATGTCCTCATGTGTGACCTTTGTGAAGGCAAGTGCCAATTTGTACCCAAGTTACCAATATTGTGGCAAAAGTGGGAATGAAGCATTTAGGGGTCAAATTGGGCAAAGAAGTGTAGAAGTGGCCTATGTGAGGTCTAAATAGCCTAACTAAGTCATGGTTAGGGTCTTATGGTGTTTGAACAATAAGTTTTGAACCAAAATCCCAAAGGTTGTAACAAGTTGTCAATGTTGTCATTCACAACATTGACAACATTTGTGCAAGGGAGCATTTTCGAGTAAGATGGTTATGTAACTATATGAAACCATTGAATTAGGCATCAGATCAACTATAAGAGGCCTCCATCGATCTGTGCAAAAGGTTGGGGGGAAAAACATTTGGAATTAAGAAGATTTGTAGAGTAACACGGTTTTAGTGAATTCTTGAGTTTTTTTGTTTCTTTGTTTTCAGTTGATTAATGGATTAGATAGCTCGTAGTGTCTATTGGAAAAGTTAGTACAAGTTGTTTTTTTATTCTGTGTTGTGTTTTTTTTGAGTTTTGAAGCATTCCAACTAGTTTGTTAATTCTTTTGTTAAGTACCCTATCATTGGTTTGAACCAGGCAGGTTGAACAAATGGAGTCTTAGCTCATCATTCCATTGTCAATTTTGTACGGGCTCTTGGAATGGGTGAGGAGACTCCATGTACTATATGTTTGGAAGGAGGGGCCCTGGGAAGCTCATTTTCTATGTTTGCAATGATGTCCTAGGTGAGTCAGTTGAGCACAGTTAGGGATGACAAATCATTACAAGAAGATTACAACAAGTTGAATGCATTGGTTGCTTCAACTAAAATCTCATGGAGAGGTAGACACACATCTAAAGAAGCCCCAAGTCAAATTAGAAGATTGGGTGAGTTTCTTTGGCTGCTAAGAAAACAAACTCTTAGTCAGACTGTCCAAGTTGTGTCAAAATACTTGTTTTCAGGCATGGCTGTAGCAGTTGGTGTACAAAAAATCTAGGAGGAGAAGACCTTAGATATCTTGGAGTTCTCAATAAAGGGCATCTGAATCCTAAGCCCTTTAGGTGGCTTAATATAAACAAAAAGGCTTGACAAAGGCCTAATTGCTAGCAGCCTATTTTTGGGTGCAATTGGCATGCATGGTTTGATGAACCGGATTGAAGTACTGATGAAAAGTATAGGTGAAGGAGTAATATTGAAACCAATAGAGGTCCTAGTGGCCAGCCTCTCCATGGAGTAAAGTTCTAGTTGAATGTGTTTCAATTTGTGAAGACAAGACTAGGAGTGTCCTAGTAGCTAGATTGGTATTGAGTAGAGTTCGTTGTATTTCTTGTTGGTGTGCACTAGTTGAAGGAGTGGGATCTTGGGTAGAGATACCTAAAGAGTGTAGGGATAGTTAAGTACCCTATCAAGTCAAAACATTGGCCTAAAGAGACCCTAGTGAAGGATAGGGAGTGAGCAAGACAAAGTGTTACATCAATTAACAAGATCATTTTTTGGTAATTGTGTACATTATCATGTTGTCTTTACAGTGACTGTCCTCATTTGTTGAAGAAGAAAAGCATTAATGTGGTTCAATAGCAATACATTCAAGTGGAAATTACACAAGGGAATATCACTATGAGATGTCCTAAGTGTGACTGTCCTTGTCACAAATGAGGACATCTCACAGTGACTGTCCCTTGTGTAATTGCCACTTGAATGAGGACAGTTACTGTAAAGACAACATGATAATGTACACAAGTACCGTGAAGGTAGTCGCAAGTTAGGGCTGTTTCATTGCATACCCGAAACAATGAAGACATTACAGTCCACAAAACGTTTGTGCTTGAAAGATGAACAAATAAAATTAAACTTCTAAATAACCAAAGCCGCTAACAATAAATTCAACACAGATATGTCCTCATTTCTGGGTATTTTAGCTCTCTAACAGCTGAATACCAGATTACATAATAATGACAAAAGAAAAATAAACCCAACGTACTCAGAAATTGTAGCTATGATTTCGCGGAGGGAATCTCTCTCGGCGCTGTTGAAAACACAAATGACAACGTTCTTGTTTTTTTTGCCCTTATATCCCGATGTGATTTCGCGGAGGGTTACGGTGCTGTTGAAAACACAAATGACAACGTTCCTTTTTTTTTTTGCCCTTATATCCCAACAACATCACAATTGCAAGTTAGGGCTGTTTCACTGCATACCCGAAACAATGAAGACGTTACGGTCCACAAAACGTTTGTGCTTGAAAGATGAACAAATAAAATTAAACTTCTAAATAACCAAAGCCGCTAACAATAAATTCAACATAGATATGTCCTCATTTCTGGGTATTTTAGCTCTCTAACAGCTGAATACCAGATTACATAATAATGACAAAAGAAAAATAAACCCAACGTACTCAGAAATTGTAGCTGTGATTTCGCGGAGGGAATCTCTCTCGGCGCTGTTGAAAACACAAATGACAACATTCTTGTTTTTTTTGCCCTTATATCCCGATGTGATTTCGCAGAGGGTTACGGCGCTGTTGAAAACACAAATGACAACGTTCTTATTTTGTTTGCCGTTATATCATGATGTGATTTCACGGAGGGTTACGGCGCTGTTCAAAACACACATGACAACGTTCCTTTTAAATTTTGCGCTTATATCCCGACAACGTCGCAATTGCGACAGTTACAAATGTATTGTCGTCGCAAATTGCGACGGTGTCGGGCTATATTTGAAAAAAAAAGAGCAAAACCACATGACATTTGCCTGCCGTCGCAAATGGCCGTCGCAATGTCACCCCAAATGTATTAGTGAACAAGGAGCAGTACAAAGAGTGGTGCAACCGCATTAAAGGAGCATTAGAAGACTAGCCATGGTAGAAGAATCTAGCACAATTCCAAAGGATATGCTGCTACTAAGAAGGATTTGTCATTCCAGAAGATATAGGAAATAGTTATGCTATATTCCCTCAGTGTTGTTATTATGTTATCTACACTTATTATAATATGTCGTGGTTGTTTTATCTCCTCCTTATTTGGCGAGATTTAATCAAACTTTTTTGTTATGTTTTCAATAAGCAGCAATCCTCTTTATAAAGGGATTTGATCGACTTAGTTAGGTAATGAGAAATATTAGAATGTTGTGTTCAATGTAATAGAGTTACTCTTTTCTTTTCTTCATGTATTGTTTAGTTATTATGAATATAATGGAAGAGAGATTTTGAAGTATCTTCGGTGTCAATAGTTAGCAGAAGCCAATCAAGGGGGCCCACTTGGGAGGTGGATTAGATTAAGTTAGAGTAGAATTGCTTACTGTATTTTTCGTGCTTTCAAGTAGAAGTTATTGTTTTACTCCTACAACATTACTATCATGGATGTTCCTGCAACACTTGCAGAGATAGACATAGTAAATGTTTTGAGTTGATAAGATAGGTTTAGAATAAGTTCTAATTCCATTAAGTATTCAAGTGTGTTTACTTTCTTGTAGTAATAGCATAGATTCCTTTCATGCATTTTATCTTCCTACAACATAGATGTTATGACTCTTAGAGGAACTTAGTGCACAAACTGTGTTGTCCCATTTCAAGTCTACGTCCCTGGGTTGACAATCTAAATGCATTTCATGATGGGAAAAGCAATCCTTAGCATAGATTTATTATTCCTAAGTGAGACAATGGCATGATTATCATTACCTATTATGAGACTGTTCATTTTTGGCACTGTTACCGGGGATGGTGTCAAACTAGGAACCTTAGTGAGTCATTTATTTTTCAAATTAGTTTCTTGTTTTTTATCCAACACTGAGTAGTTGTGAGCTTGCTTCATAAGTTCATCAACTTACTATTATACACTGAATTTGCACCTCTGATCTCAAGCTCTCTTGGTCTTGATAATCCAGTATAACAAGGGAATCATCTCAAGGTTGTGGGACCTTTGCTAACCGAGATGAGACCTCCAGGTTCTAGGCTGGTTCCTCTTGGATAGTCACCTTAGTTTGCTTCTTAGATAGGAAAGAAAATCTTTTGAGGGAAAGGGATAGAAGGAATACATGGAAAGGGATATAATAGAAAGCAAACTACCTACTAGGTGATGCACCAAAATTAGGGTTTGGATCTCAGTATAGAGGGATGAAATCAGTGAAAGACCTAGGTCTGGGAGATCACAACTTACTAAATAGGCTTGCATAAGTGTTTCATGGAAGGGTCTGCAAACAAAAGAGGGTGTTCAGGGAAAGAGAAAGATTCTTTCACAACAACAAGACTCTTAGAATTAGACATCAATCCATGACCTGCAAACAAACATTCACTCCTATAGCTCAGTGTAGGATTGAGACAAGACTGTTAGGGGCTGAAATATACCTTCAAAACATCTAAATTAGATCAAACCAATAACACACACAGTTACAAAAAGCAAGAGGAATCAAGAAACCTGAGATATCATTGAAAAACATGCATACACTTTGATCCAATAAAAGATAATCCACACAAGAAAGTATAGGGACATAAAAAATGTCACAGAATGCTTTGCAATATTTGAACAATCAATGAAAATTTAACAATTGCATAAAGCCAAAAGGGCAGGAAAATGCCACAAATTGCTTTCTGAGAAAGAAACCTTCTTTTTACAATTGCTGGATTCTGAGCCCTAAAGGCTCCAAAAAACAATATATACATCCCCTACACACAGGCAGGAATCAAACTTTTAAGGCTACATAGATATGCATAAAATAATCCAACCCTAAAATAGTCACTTCTAATCATAAATGAATCTCTGAAAATATCCATGTCAATCCAATCTGATATGATCCGCGTATCCATCTCTGTAATGAGTCTACAAAAAAAAATCAGACTGCCATGATCCATCTACCTCCTTGCAACTGGAATCTGTCATTACTGTTCAAATCTGATCTCATATCCTCGAAAGGATCCCAAAATGATAGTCTAAATCTCTGCAAAATATCTTTCAACTGCCACTACCTCTAAAAATCATAAATCCCCAGCTACCCGCACTTGCAACATCTCCAGAAGAAAGCCCCATGAAAACTGGTTGCACTGCATTTGAAAAAGTCAACAGTCGCATGATCACATGAGCCCGAAAGGCTTCATGTGATCATGTGACAAGCCTTTGAGATCTCACCCTATTGCCACATAGACACCCAAGCCCGCAAGAACCTTTGCCACCTTAGTCCAAATGGATACATCACCGTCCACCGACCCACCGCTGGAGTCAAAGTCCCTGTTGACCGCTAGAGGCTTGTCGCATGGTCGCATGCAATTAGGAAGCCAGATGCGATCATGCGACAAGCATGAAACTGCACCATCAAAACCATTGTGAACTACCTTAACTATGACCGCTAATGGTTTGTCGCATGGTTGCATGGGCTCGGAAGAGCCCATGCGATCATGTGACCAACCGTAAGATGTTAACCACTGACCGCTGGCGGCTTGTTGTTTGATTGACTACTGACTAGCCTCGCAGTGATGTTAGAAATTGGGACCCACCTGGTCGTGATAGCGCGCTTAGGAAATATGCCACCTCACTCAAAAAATGTGGACCCACTGAGATTCTAATCTAACCGTTGTTGCATGATCTCATGGGCTTGAAAGATTCCATGAGATTATGTGACAGCCATCAGATCTCCACTGTACTTGCATGACTATGAGGAACTGGGACCCGCCTGGTCAGAGTTGTGCACTTGAAGGTTGAAAACACAGAGAGTTTTCAAACTAGAGGTCAAAAACACAGAGAATTTTTGGACCAAAAGTCAAAAACATCTCGAGCCTTCAGAGAGAAGGTAAAAAACACACTGGGTTTTTAGGCCAAAAGGTAGAAAACACACTAGACTTTCGACACTAAAAGGAAAAAAACATAGAGGGTTTTGACACTTGAGCATTTCTTGGAACAAACTGGATGCGGCCAAAAAGGGAATGATAGGGAAAATTTGGGCAACATTTTGGCGACCTCTGCGGGATGTCGGCCTGCTAGACATTTAGACCAGTTGCCTTGACAATCCATTGGGCATGGGGTCATTTCTTGAGCACAAAAACTTTCTGACAGGGAGAGGGACAAAACTGTGCTCGAGCACTTCTTGGAAAACAAGGAAAGACTAAACTAGAAAACTGGAAGAAAGCAGGAAACCTAACCTAAGCTAACTAGTTACAAAAACCTAGTCAAACAAAGCCATTCACTGGCATGTTGAAATAGCTACCCTTCCTCCTTAGGACATTGCACTTTTCATATAGGAGGATAGCTAACAAGGAGGGTAGTACACACAATTGTGTGAAGAACTGATGCACTACCTTCTGGAGGACATAAATAAATTGACTCACCTCCACCAATAGATTTTTATCTCCATCATCTAGGGGTAGATAAGTGAGTTGCGCTTGCCTTTGCTGAACTACAAGTTCACCCTCAGCTTCGGCTTCACTTGAACACTCATGTTTGGACACAAACATGACTGGATCCTTTTTACTGCTAGCCTCCATTCTTGCTAAGTACCTTAAAGGGAACCCCCTGGAAAGAATGAACTGAGAGCTCCCTTTCCTACTATCAGGATGCATCTCATCAATAACTTCAGCAAGATGATAAAAATTATGTCCCTCCATGATAGTCTGCCATAATATTTCTTCTTCTGTAGTTAGCG
Source organism: Chamaecyparis obtusa (assembly GCA_027943335.1). NCBI lineage: Eukaryota > Viridiplantae > Streptophyta > Pinopsida > Cupressales > Cupressaceae > Chamaecyparis > Chamaecyparis obtusa. Next base: position 2,585,852 of record BSBK01001220.1, on the reverse strand, counting down.
GACCATCCTCTCATTAGTTGAAATATCCAACAGCTCATCAAAGGTATCAAACTGTCTCATATTCTTGACAATCACTGGCCCCTCCTTATGGTCCAAGAAATATGATTCTTTAGATTCTTCCCCCACTTTATTGCAAACTAGCCTAAATTCTTCAATTAAGGCATTATCAACCTCCTCATCCTACTCAATGTAAGAAGGCATCTCCTCAAAAATATTAGCCAGGCTCTCACCTTCCTCCCTTTCTTTCTTATCCTAATATGATTTCTCTAATCCACCTTGATGTAATAGCCTTAGCTGCTCCTCATGATTATCATGGAAAAGTATACCTAAAAGACAAAAATCATCCTCTTCCTGATGGCCTAAAAGTGCTTGAGGTGTAGTGGACTCTTTAAGAATTGGCTTATAGGGCTTTATTTGCTGCAGGACAGGTTCATTATCATCTAGAAAATCAAACCTTCTAGGTATCTCATTTATAAGAATAGGATGAAGTGGCTGGAAATCTGAGACAAGGTCATGAATAGGCTCTAAAAATGCATGGAGATTAGGCTCACATTGACTAATATTTTGAACTGGAGGAGAGAATCTAAAACTTGGAAAATTAACAGAAGTGTCAGTGGACTTACGAGGAAAGGAGCTTGAGATTTGGGCTTTGTGAGTCTCTTGTTGCATTCCATCCTTAGGGGTATGTGCTTGAGAGGTCACTGTCTCCTATTGTAACACTTCTGACCTTTCTCCATTAGGAAGCTCATAGTTCAAGAGAACAAGTGGACAATCTATGGCCTCCCTCCCAAAAAATGGGTTCAGGTGACTGCCAACTGCTTTGATGCTTTGTGTTGGGAATGTCCTCTTGACTGGATTATATGGATGGAAAGGCCTTTTTACCAAATTCTGCCTTTTGCTTTGATGCTTCTCCTGATATTGTGGCCTAGACTCCTGATATAGTTGCTCCTGAACTTGCCACTGCTGGTTAGGATTTTGATCCTCTTGTTGATAAAGTGATCCATCCTCCAAATACTGCCCTTTTACAGTGATCAACTCTTTGGTTAAAGCCTGCAACAGGCTCATCATCTCCTTGTTTGTTGCTTGTTGATCACTTTTCACTTTGAGTAGCTCTTGAGGAAGGTCAACTATGGACTTCCCATAGCTAGTGCTTGCCTAAGGTTCTATTAATGTAGGTATGGGGGTAAATGGAGGCATCTGCAGAGGTATAGTAGGCTGAAGATTAAGAGAGATAGGCATGGGTGGTCTTCTGTCTATCATCCTTGCCTGGATTAAGCAATTTTTTGCTTTGACAGCTAGGTCAAAAGCCTGGGGCAATGAAGTACCTCCTAAAGATTGAATCATGACAAATATATCACTAGTTAGGCTTCTCAAAAAATAAAGGAAAGCATAATCTACTGAAGGCCTTATATTAATTGGAATCCTATTCCATGTCTTGAGAAATCTGCCATTAAAATCTGTCATCAGCTCATGCGGATCTCTCTTTATAACTTGGAGCTATTCTACTAGAGACAAAGAGTCTGCATTATCCTCAAAGTATTTGCTAAGGAGATCTCCAAGTCTATCCCATGAAGTAATGGAGCCAACTACCAAAGTTCTAAACCATTCCAAAGCCTTACCTTTGAGAGAGGCTGCTAATAGCTTGGTGGCTACATCCTCTTGAGTTACATTGTGTATACTGTAGATAATGGTCACATCTCTTATGCGTTCCAAAGCCATAGTTTTCCCTTCACCTATGAAATTAGGTATACTTTTGAGTGTTGCCAACGACACATCATGGTGTTGGGAAAAACTTAATGGGCTACCTTGATTAAAGGGTGCAAATGCAAATAGTCTCGCCATTAGAAGGGTCTATTTTCTTCATAAGCTCTATCAGAAATTGGGTCACTGCTCTTAACACCCATGGAGTCACCAGATACACTTGAGTACTAACCTCTTTAAGGCCTGTATTATGCAATCAGTATATCAGAGATGGCATAATATTTGAAATTGACTTCTTTTGTAGTCCCACCGGGCGTGCCAGAAATGTTATACACTAAATTTGTGCCTCTGATCTCAAGCTCTCTTGGTCTTGATAATCCAGTATAACAAGGGAATCATCTCAAGGTTGTGGGACCTTTGCTAACCGAGATGAGACCTCCAGGTTCTAGGCTGGTTCCTCTTGGATAGTCACCTTAGTTTGCTTCTTAGACATGAAAGTAAATCTTTTGAGGGAAAGGGATAGAAGGAATACATGGAAAGGGAAATAATAGAAAGCAAACTACCTACTAGGTGATGCATAGAAATTAGGGTTTGGATCTCAGTATAGAGGGATGAAATCAGTGAAAGACCTAGGTCTGGGAGATCACAACTTACTGAATAGGCTTGCATAAGTGTTTCATGGAAGGGTCTATAAACAAAAGAGGGTGTTCAGGGAAAGAGAAAGATTCTTTCACAACAACAAGACTTTTAGGATTAGACATCAATCCATGACCTGCAAACAAACATTCACTCCTATAGCTCAGTGTAGGATTGAGACAAGACTGTTAGGGGCTGAAATATACCCTCAAAACATCTAAATTAGATCAAACCAATAACACACACAGTTATAGAAAGCAAGAGGAATCAGGAAACCTAAGATATCATTGAAAAACATGCATACACTTTGATCCAATAAGAGATAATCCACACAAGAAATCATAGGGACATAAAAAATGTCACAGAATGCTTTGCAATATCTGAACAATCAATGAAAATTTAAAAATTGCAGAAAGCCAAAAGGGCAGGAAAATGCCACAAATTGCTCTCTGAGAAAGAAACCTTCTTTTTACAATTGCTGGATTTTGAGCCCTAAAGGCTCCAAAAAACAATATATACATCCCCTGCACACAGGCAAGAATCAAACTTTTAGGGCTACATAGATATGCATAAAATAATCCAACCCTAAAATAGTCACTTTTGATCATAAATGAATCTTTGAAAATATCCATGTCAATCCAATCTGATATGATCCACGTATCCATCTTTGTAATGAGTCTACAAAAAAAAATAAGACTGCCATGATCCATCTACCTCCTTGCAACTGGAATTTGTCATTACTGTTCAAATTCAATCTCATATCCTCGAAAGGATCCCAAAATGGTAGTCTAAATCATGCAAAATCTCTTTCAACTGCCACTGCCTCTAAAAATCATAAATCCCCAGCTACCCACACTTGCAACATCTTCAGAAGAAAGCCCCACGAAAATTGGTTGCACTGCATTTGAAAAAGTCAACGGTCGCATGATCGCATGAGCCTGAAAGGCTTCATGCGATCATGCGACAAGCCTTTGAGATCTCACCTTGCTACCACATAGACACCCAGGCCTGCAAGAACCTTCTCCACCTCAATCCAAATGGATACATCACTGTCCATGGACCCACCGCTGGAGTCAAAGTCCCTGCTGACTGCTAGAGGCTTGTCGTATGGTCACATGCGGTTAGGAAGCTGCATGCGATCATGTGACAAGCATGAAACCACACCTCCGAAACCATTGTGAACTACCTTAACTGTGACCGCAGATGATTTGTCGCATGGTTGCATGGGCTCGGAAGAGCCCATGCGATCATGTGACCAACTGTAAGATGTTAAACACTGACCGCTGGCGGCTTGTTATTTTCTTGACTGCTGACTGGCCCCGCGGTGACGTTAGAAACTGGGACCCACCTGGTCGCAATAGCACACTTAGGAAATATGCCACCTCACTCAAAAAATGTGGACCTAGTGAGATTCTAATCCGACCATTGTCGCATGATCTCATGGGCTCGAAATATTCCATGAGATTATGCGACAGCCGTCAGATCTCCACTGCACTTGCACGGCTATGAGGAACTGGGACCCACTTGGTCAGAGTTGCGCACTTGAAGGTCAAAAACATAGAGGGTTTTCAAACTAGAGGTCAAAAACACAGAGAATTTTTGGACCGAAAGTCAAAAACATCCTGAGCCTTTAGAGAGAAGGTTGAAAACACACTGGGTTTTCGGGCTAAAAGGCAGAAAACACAGTAGAATTTCAAGACTAAAAGGCCGAAAACACAGAGGGTTTTGACACTTGAGCATTTCTTGGAACAAACATGATGCGGCCAAAAAGGGAATGATAGGGAAATTTTGGGCAACACTTACTTTCATGCATTGAAGAAGGGGAGATATTGATGGAAGATTTCTTGCAAAAGAACCTGTTAAACTGAAAGAAGAATTTGAAGAACTTGAGTTACCATTTCTTGACACAAGTCCTGAGTTTGCTGCATCATTTTCAATAGAAGAAGACACTCATGATACATTTGACCTCCATCCTTTTGTAGAAATATTAGCTAGTTTCCATAACAATCCCAATCTAGGACCACCTGTTGTCCAGAACCTTCCGGTCAATAATACTTTCCAGCCACAGTTTCAATATCCAACACCTCCAATAATGGCAGCTCCTACATTTCCATTTCCTATTCCAAGTCTTATCAATAATCATAACCTCAAGAACATACCTTCTTCAGCACTTCCAAAGTTCTATGGCATTATTATAGAGGATCTTGACACCTTTTTGTTCAAGTTTGACATACTATGTCACAATTTTGACTATAATATTGACAGTCATAAGCTTAAGCTATTTCACACAACATTGAAGGAGTCAGCTCTCAAATAGTTCATGGGCTTAGAAGAAAATGTAGTAGTTGATTGGGCTGGGATGAGAGATTTATTTCTAAAGAAGTATAAGAAGTACCTGCAAGGGAGGTGATTCAAAATGAGATGACATCTTCTGTATGTCACAGAAAGAAGATGAGACATTGGAGGACTACATATCACACTTCTTATACAACTTGCAAAAGAACCCTCAACATGCACTGTAGGAGGATTCACAAAAGCTAATTTTTCTAAGAGGAGTGAATGACAACTGCATGGAAGTGTTAGACCTCATGGCTGGAGGAGATATATCTCAATCTTCCTAGGATGACCTTAAGAAGATTTTTTTGAACTATTCTAGATCACCAGTAAAGAAAGGAAGGGGATTCCATCCAACACTAGCAAAAGGAAGTGGCTCTGGTATTTCAAAGATGGAGATTTCAAACTTATTGTCAAACTTCAAGAAAGAAATCATTAATGATGTCTCTACACACCTAGACACGATGACTACCAAGAAGAAGCATGCAGATGTAGAGGTGCAGCTAGCCAAATACTATCCCCATTGCCGCAAGCAAAAGAAGGATTGTCAATGCAAGTTGGTCGCAAACATGGAGAATCAACATCTTCCAACTGAATACTTAAAGATAGAAGGAGAAGACATGTAGGTATTCTTTTTTTCTTAATGTCAGCCATGGGCCATGAGACAAGGTATGCCTGAAGACCCATTACAAATTTCAAATCCTTATAATAGTCAATGGAAAAATTAGAATGTCCAAAGTCCTCCACTGTATAATCAATGCACTTGGAATAATGCCTGGCCAAATAATCAACAGAATCAATGGTATCCTCCACAATAACCCCAATGGCCACATTTTCCAAACCAATGGAAATAACCACAAGGGAATTGGCAGCCCACTAACCAGTGGAGAGGACGTCAGTAATGGCCTAGCCCAAATCCTAGATATCCACCTTTTCCACCTCCAACAAACACACCTGCAATAATGCCATGGCCTTCAAACACAAGTCCTCAAAAGAAAACACAGTTACCTACTCAGCCACAACCAAATCCTAATAGTCAACAAATACAACAACAAATGTATGCTACCAATGCTCAGCAGTACCCTACCTATGCACTTAACATAGCTGATATACACTTAAGATCAAGTACTACCTTGCCTGCACCTGAACCACCTCTTATTACCGAAGTGCCAAAAACTCTTGCCAAAAAATCTTGTAGCCCCAGATAATGTTTCCAATTCTATTAATGTTCATACATTAGTTAAACCTCCTTTTCCATAGAGGCTTAGCCTAGACACACCTATACCAAAAGAAGACCAACCATTTGATATCCTTGACCAATTAAAGAACATGCATGTCCAGATTCCTTCGTTTCAAAAAATAATGGATGTCCCTATCTATGGAAAAGAAATAAAGGAAGCTTTTCTTAAGAAGCATAGAAGAAAGAAAAATGATCCTACAATAGTTCATGTTATAGGACAATTAGCTGATATTATGCTGGGAAAACTAGTAATTCCAAAATATTCAGATCCAGGGAGTCCAGTTGTTAACATAATCATTAATGGTTAGTTTGTCAAAAATGCATTAATAGATCTAGGTGCTGCCATTAATGTAATGACTAAGGATACTATGAATAAGTTGAGCATAAAAGGATTATGAGCTACTCCATCAATATTGCAATTAGCAGACAACTCTACTATCACCCCTGATGGAATGATATAAGACATAATAGTTTCCTTGGATTGCTGGGAAAAGACTACTGATTTCATGATTCTATCACCAAAGGTCAATCTTGTTGGTTATCCTATCATTTAGGATGTCCATGGTTGGAAAAAGCTAATGCAAACATTAGTTGTAGATCAGGGAACATGACAATTTTAGATGGGCAAGACACTAAGCAACTAACATTGTATCCTCCAGCTCAACCTCAGCCAGATTTAAGCACCCCTATATGGCTAGATTTAGGAGATGGGGAAGAGGAATTGAACTTTGTGGTTCAACTCATGATGTAACATAGGCAATAATTTCTAAATTTGCAGGAAGAAGATAATGTAATTCGAAGCATTCTTAATAATGATTGTGTTGAAATCAAAGACATATCAGAAAACTTTGTGTTAGAGTTAACTACATATGAGGACCATTTTAAGAACTATGTTTTGCCTTTAGAACCCAATATTATTCATCAGCTCCTACCCTATGAGGTAAATACAAGTCCTATTACTGAAGTATCCATGCTTGACCTTACAACTATTGTTGAGCTGTCCAAGGGTCACAATCTCCATGTAAATAATAAGCTACCTCCACAAAAAATGGAGAAATTAACTAAACTTCTCCAAACACATGAGAAAGCATTTACATGGGATTATGTGGACATGAAGGGACTAAGCCCAACACTCTGCACTCATAGGATTTATATCAATGAAGGAAGCCTACCACTCCAACAACCTCAAAGGAGGATTAACCCAGCATTAAGAGAGATAGTCAAAATAGAATTACAAAAATTGCTAGATGCTGGCTTTATATATCCTATATCAGATAGTAAATGGGTATCAACTTTGGTTATAGTGCCCAAAAAGGGGGGTAAATGGAGAATTTTTGTGGATTACAGGGAGTTAAATAAAGCTACCAAGAAAGATCACTTCCCATTACCATTCATTTCAATCAAGTACTTGATACTTTAGCTGGTAAAAAGTATTTTTCCTTTCTTGATGGCTATAGTGGATACAATCAGATTACTATTGCTCCAGAGGACCAAGAGAAGACTACATTCACATGTCCATGGGGAACATATACATACTCTATCTTACCATTTGGGTTGTGTAATGCTCCAGCAACATTCCAGAGGGATTTAATTAGTATTTTTGCTGACATATCACATGATTGTATGGAGATATATATATGGATGACTTTACAAAATTTGGAGTGACATTTGAAGATTCTTTGACGAATCTTGAAAAGGTGTTGATCCGATGCAAGGAACACAATCTCTCCCTTAACAGTGAGAAATGCTTCATGATGATGCAAGGAGTGGTACTTGGGCATTTTATTTTAGCAGTAGGAATCCAAGTGGACCCAGCCAAAGTAGAGGTAATACTTACACTACCTACCCCTAGTAAAGAAAAATATGTAAGATCATTCTTAGGACATGCTGGGTACTATAGACATTTTATTCAAAATTTCAATCAAATAGCTAGTCCTCTATACACATTCCTTACAAAAGAAGCTGAGTTTATATGGAAACAAGCATGTGACGAGTCCTTCCTGCAACTCAAGAAAATTCTCACAACTGCACCAGTCCTCAAAGGATTGAATTGGTCTATCCCATTCCATATCCATACAGATGCATCAGATTATGCCATAGGTGTTGTGCTAGGACAAAAGCCTACCAACCTTGAGAATGCAATTTACTATATCAGTAAAAGCCTCCATGGACCTGAATTAAATACACAGTTACTGAAAAGGAACTCCTAGCTGTAGTTTATGCATTGAACAAATTCTGACATTATGTAACAAGCTATCCTATTTTTGTTCACACTGATCACTTAGCAATAAAATATTTGATGAACAAACCTGCTATAATAGGCAGACTAGCAAGGTGGCTACTACTATTATAGGAATTTGATATAAAAATTATTGATAAGCCAGGGAAGGAAAACATAGTAGTTGACTATTTGTCCAGACTTCAAATTGCTGATGCATACACTACTCTAATTGAAGATGCATTCCTTGATGAACACCTATTCCATATAGAAATCAGAAACCTATGGTATGCTGACATAGCCAATTATCTTGCAGCAAATAAGATGCCCCCACATTTCTCTCACAAGGATAGGAAAAAGCTTGCAGAGAAAAGCTTCCAATTTTCATGGATAGATAACAATCTATTTTACACTGGTCTAGATCAGATTATGAGAAGGTGTGTGAGAGAAGATGAAATATATGATATACTCCATGCTTGTCATGATGAACCATGTGGAGGTCACTTTGCAGCAAAGAGAGAAACCCTAAAAATCTTAACAACTGGATATTATTGGCCAACACTACACAAGGATGCAACCAGTTATACAACAATATGTGATAAATGTCAAAGGATGGGTCGCCCAACAAAATCAGATGAGATGCCACTCAATCCACAAGTGGTAATAACAACATTTGACAAATGGGGCATGGAGTTCATAGTACCAATAGATCCTCCCTCAAATGGAAAATCTTACATCTTGGTATGCACAGACTATCTAACAAATTGGGTGGAAGTGAAAGCTATGTAGAATGTCGGGGATCAAAAAGTAGCAAAATTGTTGTATGAGGATATTTTTACCCATTATGGTTCCCGAGAGAGCTTGTAATAGACCAAGGAGCACAATTCATTTCAAATATGATCAATGAGCTAATGAAGGAATATAGTATCAGGCATCGCAAATCTATCCCTTATCATCTGCAGGAAAATAGAAAAGCAAAAGTCACAAACAAAGAAATTGAGGCCATATTAACAAAGACAGTGCAATTGCATCGCAAGGATTGGAGCAGTAGATTAACTGAAGTAGTATGGGCCTATCATACCACCTAGAAAACAACTATAGGGTTCACACCATTTGAATTGGTGTATGGGAAGGCAATAATGTTTCCCATCAAATTTAAACAAAAAACATTATGCACAACTCTAGAATTAAATATCAATCTTCCTACAGCACAATCAAAACACCTTCTCCACCTCAACTCCTTGGATGAAATGTGAAATTCAGCATTGGAGCAGACAGAGCTAATCCAACACCAAAGAAAGAGGTGGCATGATTCACACATAAAAAATAAGCACTTTCAAGTGGGAGATTGGGCTCTATTATATGATTCTCGATTCAAGGAGATTCCAGGAAAGATGTAGACCAGATGGCTGGGACCATATGAAATTCAGTATATTTTTGAAAATGGAACAGTCTAATTGAAAACATTGGATCTAGTCCAATTCAAACTACTTGTCAATGGACATCACCTGCGCTTGTACCAAAAGCCCCAAACCAAGGAATAATTCCTGCAACAGTTCATCATGCACAGTTCAATAGCACCTCAGGTAACAATTCCTACAGTAGAAGGTGAAAGCCTTCTTCCTGTAGCTTCACCATAACATGCCTTCAAAAAAACCATAATAAAGCTTCATTTAATATGAGGTACATTTCTATAAGGAAACTCAGGTGTGGAAATAGCTTCCTACACTAATCTCTTAAGGAAAGTATTGTGCAAATTCTTTTAAATCCTTACAATTTCAGATTCATTAACTACTTTAACAATGATATTGCAGCCATATACCATGCATACAAAAAATAGTGAATGACATAAAGATTTACCCTGGGGAAACCTTTCGGTAAAAACCCCAGCACTCCAAAACCTGCACAATGTATTTATCAAAACTATTGCAGTTTACAACACACTTGCAATGCAAGTTCTTTCAAAAGATTTCCAACTCTTGAAGACAAATCGCGGCAACATAAAAAATGTTCCAACAATACACTTTCTTCTTCTTTCTTCGCAACCCTAAAAAATGCTTATATCATGCGCTTCCCTTTTTAGGGAAACTTCCAAAGATAGCCGTATTAGGGTTTTACCATTCTTCGAGAAAATAGGAATAGTACTCAACTTTATCAGTTGCCACATGTCTTCACCCATCATTGAAACTTCCAGACATAGTTCTTACATGTCATAGGAATCCGTCATAACCATTTCAGGCATGATCTCCTTACACAATTCAAGATGCCGACACATCAAGTGGAGTGACACATCAACATGCCAACTAGACATGTACACTCACACCTAATTACATTATTTGCAAGAAATACATTTTACAAAACAAATAATAAGAATAGGAATTATCCAAGGTTGAGACACCTTATTCCTAACAATTTCTTCATTCACTTTTCTTCTTTCTCTCTAATTCATCTTATTTCTCTTTCTTCTACCCACTCACCATCCATGTCACCCACAATTTCTATTTTCAATGCTTTCAAAAAACACCACATCAACACTCACATGTGGCCACTGGAATCAATTCCTCTCATCAACTTGCATTCGTGTGTATGGAAAATAATTCCCAGGTACACTCCCTCAATCCTTAGTCACTTTTAGCACATAGGTTTTAATAATTATATATAGTACTGCATTAAATATATAATATAGGCGTTACACCAAATTCCCATTCTCGTGCTAAAATATATCAAGTGAGGACACTTGTCAATGTTTGGTAGGGGACAGGGGAAGTGTAATAAATTCCAAGTGTTATCCCTAAGCCATCCTAGTCACATCCTTGTCACATCAATGTTGTACTTAGGCTTTGTTCTATTATTTCTTTTAATCCTACACATTTGCCGTACTTGCAAAATTCTGATTTTTTGAGCTTGATATGACTTGAAAGGACTATAATTAAATTGTGAGGTAAATCACACTTAAAGTTGTGATGTCATCTGTAATCAATGTCATTATTATTTTTCATGTTAAGTATAATGGAGGTAATGTAAGCAAAAAAAATTAGTATTTTCAAGAATTGCAATTGCATTTCAAGAAAAAGGTATTTGTAGAGCATAAGAGACTAAAAGATTAGCAACAAATTGAAGGCTGGGTGTTAATAGAATGGGTGGACAATTATAGAGGCATGAACCAGTTCACCATGGTATTTTACTAGCAGATGTTGAAGCAGTCCACATATTTAATGCATGCGGTTGGCTAGGGTATTTTCTTCAGTTAACATAATTTAATGAGGACGTTGCAGTAGAATTTATGGGCACTTTTGAAGAGGGACAAGCAACTATGTGGGGTTTAATAGTTTTTTCCACCAATGAAAGAATTGCAGAGGTCACCGGGTTGCCAGTCATTGGAGAGCACTATCCTAACGAGCATGACGCTAGGTCATCTCGAGCTCAATTCTCCTGACCGTGTGATCCTCCGCTTGAAATTACTAAGTAGGGATGCAAGAGATTGTCTCTTCTACCATTATTTCTAGAATTGGATACCCACATTATCAGGTATTTAACTTGTGAAGGGAGATTCCCCAACTTGTATGCCCATCATTTCAAATTACTTAGTTGTATAAGGCATAATCTTTAGGTCAATGTTCCTAATTTTCTCTATAATATGTTAAGCATTAGTGCCAAGGAAACACAAAAGGGTAACGCAAATTTCATAAGCCACCATGCCCTAATAAAGCTTTTGGTTGAAAAATCCCTTAGGGATGTCTCTCCCATGACATGGGCAGAATTTATTCAGTTTAAAAGTTTGCAACCCCAGGTTAACCCTGTTGCTCAAGCTCTAGAGAATGAAGTAGATTATTTTGAGCCTACTCCAAAAATAGTTGTAAAAGAAAAAGAGCCATAATTATCCCCAAAAAATAAATCTTCTGAACCCACTCCAGAGAGTAATATACCTACTTCTTCCACAAAGAAAGGCAAATGGAAAGCTGGAAAAGAAACCCCTAACCTAGAAAGTGAAATTCAAAACCATGCAGTTCAAATATATAAAAGAAAAATGTCAAGTCTTGTAGTGTCTATTCCTATAGCACAAGAGCGAAAAAGATCCTGCCAAAGGAAAACCACAGTGGTTGAGGAATCAACAGTGCAAGAAGCCCTCGCATGCAAGGACAAGTGTCTCTGCCTTCCCTTGGAAATCCAACTATCCTAGCACCAAAACCTGCTCCAGAACCCTTTGTTGAGTACATTCCTGATGACTCACCCAAGAAGATAGAAGTGTCTTTGTCTCCCAAAAATATGGAGGAATCTCAAAATGTGCAAGAACCTAATAGTAGCATGCCACATGATGACCAGGGTATGCTTGTGCAAAGCCCTGACGTAGCACAGGAGAGCATACCTATGAATGTTCAAATGACTCCTCCAAAACATCCTGTGTATTCCAATGTGTCCATTATGCCCTAAAAATCAACATGGTTCACTGAGTATTTTCAGCAAGTTTCCAAAGAAAAGAAAAAGAAAGCTCAACTGCAATAATTTCCCTCACCAACAATTCAGTCTGTACTCTTTAATCTATACAATCATTTTGTTTTTCAGAAGACCTGGTGGAGATGGGAAAGAGATCAAATGTAGAAAGAGATGTTTGATAAAGATGAGGAAATTGAAGCTCTTAAGGAGTAGATAAAGAAACAAAAACAAGAAATGGACAAAGCCCTAAAACTAGGCGATCAAATCATAGCTTGTAGACCACCACCTAGGATATATGCTATTTGTTTAAAAGAACAATTTATTTTGTTTCAACTTATGATGACAATGAAGGGTATTCATTGTGAATTCAAGTCAGCCCAAGATTTTTATGGAATATATCAAACTCTTCCCCCATGGCAGCAAAATTTATTATGTGAGCTATATTTGCATAACTTTGTCATCCCACATGAAACAGAGTGGAATCCTTTGCTCTATATAGGGGATGTTCATTTGAGAGCTCTGATGTCATGGATGCATAATGAAGGAAACTATGATAGGAAACTAAATATTTACAGAGATCTAGAGAAATATGAACCCTTACCATTAAGGGCTGAATCACATAAGCCTGATGTCCTCTTGAGGGATTGGCTCAATTTGACCTATGGGAAATAGAAGCCTGAAATTAGGAAGAAGGTGTTTGCATTAAGAGATAGGGTCTACAAAGAATACCAAGGACTACCCTACTTTTCATTTCAAAGAGGTCTTATAGGGGTAAGAAGGTGGTGGAATAGGTTACTAGAGTCCTTCAAGAAAATAGAGCCACACAGTCCAATCAACTTTGAGGCAGAAAAAAATAGAGCAACCAGATATATGCAGTTGGGGTGACAAGTCATAAGAGAATTGTGGATGTTTTTCTCTTTCCAACCACCTACACTCCTATGGCCCCTATATTACATCAGTACTACTAGATTGGATCATTTGTAGGAGGAGCACTCAGGAGATTACTTGGAAAGAACAAAGAGGATTTTACAAGACAACTATCAGTGATTTCAGGTCTATAGCCAGGAAATGCAATGCTTGAGGACAAACATTATGTTTAGTAGGGGGCAGATGATGAGACACATTATTGTCTCTATTTTGTTATAATCTTCATACTTTTTTGACACTCTTTATGCTCTGATAGGACATTTCCAAAACATTTATGACTTATACCTATGTGAACCTATGCTAAGAACAACTAGAGCCGCAAAGACTATCAATAGTTAGAATGACATGTTTTGCTGACTATTATATATAATGTAGTACTTCATATAGCTATTTTAAGTTGTGAGTAGGAATTGAAATGTTGACTTGTATATATGTACACCAAATGCTACTAACCTGCTAGGTAAGAAAGGAGCGGTTCAAGAGTGGTGCGATTGCATTTAACAAGGAGTAGTACAAAGAGTGGTGCAACCACATTAAAGGAGTGTTAGAAGACCAGCCATGGTGGAAGAATCTAGCATGATTCTGAAGGATATGCCACTACTAAGAAGGAGCTATCATTCCAAAAGATACAGGAAATAGTTATCCTATATTCCCTCAGTGTTGTTATTCTATTATCTGCACTTATTGTAATATGTCATCGTTGTTTTATCTCCTCCTTATTTGGTGAGATTTAATCAGGAATTTCTATTATCTTTTCAATAAGTTTCAATCCTCTATATAAAGGGATTTGATTGACTTAGTTAGGTAATGAGAAATGTTAGAATGTTGTGTTCAATGTAACAGAGTTACTCTTTTATGTTCTTCATGTATTGTTCAGTTATTATGAATATAATGGAAGAGTGAATTTAAAGTATCTTCTGTGTTAGTAGTTAGTAGAAGCCAACCAAGGGGACCCACTTGGGAGGAGGATTAGATTAAGTTAGAGAAGAATTGCTTACTATATTTTTTGTGCTTTCAAGTAGAAGTTACTATTTTACTCCTACAACATTACTACTGTGGATGTTCCTACAACACTTGCAGAGATAGACATAGTGAATGTTTTGAGTTGATAAGATAGGCTTAGAATAAGTTCACAAGATTTTGGCAATAATTCCATTAAGTAGTCAAGTGTGTTTACTTTCCTCCAGCAATAGCATAGGTTCCTTTCATGCATTTTATCTTCCTACAGCATAGGTGTTATGACTCTTAGAGGAACTTAGTGCACAAACTGTGCTCTCCCATTTCAGGTCTACATCCTTGGGTTGACAATCTATATGCATTTCATGATGGGAAAAGTAATCCTTAGCATAGATTTATTATTCCTAAGTGATACAATGGCATGATTATCATTACCTATTTTGAGACTATTCAATGGCCAACATTTCCTTATCATAAATGTTGAAGCTCCTCTCAGGCCCCTTGAGCATCCTAATCTTATGTATGATCGACTGCTTGTACTGTAGAAGCACCACTCCAACACCCTCACCAAATGCATCACAATGAAGCTCAAATGGTTTACTGAAATCTGGTAGTGCTAGCACTAGACAAGAAGTCATCAACTCCTTGAATTTATCAAAACACTCCTATGCTTTAGGATTCCACAAGAAAGCCCCCTTCCTCATCAAATCCATCAAGGGTGTTTCCTTCCTAGAATATCCACTATCAAACCTCCTGTAGAACCCACACAATCCCAAAAATCACCTCAACTATGTCAGGTTCACTAGAGAATGCCACTCAACAATAGCATGAATCTTTTCTAGATCCATGCATACTCCTTGTACACAAGTAATGTTACCCAAATATAATAACTATAATAACCCCAAATCACATTTGGATTCATTTTCATACAAGGATTCCTTTCTCATAATTCTCAACATAGTGTCTAAGTTCTATACATGTTCTATTAGGAATAGTCTCAAGAGATAACTGAGAGGGGGGGGGGTGAATTAGTTATCTAAAAGTTTTGATTCTTTATCCGATTAAGTATAATTAAACATAAAGCATAAACATAATGAAAGAACACTTGAACACAACACCAATGTCTTGGTTACGAGGAAACCCAAATAGGTAAAAAACCCTGGTGGGAATTGACACCCACTAATAATCTACACTAGTGTTTTATGATCCTTGCTAGAATATCCTTAACCTTGTTAGGAGTTGCTTTAAAATGTATTTAGTATAGTAGACCTCATCAAGGGTCAGACTCTTTTAGGAGTTTTTTACAATTAACCCTATTAGGGGTGAGGACACATTGTCCGAGAGCACATTGCTCAAATGGGTGAAGGCTACAACATTTTGAATAAGTGATACACACTATATCTAGATCTTGGTGAACTATGCTTTGACCTTCTATCTAGATCAGTTCCAATGTGTAGCACAAATACTTTACTTGGTCACATAGACCTTCTTCTGATGGCTGAACACTTCACACACTCTGCTCTATTCTTCACAATCAACTATGAACCACACCCTAACAATCACAAAATGAATGCCTATAAATATATTTCCTCTAAATGATATAATCAAGTCAACCTATTAGAACTAGCTTGAAATAATATTAGAGAAGCCATAACAAACTCCAATAATAATTCAGTCAGCTCTACTAAGCATGCAACACATTCTAGGACTTGTCCAATAATGATAATTGTAGACGCATGCTACACATTGTAAGCTCTACCAAAATGATTGGATCTTTCTCCTCAAGTTGAATTGCATCATGCACTCTTAATCAAAAATTACTAACCCTTCTCCAAGCAATAATCCAAGGGTACATACCGAAATGATAGGCGCAACAACTGAACCAATATAATCTTTGTCAACTCTTCTGAATAAACATAGGAAACTACTACTGGAGAATATCAACTTCATAACTTCATTTTCTACTGATCATCAGACTCTACATCCATGAATGTAACATCACTAACATGTCTCCATCACATATCCAAATGCGCAAGGTGCCATGATAACTGTATGGACAATTATTCATAGAACACTACCTATTACTTTGTTAGGAACATTATTGACACAAGATGCTATATAACTGTCTATACTAATAGTTAACATCTACATTCATGGTATCATGATGATAACATGTCCATGCTACATATACTTAAAGCTTACTACATAAGTCTTCCATGCATGCTACTTACCATATGTTGTCATCAATGACATACATAGAGTTAGCACTAGCCTGCTAGCAAATCCCCAACAATCTCCCCCTTTGGCATTGATGGCAACATATGGAATGAAAAACACCACCAACCCAAATGATAATTATTTTATAAAATTCTCCATTTCCTCATCAAAAGCTCCCCCAAGGATGAATCCTCCATCCACTGCAATATTTACCCATATTCTCCATTTCCTCAACTGAACTGCTTTCATGACAGAATGTTACTCCCTCTTAGTATATTACTCCTTCTTTAGTACTATTTTTCATAATTGTATACTAATCCCCCTTTGACATCTATGGAAAAGGGTGCCAATCAGTTTAAGCATTGGTACTACTCCTGAAGTAGAGTAGTCAACCATCCATCAGTCCCTGAGGACTGATGCTCTTTCTTCTTTCTTCTAAGCAGAATTAGGGAAGGGAATTACTCCCAACTTCTCCTGGAGATACTCAAAAGTATCTTGTGGCAAGGGATTTATGAATATGTCTCCCAATTGATCTTTACTACTCACATAGTCCAACTTGACTTCCTTCTCTGCCACTTTCTCTCTTAGGAAGTGATATTTGATCTCAATGTGCTTTGTCTTTGCATGCATCATAGGGTTCTTTGACATGTTAATAGTGCTAGTGTTATCACAGTGAATAAAAATAGGATAATCAATCTAAATTTCAAAATCCTTTATCATTTTCTTGATCCAAATAATTGTAGAACAATTTAGGGCTACTGCAACATACTTCACTTCTGCTATTGACTAAGAGATACAATTTTGCTTCTTGCTTGTCCAAGTGACCAGTTTGTTACCAAGAAACACTGCTCCTCCTGATGTGCTCCTCCTGATGTACTCTTCCTATCATCAACACATCCTTCCCAATCAGCATCAATATATACATGAAGCTCAACATTTTCTAAATTAGGATACCATATACCATAATCTATAGTGCCCTGCAAATATCTAAATATTCTCTTTATTTCCATGAGGTGACTTTGTTTAGGCTCTGCTAAAAATCTTCCAACTATGCCAACTGCATTGGAAATATCAGGTCTAGTTTGAGTAAGATATATGAGTTTACCAATCATAGACTTGTACAATGTTGTATCTACTACTAGAGAATCATCTTCTTTTTTAAGCTTGCATCCTTTTATCATAGGTGTGCCTACCAGCTTGCAATCATCCGTCTTGAATTTCTTTAGTATCTATTTCACATACTTGGACTGATTAATGAAAATACCTTTCTATGTCTCATGTACATTTAGTTCCAAAAATTATTTGATAGGACCAATCATGCTCATCTCAAACTCACTCTACATTTCTTTAGCAAATTCTGCACTTAGTTTGTCATGACCCCCAAAGATAATGTCATTAACAAATATAGCCACAAGTAGTAGTCCTTCATATGTCTCTCTTATAAATAGATTACAATTTGCTGCTCCTTTCTTGAATCCAACTTTTTGTTAGATATCCATCAAGTCTCTCATACGATGCTCTAGGGGCTTTCTTAAGTCCATAGAGGGCTTTCTTCAATTTGCATACCATATCAGGTTTGTCTGATAGGGTGAATCCTTCAGGCTGCTCAATGTACACTTCTTCTTTTAGCTCTCCATTCAAGAATTCTGACTTAACATCCATCTGATAAACTTTAAATTTTTTGAATGTTGCAAAAGCTAAAAATAACTTAATACCTTCTAACTTGCTTACTAGTGCAAAAGTGTCTAAATAATCAATACCTTTTCTTTGTGCATATCCCTTACATACCAACCTTGATTTATTCCTTACTACTATTGTTAATATGATTTAGAACAACAAAGAGGGGGGGGTGAATCAGTTGTTCTCAGGTCCAGATGTATAAAACAAACTTTAAACTCTTCAATAAATCAGATCTAATAACCAACACCTACTCGGTCATTACTGATTGCATAACAGAAACATATAATAGTGCAGTCCACCTATCCAATAGCATCTAACTTGTAAAACATAGAAATGTTCAAACCAAAACATTCACACAAGTATCAACACCAAGATTTATAGTGGAAACCCAATTTGGAAAAAACCACTTTGTAACATGTTACTATTATGTTCACTCTTCTGAAGTGAGCTCAGTGAAAAGCCAACCCTGTCAAAGGTTACAAATACACTATTAGGTGTGACCCAGTTAAAGGATTTAAACCACTCTATTAAAAGTGCACCTTGTTATAGGACTTACATACACTCCATTAGAATGCAACCTTGTTCAAAGGATTTATACCTATGACTGTTAGGTCAACCTTTGTTAAAAGGATTTTGACTGTTACAATGGTTAGAAAGTAGCAGTAATATTGATCTGAGAAACATATAACTCACTTTGCAAATATCACATCCAATTCCGTACACATATGCTAGCTTATTGACTGTGAACCTTTTCCATCTCCATCACTAATCTACTTGGAACCCTTCAAGTGATCACACCACTTCTCCTTCAGCCTTTTCTACTTAGACAGTCAATAACATCAACAATACTTCCAGCATCTACTTCTCTATATAAACCTCTTGCTTAGGTTTCCTTAATACTACCTCTATTAGGTCAATACATCTTTTGCTACTTAATCTCCTTCGTAGATCTTAGGGTTAGGTCAAATTCATTGAATCCATCCTACATTATGTTCTTTGGCTATCATTTTAGAAATATCTCAAATCTCTTAAAGATTTACAATAAAACATTTTACAGTGCATTAAATGCTTTCATACAATAAATAAATAAAGTCAACACATTTTACATAATCCAAGAATTCAATGATGTCGGCTAGAAATCTGAATTCTTCCTCAAATGCAAAATACTGAAGCTCAGTCAATACTATGTTCAACTTCTCGATCTTCTCTCGAAAGCTCGGTCACCACATAAATTGTTTCCTCGGCTAACACTGTCTTCCTCGGCAATTAACTAGTGTTCGGTCAACACTGATTTTACTCAACATATACTAGCTCGGTTGACACAAACAACACTTGGCTTTAACTAGATTTCTTCACTTTTGCTCAGTTAAGCCTACCAGTTTAGTCTTCATTCTTACTTAGATAAACAATACATTGTCTTATCATTGTGCCATATAATTAAGCACTCATTGAAGTATCAAGATAACTCAACCTTTCCTTAGGTGTTGTTGTTACCAACCTTGCCTATCCCCTTAGCAAAACTCAAATAGATATAGTACTTTCTTAAATAGAAATAGTCTTACTAGTTAAGGTTTGACATCAATGACAATACAACAATTCATTCAATTGTAGTTTCCAACAACTGTACCATCTTCATTCATCTTGTTTCTAAATATCCACTTTGTTCCAATCACATTCTTATCACTAGGTCTTGGGAATAGTTCCCAAGTATCATTCTTGATAATTTGATCTAGTTCTTCTTTCATAGCATCATGCCAATCTGAATCATTGTATGCATCTTCAACACTTAAGGGTTCAATATGAGATAGTAAACATATCGCTTCATTTCTTGCTAAACTCTTTCCTTTTGATCTTGTTGTGACTTTTCCGCTCTGATCTCCAATGATGTCATCCTTAGAATGATATCTAGATGTAAACTTTGGAGCTTTAGGTGATATAGTCTCACCTACCTTTGGAGTTTCTTCTTCACTTGTCTCAAGGTCATTGAATAACACATCAATACTGTCAAAGATTTCTTCAACAACTATCTCACTAGTGGAGGGTCTGGGTTCTTCTTCAATCATAGGTGAATAATCATGAAATCTTTCTTGAACCATAAACTTTTAATCAATCTTAATATGAGCACTTTCAATGATCTTCTTTAATCTCAAGTTAAAACATCTATATGCTTTAATTTTAGTAGAGTAACCAAGGAAAATACCTTCATTGCTTCTTGCATCAAAATTGCCTACTGCTTCATCCCTCTTGATGTAGCACTTGCTTCCAAAGATTCTGAAGTATTTTACTATGGGAACATTACCAAACCATAGCTCATAAGGTGTCTTGTCCACACTAGGCCTCAATTGTATTATATTGATTGTATAGATTGTTGTATTAATTTCATCTCTCTTATAGTTGTGTGCAACTTTTCCTTCAATCATGATGGTGCGCGTTATGTCAAGGATGATCCTATTCCTTCTTTCTGCAATTCCATTTTTCTGAGGGGTTCTAGGTGCACTTCACTATATTTTTATGCCATGTTCTTCACAGTACTCAGAATCTATCAGAGGTGAATTCTCCTCCTTTATCTAATCTTAGACACTTTATCTTTAGTCCAAATTCATTCTCAACCTTAGCTTTGAATATTTTGAACTTCTCAAATGCTTCTGATTTGTCTTTCAAGAATGCAACCCACCTCATTCTAGAATAATCATCTATAAAAAAAATAAAATACCTTTCACCATAGTATGATCTTGTTTGAGTTGGTCCACATAGGTCTGTATGAATCAGATCCAACTTGTTCTCTACTGAGTTGTGCTTTCTTTTGAAGGAATTCCTTACATGCTTTCCCATTACACATTCCCTACATATAGTGTCAACCAGCTTTGCTATGCTAGTTAGGTCTCTTACTGCCTTAACATTACTAATCTTTACTATGTTATCAAAATTGATATGACATAGTCTTTTGTGCCATAATCAACTATCATCTACTTTAGCAACAAAACAACTTGCTTCTGGATTAAGCTGGAAAACATTACCTTTGGTCTTTGATCCTGATGCAATCATTTCTCCTTCTTTGTTGTTAATAATGCACTTGTTTCCAATGAATTCCAATCTATAACCTTTGTCAAGTAACTGCCCAACACTTAGTAGGTTATGTTTCAAACCATCAACATAAAGAACATCATCAGTGCTATTCTTGCCATCCAAGGTGATGGATCCTCTTCCAATGATGGGTTTAGGAATGTTATCTCCAAATCTAACCATGCCTCCTTTTTATCTGTCCAAATGAACAAGTCTATCTTTGTCTCTTGTCATGTGATGTGAGCAACCACTATCAATGATCTAGTCTATCCCGATGTAAGCTTGTGAAATTAGTGCTAACTCTTGTGAATTATTTTCATCTTCAAGAGCAATGAATCCAATTTATTCTTCTATTGATTCCTCATCTAATACTCCATCTCCAGCATAATAGCATTCCTTTGTATACTTAGGTTTTTAGTTATTCTGGTACCTTTTAACCCTTGTAGGACACTTAGATGGAAAATGACCAATCTTATTACATGAACAACATTTAAATGGAAATTGACCTTCATATTTCCCTTTTCCTTTCTTTTCTCTTTTAGCAATCATATCAATGAAATCATCTAATATTTTCTCATCATCATCATCATCAAAATTACTAGAAGTGCTTGCATATTTCTTACCATGGACTGATGCTTTGAAGGTTGTTTCACTTTTAGGTTCTATCTTCAATCTTGAAATCTCAAAAGCTGAAATTTTGCTGATCAAGGTCTCTCTTTTGAAATTTGATGTAAGTTGCATGGTCTCATCAAGGATGTTTATCTTGTTTTCATACTCTACTGTGAGAGTGGTCATCAACTTATCCATAATGTCTTCTTCCGAGATCTCTCTACCATTGTTCTGGATTCCTGCAACTGCTTCATTAATCCTTTGGTTGTAAGATCTGATATTGGGTAAAAGCACAATCAGGTGTCACCTTTTAGGCTAACTTATCAGCACAGCTGAATTTTAGTATTTCTAACTAAAAATTAATTTTGGTCAAACATATGGTCTAGCTAGATTCATTCTAGCTAAGTTAGATAAGTTATTTAACTTTTCCAATTGAAAATATCTATTAAATACATGTTTTATACCACTTTGGGTCCAATTATCATAAAAATAAAATTATTTTAAAAAAGTGACATTTCAATAACTCCTAATGTTTTTAATGATATTTTATTGAAAATAAAAAAATACCCTTTTGTAGAGATTAGAGTCAAGAATATCCTCATATAGATTTTATAGTGTTTTAATTAGACATAGTTTATTGTAATTAAAAAATATTGCAAGTAGGTATTTTAACAGTCAAGGAGATGTTGATTCAGAGAAATAAAAAAATAGTAAATCATATTAAATAAATTTGAAAAACATACAGTGCACTAGAGGAGAGAGTCCTCTTCAAGAATATATATTTCTTGTTTTGATTGGGATAGATTTGTTATGAAAAATATGTTGCGAGATGAAAACTGTCGATTTCAGTGAGTTCGAAATTGAATTGTTATAAAAGAGAAAATATAGGTCACAAACCAATTTTTATTTCTTCATGCACTAGCTATATATTTCATCTATGACATATTTTGAAATTAGGGAAAAAAATGTTTATTTATATATTATTTTTTGGTGGGAACTAGACCCCTAATTTTCAGCATTTTTCAGCAACTGAAAAACTGTCTTTAAAAATTAAAAAAATATATCAATTATTATTCAAAAAAATTATTAAAAATATTAATCATAAACTTCATACATTTTATCACATTTAATTGGTTTACATCATCTTCAAATTCCAAACATAAATGTCATTTTTATACTATTGAAGTTTAACAGCTTTGATTTTGTTAGCCTCTTCCTTTGTAAAAGGGTGATAGCTTATTGTGTTTTTACCCTATTCTCTTCCGGTAGCATCTCTAATGCATTGTATCTTTTCTTCCAAGTTTTTCTACATGCATCCTTTTCTTGTTTATCTCCTTCAAATATGTCTTCTAGGTGCTTCCATATCTTGTGGGTTGTATCTACTTTCTGTATCCCTAAAAACTCACTATCAGATAGGGAAATGATAAGGGCTTCTTTTTATATTGCATTCTGATGGAACAAATCCTTTTGCTAGCTAGTAGCATCTTCCTTTGCAAGATCTACTAGAGAGGGGATCTAAACTTCCTTGATAGCCACTTCAAAAACTTCAAAAGAAATGCACTGCAAATGTATCATCATCTTGTTCTTCCAATCAAGATAATTCTCTCCATCAAAATTAGGACTATCTTTTCTAAAGAATGCCATCTGATCAACCTCAAGCTGTTAAAATTTCTCTCTGAGGCACTTGGCTTTGATACCAATTGTTAGGAATAGTCCCAAGAGATAACTAAGAGGGGGGGAGGGGGGGTGAATTAGTTATCTTCAATTTTCAATTCTTTATCCAATTAAGTATACTTAAACATAAAGCATAAACACAATAAAAGAACACTTGAACACAAAACCAATGTTTTGATTACAGGGAAACCCAAATAGGTAAAAACCCCAGTGAGAATTGACACCCACTAATAATTTGTACTAGTGTTTTATGATCCTTTCTAGAAGATCCTTAACCCTGTTAGGAGTTGCATTACAATGTATTTAGTATAGTAGACCCGGTCAAGGGTCAGACCCTATTAGGAGTCTTTTACAATTAACCCTATTAGGGGTGAGGACACACTATCTGAGAGCACACTGCTCAAATGGGTGAAGGCTACAACCTTTTGAATAATAGATACACACTATATCTAGATCTTAGTGAACTACGCTTTGACCTACTATCTGGATCAGTTCCAATGTATAGCTCAAATACTTTACTTGGTCACATAGACATTTCTTCTAATGGCTCAACACTTCACACACTCTACTCTATTCTTCACAATCAACTATGAACCACACCCTAGCAATCACAAAATGACTGCCTATCAATATCTTTCCTCTAAATAATATAATCAAGTTGGCCTATTAGAACCACCTTGAAATCATATTAGAGAAACCATAAAAAACTCCAATAATAATTCAGTCAACTCTACTAAGCACGCAACACATTCTTGGACCTATCCAATAATGATAATTGTAGATGCACACTACACACTATCGGCTGTACAAAATTGACCGGATCTTTTTCCTCAAGCCTAATTACATCATGTGCTCTTAACCGAACATTACTAACTCTTCTCCAAGCTCTAATCCAAGGGTGCATACTGAAATGATAGGTGCAACTCCTAAACCAATATAATCTCTGTTGGCTCTTCTGAATAAGCATAGAAAATTGCTATTGGAGAATAACGACTTCATAACTTCATTTCTACTAATCATCAGACTCTGTGTCCATGAATGTAACATCACTAACATGTCTCCATCACATATCCAAATGCTCAAGGCTCCATGATAACTGTATGGACAATCACTCATAGAACATTGCATGTTACTCTGTTAGGAACACTGTTGACACAAGTTGTTGTATAATTGTCTGCACTAATAGTTAACCTCTTCGTTCATGATATCATGCTGATAACATGTCCATGCTACATATACTTAAAGCTTAATGCATAATTCTTCCATGCATGCTACTTACCATATGTTTTCATCAATGACAAACATACAGTCAGCACTAGCTTGCTGGAAAATCTCCAACATGCTCATCCCATGTCCTACTATAAACTAGGATGTCATTAAAGAAGACTAACACAAATTTCCTCAACTGAGGCTAAAAAACCCTATTTTTCATGGACTAAAAAGTAGCTGGAGCATTAGTTAGCCCAAATGGCATAACTACAAACTCAAAATGGCCACAATGAAACTGAAATACCATCTTCTCTATATCCTGATCTCCAACTCAGATTTGATGATAGCTTGATCTCAAATCAATTTTGGAGAAGAAGCATACTCAGTGTAACTCATCTAATAACTCATCAATCTATGGTATGGGGTACCTATTTTTTATAGTATTCCTATTAAGGACCTTATAATCTATGTTAGGAATGGGAACACTAAGATGGGGGTGTGAATTAGTGTTCACTAAAATTAATCTTTTCTTTTTACTCTTGAAACTTAACTTTAATGCTTAAGTAATGAAATGAACATCAACATAAACAAGATGCATAAACACAACACATAACACCAATATGGTTACAGGGAAACCCAAATAGGTAAAAACCCCCGTGGGAATTGACAACTGATAAGAACTGCACTAGTGTCTTGTGATCCTTATTAGAAGATCTTAAACCCTGTTAGGAGTTGTCTTTACATTGCTTTTAGTATAGTGACCTTGTCAAGGGTCAAACCCTATTAGGGGTCTTTTACAATAACCTTATTAGGGTTGGGGACACACTATCCTAGAGCTCACTTCTCAAGTGGTGAAGGCTACATCCTTCTAATCTCATATACACACTATATCTGCTAGATGAACTGGCATTGTGACACACCTTGTCTGATGAGTTCCTTTGATGCGCTGATGCTTTGACCTCTTGCAAATCTCTAATACATATTAAATACTCTTCACACACTTCTACTCTTGTTATCTCAACTCTATATCCACTTCCATCCCCTAGTACAATGACACATCTTATATTTATATGTGCTACCAAAACAATTAACTAGGTTGACCTATAACCGAATACATACAACACTTCCAATTGAATTAGCTCACGCATATTTACATACAAAAATAATTACATGTCTACAACCTAGGTGCATAGCCTTTAAAAAACAATATTATCATTGCTAATCAAATTACCAACAGTCAGTTGCATACTCTATTCTATTAAGGTATTCACTGGCTGTTCCTCTTCAATTGTCTATATCTTCATCATATGGTCTCATCTGATCATGCACTTTTTAGACTTAGCATGAATAAATACATACAAGCTTAACTTCAAGGGAGCATACCTTAACTAGGTCATACACACATGCGCTAATGCTCAGAGCTTCTGGTACTCTGCTAACTATCTAGTCTTTTGTACTTAGCCAAATTCTGATCTTCTGATATTGTGCGCTGAATCCAAAACACAATATGACTTTGTTGCCATAATGAAAAAACTATATTTATTCATATATAATAGTATAGTCAACTTTCCAACAATCTCCCCCTTTATCATTGATGGCAACAAAGGAATATGGAAAATTTACTAACTATACCCTTATACAGAAAACTTTTGAATGTACTTTATCTTATATCTCCCTTAGACTCTGTACTATACACCTTTACATATAAGACTCCAAGAATCCATACTCTATAAACAATAATCCCCCTTTGACATTAATGACAAAGGTGTTCCAAAAAATGTATCTATAAGTACTTACAATGTTAAGACATCCAGATATTTTGTCTGCAACTTTTGGATCTCTTGTTTCCAAAATACAATCAGTGCATTGATAGTTTGGAGATGGGCACATAAGGCATATGTTAGCTTCTCCATCTTCTCCAAATCTATGCTAGGACCTTGATCATATGTCACCATGGTGGCATTGATCTCCTTGATATTTTGATTAAGCACATTTAGGGAGGGTGCAAGAGCATTCCTGAGCTGTGTTTGCCTTGCCCTTATCTTGGACATCTCCTTCTCATATTTTTCTATTTTATCTATCTATCCTTGGTATACATTCTTTCACATGTTCACATCAATGGATGGATCTTCCACTGATTTCCTTATACTATCAATCATAGCTTCTGCCTCTTGGATCTTCTTGTATAGATCAGTAGTTAACTTATCTTGGTTCATACAATCAGCAATAATCTTCCTTCCCTTTGTTTCAAAATCCTTCAAAGATGCTTGAGTAGTCTTTAGTGAACTTAGGTCAAGTTCAAATTTTCTAACCAATTCACTTAGCCTCTTCTTCATATATTTTTCTTCTACAACTAGGGATGCAGATTCTTCCAAGCTAGAAAAATTAGTCTTGAAGTTTGAAAGAATTATGCTTACATCATCAACTGAATGGACCTTAGACACTTTCTTGTCTAAAGGTAGAAGGTTGTTTAAGATGTTAGTTGATTCAACAAACAAGGGGTTCCTCATTACTTGCTTCTCCTTTTCTTTCTCCATGGCTATGACATTGATCTTGATCAAGTCTTCTTCTCCCCAAGAGTCCAAACTAGTGGTGTCAAGTGTCAAACTTGACAACAATGATGTTGAGGGTAATGGAGTGATAGGAGTACTATCCATTACTTCTTTCTTTACTCTAATTTTCATCTCAATAGATAGCTCATCTATTGATTCACTTCCTTTTACCTCTTCTTCTCCTTTCTTCTCTTCTACCTTTTCTTCCTCTTTTTTTGTCTCTTTTTATATCTCTTGCTCTTCTTCTTTACATGTGAGATCTTCTATCAATATTTCTTCTTGTAGCTTGGGTGAATTGTCATCGCATAGAATTTTAGCTTCTTGTGTGCTCACAAAATCTTCCTCAAACTTATCCAGGTCTCTATCTGTGGCTGCCATGGCTATCTCTACATTATCAATGATGATAGTGTTATCTTTTAGTGTCTCTATCATGGGCGCAGACTTTATTGCCTTTGTATGTGTTACAACTACATGCGCTGAGTCCTGAGGACCTCTCACTGGTACATTAGTGGGCTCTACCACATTGACTTCCTTATAGGGCACTTGTGTTGAGGGTGTAGTGGGTGGATACATGTGTCTATTCAAGAAAACCTTCTCAAAATCTTTCTTTGTCTCTTTGGCTGTCAACTCAAAGTTCTTGTCCATTATGTGTAGTGTTCTTAGCTTTGTTCATATATGTGGCTTTACCAAATATAGCAACAATGTTTTCTCTTCTAAGGAACATACCGGTAGACTTTCATCTAGAATCTTTTCTATTATCCTAATATCTTCTTCAATAGCTTGTTTCTTCAAGGATTCTAAGATGTTCCAAACATTGTCTGGAATGACTATTTTTAGTTCCAAGACTGTCTTTTTGAACCTTATCATATGTTTTATGATCATGCCATGAATCTTTGATTTGTCAATTTCTCTGTATTTCTCATAAAAATTTCCTATCTGATCCAATCTTCCTTCATAAAAAATCCTTGTACTCAATACTTTAAGACTAGGCTTGAAACCTACCTTTGGAGGTGCTTGAGTATTCTTCCTACTTCTTGTTGCTCACAAGGGTGGGTGAATAGTGCTAATTTCCTTCTTCCTCTTAGGCATTGCCTTATACTTAGGAGGAGCTTTAAGATCAATAGTTTATGTGGGTGCAGGAGAGGTAACATCTATTTTGTCCTGTTTGTCCTTTGGATCATCTGACTTTTCAACTTTGATCTTCTTTAACTTAGGATCATCTTCCTTAGCTTCTGCTACAGATGTGCTCTCAATTCCCAAAGAAATCTTTTCTTGTCTTTCTTTGTCAAGGTCTGTCTGTGTTACTCCATAAATTATGAGTATCTCAGAAGTAACCTTAGCTACTTTCCTCTTTGTTGTTGCACTATTAATAACTACATCAACTTCTCTTATCTTCTCTTCATAAGTACCCCACCTAGGTTCATTAGGGTCCTTAGGTGCTGATAGTAGTACTTGAGCATAGGCTACTAAGATTTGTTCATCAACCTCATATCCAAGTGGATGGATCCACTTTGTTCTTGGCTTAACTGCTTCCATATAAGTTACATCAGTTTCGACCATAAAGAAAATGTTGTCCTTGTATTTCTCAACAATACTCTCTGGTATTCTATATCTCATTTGCATTTGGGACCTGAATGTCTTCAATTCTAGGGTTATGTAATCCTTGAGTGTACTCTCAGTAGATGCCTTAAAGGATATCTATGGCATTGTAGATAAAATCTTGTCCAAATACAAATCTAACACCTTTCCAAGTATGTGGAAGTACATGTATATGATCAAAGACCCAAACTTGAATATTTTGGTCTTGTCATGCTTAATGGCTCTAATATTGTCTATCAATTGTGCATGCAAGATCTCACACAAATTGAACTCACCATTTTCTCTCACAAGTCTATTGCTGCAAGAATAGTAGCCGCAGACACGCTATTCACCCTACTGGTGTGTTGAAACCTATATCCCAATATCATGGACATCAATTTGATGTCTTTCTCCTCTATAGGATCAATTGTCATTCTGCACCTATCACTTGTTGACTTACATGTTTTCTCAACTATCTTCCTTACATCCTTATCTGCTGGAAGAACAATGCCTTTCTTAGAGAGGCCTGCCATCTCATGAATTAGGTCTCCTGTGATTCTCACTGGTACCTCACCTATCCAAAATAGGTCATCATGAATTCTGTTGAGAAAAATCTTTACCCATTCAGACTCATAAAACTCATATGTTGTAGCATATTCAATTATGGGATGGTTTTCCAACTGCGCGAACTCATCAAGGAAGGTTTTATTTGGTTTCATCATATCTCAATGTACACTCTAATTATATATATACCTACTGGTTCCTTCTTACAATAAATGTATGCACAGATGTCTTCAACATGCATAACACCCATAGGGGTTCAGGAGAATGCTCCCTCTAGATCATCTAGGGTAGATTTGAAAGGGTGCCTCTTGAAAATGTATCTCTTCTTCTCTGTAACATCAAACATAATAAGAGTAGCCATAACTTACTTGTTTATTGCTTCAATTAGGTTTCCAAGAACTTTTGAATCATCGTGATGGATTAGGGCTTCCGCAACCGATCAAATATAATTCTTCACTGGTGAATCACACTTCAATCCTTCACAATCAACTACTAGGGCTTCAGTGCTTTCCAATCGCTCAAACTTGAATGTAATGAATGAACTGCAAGTCTCCAAGTACTTTAAAGTGAAAAATTCTGCCATTAATTCTTGTCACGTAAACTAGACTTTCACTGAAAATATCCAACTTTCATTCTACAATCAATCAGGTAGTGCACTCTTACACATAGGTTCTACTACTCTCCAAAAGGTTAAATCCAAAGGTGCATACTCTGAGGGTGAGTATACTAGCCACGCAGGGGTTTAGAGCTAAATTAGCTCCCCCTATGACCCTAAGGGTCATTCATCCAGATGTAGAGGGTGCATCCACTATGGATGCATCCAATACATACTCATGTGCCTTATCCTTCTTTGCCTCTGACCAAATTAAGCTTGGATTTTCTGCATCTTTCACAAATTTGACATCTCCTTCGATAGCCAATATTGATTCTTCTAGCTTTTTAGGGCTTTCTTGACTATGTGTTCTTGATCTACAAAACTTTGAGATGTGTCCAGCCTTGTTACAAGAGTGACAAATAACTAGAGGCACATTGATATGAGTCACCATTTTACACAGTCTAGCCAAGTGACCATTATAATTACATATCTGACATGTAATACTCTGAGAACTTCTTGCATTTTTTTGATTTTGATTTCTCTGATTATTCAGAGTCTTGTTCTTTTGACTTGTTTTACAATTCATAGCTCTATGACCAAATTTATTGCATAATAGTAACCATTGAAAGGTTTTACCTCTTTACAATTCCTTGCTATGTGTCCATGCTTGTTACATGCACAACAAGTTTGGTATACTAGCTTGTGCTCATCTTTAGATTGCTCAGTATTGTCTTTAATTTGATTTTCAGTCCTCTTAGCATTTGCGGTGTCTTTTGGTGCTTTCATTCTTGCTCGCATGTTGTCAATCTGATTTTTTGCTTCACTAAATCCAATGCCACTGGTATCTCCTTTAATTTTTTGAGCATATAATTGAGATTCAATAAGATCCTTGCTTCTGTGTAATTTATCAATTTGATTCTTTGCCTCTTTCAATTCAGATTCTAACTTTTCTTTGTTGTTTCTTAACTCTAGGATTTCCATGTTTGCTTGCCTTAATTCTTCATTCAGTTGAAGGTTCTCCTTGATCTATTTATCATAAACTTCTTGATTGTTAGTTATATTTTTATCCAGCTCTTCAATCTGATCTTTTGGAGATGTGTTCTCTTCATTTAGCTTTTTGACCATCTTCCCTAAATCAGTGTTTGAACAATCTTTCAAATCTTTTCTTAGTCTTTTGATGACTATTTGAGAATCGCTGACTTTTTCTTTTACTTCTTCAATTTCTTTTTCAGATCTGTCAAGGTCTTCAAGAGCAGCTTCAAGATTATTTTTCAAATGTTTTATTTCTCCCTTATCCATGATCACCTCAAGTGGTTAAACTTATTTTCTAAGGACCAGAGCTCTGATACCAATTGTTAGGAATGGGAACACTGAGAGGGGAGGGGTGAATCAGTGTTCACTATAATTAATCTTTTCTTTTTACTCTTGAAACTTAACTTTAATACTTAAGTACTGAAATGAACATCAACATAAACAAGATGCATAAACACAACACATAACATCAATATGGTTATGGGGAAACCCAAATAGGTAAAAACCCCAGTGGGAATTGACACCCACTAAGAACTGTATTAGTGTCTTGTGATCCTTATTAGAAGATCTTCAACCATGTTAGGAGTTGTCTTTACATTTCTTTTAGTACAGTGACCTTGTCAAGGGTTGCACCCTATTAGGAGTCTTTTACAATAACCTTGTTAGGGGTGGGGACACACTATCCTAGAGCTTACTACTCAAGTGGTGAAGGCTACAATCTTCTGATCTCAGATACACACTATATCTACTGGATGAACTAGCACTATGATACTGCTTGTTTGATCAGTTCCTTTGATACGCTGATGCTTTGACCTCTTGCAAAGCTCTAATACATATTAACTAATCTTCACACACTTCTGCTCTTCTTATCTCAACTCTATATCCACTTACATCACCTATTACAATGACGCATCTTATATTTATATGTGCTACCAAAACAATTAAGTAGGTCGGCCTATAACCAAATACATACAATGCTTCCAATTGAATTGGCTCAACCGTGTTTACGTACAAACATAATTACATGTCTACAACCTAAATACAATAGGCGCATAGCCTTTACAAAAAAATATTATCATCGCTAATCAAATTACCAACAGTCGACTGCATACTCTGTTTTGTTTTGGTATTCACTGGCTATTCCTCTTCAACTATCTGTATCTTCGTCATATGGTCTCATCTGATCATGCACTCTTAGAATTAGCATGAATACATACATACAAGCTTAACTTCAAGGGAACATTCCTTAACTAGGTCATACGCACATGCACTGATGCTCTGACCTTCTGGTACTCTGCTAACTGTCTAGTCTTTTGTACTTAGCTAAATTCTGATCTTCTAATATTGTTCGTTGACTCCAAAACACTATATGACTTTGTTTCCATAATGAAAACACTATATTTAGTCATTTACAATAGTATAGTCAACTTTCCAACAATCTATGCACATCCAAGAGTACCATCCTTCTTCTTCACCAAAACCATAGAAGAAGCATAAGGAGACTTACTTGGTCTAATGTTCCCCATAGCAAGTAGTTCCTTGATGGTTTTCTCAATCTTATCTTTCAATCTCTTTGGATGTCTGTAGGGTGTGATCATGATGGTTTTAGCACCCTCCTCTAACTTAATAATATTCTCAATACCTCTATCTAGAGGACTACCTGGTGGTATGTCATTGAAAACCTTGTAGTGCTTGATAGTGATTTCATGTATGTTTGGATGGTATTGGGATGATTGTTTCCCTTGTGATGGAATCAATGTGCAATAGGCTACCCACTCAATCTGATTATGATGCAACAAGCTCCTCATGCTCCTGCAACACATCATCCTAAACTCACTATCTCGGATGGTTGTAAGAACATGATTTTTTCCATCAATCTTAAATTTCATCACAATTTCTCTCAGATTGAGACTGAACTCTTGAATATCATGTATCCAAGTCATGCCAAGTACTAAATCTATGTCACCAATGTTAACCACATATAATTCAGCCTTGAATTCAAAGTTATTAATTTTCAATGGTAAGCTTGTAATCTTTCTATCACATTTGATAATATAGCCATCTGTTACTCTCACTCTCAAGCCCTCAAACTTCTCAGTTTGGATCCCACGTTTCTCAACCAACTTGGAATCAATGAAATTGTGTGTGGCACTTGTATCTAATAATGTGATAACTCATTGTCCAACCAACACTCCTCTCATCCAAAATGATCCCTCCTACTGCACACTACTGATACGGGCCTCCTTAATCCTACCTTCAACCTTCTCTTCATTAATAGACATTTACTTAAACTTTTCATCATCTAAATTTCTCTTTTCTTCATTGGA
This sequence comes from Chamaecyparis obtusa, assembly GCA_027943335.1. Lineage (NCBI taxonomy): Eukaryota > Viridiplantae > Streptophyta > Pinopsida > Cupressales > Cupressaceae > Chamaecyparis > Chamaecyparis obtusa. Next base: position 2,552,305 of record BSBK01001220.1, on the reverse strand, counting down.
TCCCTCATTTTCAGTTTGCTGGTCTGAATTTTCAAAATCAGAATCCTCATAGTAAGCCCACATCACCCTATTTGATTTTCCCTTTTGCCTCAAAGGATAGTCGTGGTTCATGTCATATGGTCCTTTCCAATAAAAACAATGTTTTTTCTTCCTTAAATCATTCAATTTCTGTCTATCCAGGGAGGCGAATGATTTGTCCTTATTTTCAACCTTTATTTCACTCCTCTCAGGTTTCTTGAAAATCATTTGTTGTCTTTGCTAGATGATGCACCCTTTGACTAAAATTTATTTACTGGGGCTACTTGTTCCATATTTCTAGCCTTCTTAATTGCTCCTTATAGATTAGATGGATCAAAGGCTTTTACCCAACCCTTCAGTGTTTCAGATATCCCTCAGTGAATAAAACAACCAACCTCCTCTCTGAGATATCTAGCACCATAACGACTAGCCTCTGAAAGTCACCAATAAAATACTCCAATCTATCTGGCTATCTTAACTATGCCAGCTCTCTAAAGTAAACTTCTAGATCCTTCTTATCAAACCTCTCTACCAACCTGTCCATGAAATCTTGATATGAATTCACTTGGTTATGTTGAAGGGTAACTATCCCATGGTACCACCAATCATGTGCAGCTCCCTCTAAATTTAGTATGGCATATTTTACTGCCTCCACTTCTATCATAGGTCTTAGTGCCAGGAAAGTGTCAAGATTGTGTATCCAAGCCTGTGTTTCCATCCTTCTACTACCATCAAAAGTAGTCAAGGAAAGCTTTCCTGTAGCATGCTTTAATTCATTATTCTAGCCATGAGGTATCCTATCCTATATGGCTATCCTATAATTCTCTCTCCTTTGATTGAAAAATAACTCAAAGGTTAGACACTCCTTGACCTATGGAGCTAGCATCTCCCACTCATCATTTGCACCCATGAGAACATCTACGAACATCAAATCACCTACTTATTTTTCATGCTTTGGTGTCAGCTCCTCCCTCACAAAAATAGGATGTGTAGGCCGATCAACTATCCTAGAGTGTGTCCTAGTTCCTCGAGGTGAACCAACCTCACTCTTGTTATCCTCTTGATCCCTATTATGCCTGTCTAGTGGATTCATCTATTCCACCATTGTAGTCAGTGCATGTAAAGCCTGGCCCACCTATTTCCATAGTTCTAAAAATCTCTCTTGTTTCTTGGTCATCATCCACCCTATTAACCTAGGGTAGGTTATCCTCATGCCTGTCACCCATGGTGACTAGCTGTGGTTCTAAAACTTGTTCACCTTCAAGTAAGGCTATCCTGCGTGTATAATACCTATGTGGACCAACCTCCTCTACCTGCATGTAATAACTAAACCCTCAGGATGACATGATTTAGCTTTGATACCACTGTAAGAACCCTTCAAATTCCCTAGTTGGTGAACTATTGTTTCTTTGAATGTTTTATGATTTTTTTTAGTTTTTTGCAAGGGTTTTAAATAAAAAAAGGAAAATAGATACAAATCTAAAAATACTTGAAGATAATCTAACTATTGCTGCAAATTTATTATTCTTCAATATGCAATGCTAAGTACAAGAAAATGGTTCCAGAATCCAAACATAAACAACAATGATTTTTAAAATCATAAAAAACCTGAAAAGTTTCCATAAGAAATTGCATTGAATCAGCCAATGCATTTTTAGCATGGATGACATTTTCCCCTTATTCCTAGCCATGACTGCAAGTCTCTACAATGATGTAACCATCCAAAACTTGTATTATGATCTTGATGTATCTTATGAGCTTGTGTTGCAATTGTTGAAACCCTATGTTGAAGCACAAGTAGAATCTTTTTATGAGACTCCCTCTAATTATCAAATTTACCAGGTATTTCACTGGCTCAAATGAAGAAAACATAAAAGAAACTACGTTCTCTAATGGCTGAAACTATTGATGAGTCCAATTATTGCCTCAATTTTGTTATAATCTTCATATGTTGTTCATACTTTGATAAACATTTTCCAAGACATTTATGACTTATACTTATGTGAACTTATGCTAAGTACAACTAAAAGCCAAAAAATCTATGGGTAGCTTGAGTGATATGTTTTGCTGACTATTATAAATATAATGTAGTACTTCATATAATTATTTCAAGTTGTGTTCTAACATTTAAGTAGGAGTTGAAAATGTTGAATTGCATGTGTGTACCGAATGTTACTAACCTTTCAGGTAAACACAGAGTAGTGTGAAGAGTGGCGCAAATGCATTAAGGAAGGAGCATTAGAAGACCAACCATGGCAGGAGAATCCAACACAGTTCTGATGGATATGTCCCACTTTGAAGGAGCTGCTATTGCAGAGAATATAGGAAACCTATCCTAGTATATTTCCTTAGAACTGTTATTCTGTTGTCAACAATAATTGTATTATGTCATGGTTATTTTATCTCCGCCATATTTGGCGAGGTTTAATGAGAATTTTCTATTATGTTTTCAATAAGTGTCAATCCTTGATATAAAGGGATTTTGATTGATTTAGTAGGTAATGAGAAAAGATAGAATTATGTATTCCATATAGTGGAAGTTTCTCTATTTTGTTCTTCATGAGTTATTCAACTGCTATGTAACCAGTTAAGAAAGATTTAATGGAAGAGTGATTTGGATTATTTCTTGTGTTGAGTAGTTATTAGAAGCCAACCAAGGGGGCCCACTTGGGAGGTGGATTAGATTAAGTTATAATAGATTTTCTTCCTATAGTTTTCCTATTTTCAAATAGAGTTACTGTTTTACTCTTGCAACATTGTCACTATGGTTGTTCCTGTAGCATTTGCAGAAATGAGTATAGTGAATGTTTTGAGTTGTTAGATAGGCTTAGATTCATTTCATAAGTTTTCTATAGCAATTCCATTTAATAGTCAAGTGTGTTTACTTTCCTGTAGTAGTAGCATAGATTCCTTTTATGCATTTTATCTTCCTAGTACAGCATAGGTGTTATGACTCTTAGAGGAACTTAGTGCACAAACTATGTTGTCCCATTTCAAGTCTACGTCCCTGGGTTGACTATATAAATGCATTTCATGATGGGGAAAGTAATATTTAGTATGAGTATATCAATCCTAAGAGAGACAATGTCATGTTTATTATTACCTATTGTGAGATTGTTCATGTTTGGCGTTGTTGCCGGGGATGGTGTCAAACTAGGAACCTTAATGAGTCATTTATTTTTTTAGATTAGTTTCCTATTTTTGTTCAATACCAAGAAGTTGTGAGATTGCTTCACAAGTCATCAACTTACTTGCATGCATCGAAGAAGGCGAGATGTTCATGGTAGATTTCTACCAAAATAACCTGTTAAACTGAAAGAAGAATTTGAAGAACTTGAGTTACCATTTTTTGATGCCAATCCTAAGTTTGTTGCATCAATTTCAACACAAGAAGAAGAAACCCAAGAATCATTTGACCTCCATCCTTTTGTAGAAATATTAGCCAGTTTCCATAACAATCTCAATCCAGGACCACCTGTTGCTCAGAGCCTTCCAGTCAAAAATAATTTCCAGCCACACTTTCAGTATCCAACACCTCCAACAATGGCAGCTCCTACATTTCCATTTCCAATTCAAAGTCTTATTAACAATCCTAACCTCAAGAACATACCTGCTTCAGCACTTCCAGAGTTCTATGGCCTTATTACGAAGGATCCTGACACCTTTTTGTTTGAGTTTGACATACTGTGTCAAAGTTTTGACTATAGTACTAATAGTCATAAGCTTAAGTTGCTCCTAGAAAAACTAAAGGAGTCAGCTCTCAGATGGTTCATGGGCTTAGGAGTGAATGCATTAGCTAATTGGGATGGAATGAGAGATTTGTTTCTAAGAAAGTATAAGGAATACTACAAGGGAATTGATTCAAAAGGAGATGACATCTTCTGTATGTCACAAAGAGAAGATGAGGCATTAGAGGACTACATATCATGCTTCTTATTTAGCTTACAAAAGAACCCTCAACATGCATTGTAGGAGGATTCACAAAAGTTGATTTTTCTAAGAGGAGTTAATGAAAACTATCTTGAAGCTCTGGACCTCATGGCTGGAGGTGATATATCTCAGTCTTCCAAGGATGACCTTCAGAAGATTTGTCTGAACTATTCTAGAGTAGCGGTCAAGAAAGGAAGGGGATTTCACTTAACGCTGGCCAAAGGAAGTGGCTCTGGCATTTCAAAGATGGAGATTTCAAACCTATTGTCAGACTTCAAGCAACACATCATCAATGATATTGCTACACACTTGGACATGATGAATGCCAAGAAGAAACATGTAGAAGCAGAGGCATAGCTGGCTGAATACTATCCTCATTGCCATAAACAAAAGAAGGATTGTCAGTGCAAATTAGTCGCAAACCTAGAGAAACAACATCTTCCAACTGAATACTAGAAGATAGAAGGAGAAGATGAGAAAGTATTCTTTTTTTCTCAACATAGGCCATGGGCCATGAGGCAAGGTATGCCTCAAGACCCGTTACAAATTTCAAGTCCTTATAATAGTTAGTGGAAAAACTAGAATGTCCAAAATCCTCCATAGTATTATCAACCCACTTGGAATAATGCTTGGCCAAATAATCAACAGAACCAATGGTATCCTCCACAGCAACCTCAATGGCCATAGTTTCCAAACCAATGGGAACAACCCCAAGGAAGTTGGCAGCCCACTAACCAGTGGAGAGGACCTCGGCAATGGCCTAATCCAAATACTGGATATCCACCTCTACCACCTCTAACAAATATACCTGCAATAATGCCACCACCTGAAAATATAAATCCTCAAAAGCAGACTCAATTACCTACTCAACCTCAACTGAATCCCAATAGTTAACCACCATAGCAACAAATGTATGTTAATGATGCTCAGCATTACCCTTCCTATGCACTTGATATAGCTGATATACACCTAAGATCAGGTACTACCTTACTAGCACCTGAACCACCCCTTATCACTAAAGTGCCATACCTTCCTGCAACATCAATACCAATTCCAAAGAATGATGTGCCAAATACTGTTGCATTTGAAAATGTTTGCGACTCAGCTAATGTTCATACATCAGTTAAACCACCTTTTCCCCAAAGGCTTAGCATGGAGAAGCCCATACCAAAAGAAGAGAAGCCATTTGATATCCTTGACCAGTTAAAGAACATGCATGTCCAGATTCCCCTATTTCAAGCAATAAAAGATGTTCCATTTTATGGAAAAGCAATTAAAGAAGCTTGTCTTAAAAAGCCTGGGAGGAAGAAAAATGATCCTACAATAGTTCATGTTATCGGTCAATTAGCTGATATCATGTTAGGAAAACTAGTAATTCTAAAATATCGAGATCCAGGGAGTCCAGTTGTGAATATCATCATTAATGGCTAGTCTGTGAAAAATGCATTAATAGACTTAGGTGCTTCCATTAATGTAATGACTAAGGATACTATGAATAAACTAAGCATTGAAGGGTTGAGAGCTACTCCAACAATATTGCAATTAGTAGATAGCTCTACTATTACCCCTAATGGAATGATATAAGACATAATAGTTTCCTTAGATTCTTGGGAGTACCCTGCTGATTTTATGATTCTCTCACCAAAGGTCAACCTTACTGGTTACCTTGTTAATCTAGGACATCCATGGTTAGCAACATCTAATGCAAACATAAGTTGTAGATCAGGGAACATGAAAATTTTAGATGGGCAAGCCACTAAGAAACTAGCATTGTATCCTCCAGCTCAATCGCAGCCAGATCTGAGTACACCTATATGGCCAGACTTAGGAGATGGGGAAGAAGAACTAAACTCTATGGTCTAGCTCATGATGTTACATAGGCAATCTTTCTTGAAAGTCCAAGAGGAAGATGAAGTCACTCAGAGCATTCTTAATAATGACTGTGTTGTAACCAAAGATATATCTGAGAGTTCTATGTTAGAGTTAAGTACATATGAAGATAATTTTGAGAACTGTGTATTACCTCCAAAACCCAACATTATCCATCAATTTCTACCTAATGAAGTAAACACAAGTCTAATCCTCGAAGTGTCCATGCTTGACCTTACAACTACTGTGGAACTTTCTAAAGGTCATAATCTCCATGTGAATAATAAGTTGCCTCCACAACAAATGGAGAAACTAACTAAACTATTGCAAACACATGAGAAAGCATTTTCATGGGACTATGGGGACATGAAAGGATTAAGCCCTACACTATCTACTCACAAGATACATATCAATGAAGGAATTCTACCCCTTCATCAACCTCAAAGAAGGATTAATCCAGCATTAAGGGAGATAGTCAAAATTGAACTTCAAAAGCTATTAGATGTTGGCTTCATATATCCTATATCTGATAGTAAATGGGTATCACCTCTGGTCGTAGTACCCAAAAAGGGGGTAAATGGAGAATTTGTGGGGATTACAGGGAGTTAAACAAGGCTACAAAGAAAGATCATTTCCCATTACCATTCATAGACCAAGTACTTGATACTTCGGCTGGTAAGAAGTATTTTTCCTTTCTTGATGGATATAGTGGATACAATCAGATAACTATTTCTCCAGAGGACCAGGAGAAGACTACATTCATATGTCCATGGGGGACATATGCATATTTAGTTCTACCTTTTGGGTTTTGTAATGTTCTAGAAATGTTTCAAAGAGTTGTAATTAGTATTTTTGCTGACGTTTCACATGATTGTATGGAGATATATATGGATGACTTTACAACATTTGGAGTGACATTTGAAGAGGCTTTGAAGAATCTTGAAAAGGTGCTAATCTGATGTAAGGAGCATAATCTATCCCTTAATAGTGAGAAATGCTTTATGATGATGCAAGGAGTGGTACTTGGTCATTTCATTTCAGTAGCAAGAATTCAAGTGGACCCAACTAAAGTAGAGGTAATACTTACACTACCTACTCCTACTAAATAGAAAGATGTAAGTTATTTTCTAGGACATGTTGGATATGATAGACGCTTTATTCAAAACTTCAGTCAAATTGGTAGTCCTCTATACACATTGATTAGAAAAGAATCTAAATTTATTTGGACACAAGCATGTGATGAGTCCTTCCTACAATTAAAGAAACTCCTAACAACTACACCAGTCCTAAAAGGACCAGATTGGTCTATTCCATTCCACATCCATATAGATGCATTAGATTATGCCATAGGTGTTGTTCTAGGACAAAAGACTACTAACCTTGTGAATGCAATTTACTATATTAGTAAAAGCCTACATGGCCCTGAACTAAACTACTCAGTGATTGAAAAGGAACTCCTACTTGTAGTTTATGCATTGAAAAAATTCTAACACTATGTAACAGGCTATCCCATTTCTATTCACATTGATCACTTAGCCATGAAATACCTGATGAACAAACTTGCTATAACAGGAAGACTGACAAGATGGATTTTACTCTTATAGGAATTTGATATAACAATTTTTGATAAGCCAAGCAAGGCAAATGTAGTTGCTAACTACTTGTCTCAACTTCAAATAGCTGATAAAGACACTACTCAGGTTGAGGACACATTTCCAGATGAACACCTATTCCATATAGCAGTCAAAAACCCATGGTATGTAGACATAGCCAATTATCTTGTAGCAAATAAAATGCCCCCACATTTTTCTCAAAAAGACAAGAAAAAGCTTGTAGAGAAAAGCTTTTAGTTTTCATGGATAGATAACAATCTATTTTACACTGGTCTAGATTAGATCATGAGAAGGTGTGTGAGAGAAGATGAAGTATATGATATACTCTACGCTTGTCATGATGAGCCTTGTGGAGGTCACTTTGCAACCAAGCGAACAACCCTGAAAATCTTACCAACAAGATATTATTGGCCTACATTACACAAAGATGTAGCCAGTTATATAAAATAATGTTATAAATGTTAGAGGATGGGTCATCCAATGAAATCAGATGAGATGCCACTTAATCTACAAGTAGTAATGACACCCTTTGATAAGTGGGGTATGGACTTCATCGAACCAATAGATCCTCTATCAAATGGAAAATCCTACTCCTGGTATGCACATATTACCTGACAAAGTGGGTGGAAGTGAAAGCAATGCAGAATGCCAGAGATAAGAAAGTAGCCAAATTCTTGTATGAGGAAATTTTTACCAGGTATGGAGTCCTCAGAGAGCTTGTAATGGATCAAGGAGCATAGTTCACATCAAATCTAATAGGTGAGCTAATGAATGAGTATAGTATAAGGCATCACAAGTCTATTCCTTATCATCTACAAGAAAATGGATAGCCAGAGGTGACCAACAGAGAAATAGAGGCCATATGAACAAAGACAATACAATTGCATCGCAAGGATTAGAGTAGTCAATTAATAGAAGTAGTCTAGGCTTACCGTACCACATGGAAGACAACAACAGGGTTCACACCATTTGAATTGGTGTATGACAAAGCAACAATGTTGCCTATAGAATTTGAACACAAAACATTGCACACAACACTTGAGCTAAACATCAATCTTCCTGCAACACAATCAGAATATCTCCTACATCTCAACTCATTGGATGAAATGCGCAAGTCAACATTGTAGAGAACAGAGCTCATCCAAAACCAAAGGAAGAGATGGCATGATTCACATATAAAGAACAAGGAATTCCAAGTAGGAGATTGGGCTCTATTATATGATTCTAGATTCAAGGAGATTCCATGAAAGCTGCAAACTAGATCGCTGGGACCCTATGAAACTCAACTTGTCTTTGCAAATAGAGCAATTCAGCTAACTACACTTGACCTAGTATAATTTAAGCTACTTGTCAATGGACACCACTTGCGTCTATATCACAAGCCTCAAACCAAAGAAGAATTCTTACAACAGTTCAAAATGCAAATTTTAACAGCCCCTCAGGAAACAGTTCTTGCAACAAAAGGTGAAAGTCTTCCTCTTGCAGCATCACCATGACATACTTTCGTGAGCAATCATAATAAAACTTCATTTAATGAGGTATATCTCTTCATTCACTTTTCTCTTTTCTTCTCACCAACTCATCTCATTCCTATTTCTACCACCCACTCAAACACCATGTCACCCACAATTTCTATTTTCAAAAGCTTTCAATAAAATGCCAGGTCAGCAATCTTATGTGGCCGGTGGAATTGACACTCTCATTAGCTCACATTCATGTATGGTAATTAATCACTGGGTACAACTTTCTAACTCCTTACTTACTTTTAGCACATAGGTTTAATTAATTATATATATTACTGCATTAAATGTATAATATAAGCATTAAGCTAGTTTCCCAACCTTGTGCTAAATTTAACAAGTGAGGACACTTGTTCAACTTTCATTGGGGGCAGGGGAAGTGTACTAACATCCAAATGCCATTCCTAAACTACCCTAGTTACATCCCTATCACATCAGTGTTGTACTTAGGTTGCATTCCATTAATTCTTTTAATCCTACACACATTTGTCGTACTTTCAAATTTTGATCTCCTAAGCTTGACATGATTTTAAAAGGACCATAATTAAATTGTGAGGTAACTCACACTTAAGGTATTGATGTTCTCTAAAATTAGTGCCATTATTATTGATCATGTTAACTGCAATGAAGGTAATATAAGTGAAAATATTGGTATTTTCAAGAATAGCAATTGGCATTTCAAGAAGGAATTTGCAGAGAGATCGAAAGCTTAGCAGTGGATTGGAGAGCAGAAAAATTGAAGATTGGGTATTATTAAGATGGGTGGAAAATTACAAAGACATGAACCAGTCGTCCATGGTATTTTTCTAGTGGATGTTGAAGCAGTCCTTAGGTTCAATGCACGTGGCTAGCTTGGTTATTTTCTTCAGTTGGTAGAGTTTAATGAGGAGGTTGCAATAGAATTCATGAGAACTTTTGAAGAGGGACAAGTGACTGTGTGGGGTTTGACAATTGTTTCTACTGAAGAGAGAATTGTAGAAGTTACAAGGTTACTAGCTAGAGGAGAACATTATCCAAACGAGCATGACGCCAGGTCATCTCGAGCTCAATTCTCCAAGCCCGGTTATCCTCCACTAGAAATTACTAAGCAGGGGTGCATGAGATTGTCTCTTCCACAACCATTCCCAGAACTAGCTACACACATTATTAGTAACTTGTGAAGAAAGATTTTCGAACCTACATGCCCATCATTTCAAGTTGCTTAGCTGTATCAGGCATAATATTTAGGTCAATATTTGCAATTTTATTTATAATATGTTATGCATTAGTGCTAAAGAAATGCAAAAGGGAAATGCAAATTCCATAAGCCACCATGCCCTAATCAAGCTTTTGGTTGAAAAGTCTCTTAGAGATTTTTCTCCCATGTCATGGGCAAAATTTGTCCAATTTAAAACTTTGCAACCCCAAATAAATCTTGTGGCCCAACCTTTAGAAGATGCAATAGAATCTTCTGGCCCTACTGAGGAAGTAGCTGTGAAAGAAAAAGAACCAGAATTACCCCCAGAAAATCAATCTCCTGAACCTACTCCAAAAAATAATGTACCCACTTCTTCCTTAAGAAAAGGAAAGAAAAAAGTTGGAAAGGAAATTCCTAACTTAGAAGGAGAAATTTCAAACCCTGCAATTCAAGTAAATAAAAGAAAATGATTGAGTCCTGTAGTGTCTATTCCTGCAGCATCTACTCCTGCAACACATAAACCAAAAAGGTCTCACCAACCTAAAACTATAGTGGTTGAAGAGGCAGCTGTGCGTAGAAGCCCTCACATGAGAGGACACATTTCTCCACCTTCTCCTCAAAACCCAAATGTTCTAGCACCAAAACCTACTGCAGAACCCTCTGTTGAATATATTCTTGATGACTCCCCTATGTAGGAAGAACCCCAACAAATGGAGGAATCTCCTAATGAGCAAGAACCTAGTAGTACCATGCCACAGAATGATCAGGGAATGCCTGAGCTGAACCCTGATGAGAGCATTCCTGTGAATGTTTAATCTACTCCTCCTCAGCATCCTGTGTATTCTAATGTATCCATTATACCCTACTGATCAACATGGTTCACTGACTTCTTTCAGTAGACTACCAAAGAGAAGAAAAAGAAATCTCAGATGCAAGAGTTCCCTTCATCAACAAGTCAGTCTATCCTCTTTCATCTATACAACCATTTTATCTTTCAGAAGACATGGTGGAAGAAGGAAAGAAATCAAATGCAAAGGGATATGTTTAAAAAGGATGAGGAAATTGAATCTCTCAAAGAACAGCAAAAGAAACAAAAATAGCAAATGGATAAGGCCCTAAAACTAGCTAACTAGGTCATTTCTTGTAGACCACCACCTAGGGTATATGATATTTTCCTAAAGGAGCAATTTCTTTTGTTCCAACTTATGATGACAATCAAGGGTATTGATTGTGAACTCAAGTCGGCCCAAGAATTCTATGGTTTGTATCAGACTCTACTATCATGGAAACAAAATCTATTATGTGAGTTCTATTTGCACAATTTTATTATCCCACATGAAACAGAGTGGAATCCTCTGCTCTATATAGGGGACATTCACTTAAGGGCCCTGATGTCATGGATGCATAACGAATCAAACTATGATAGGCAGTTGAACAATTACAGGGATTTAGAAAAATCTGAACCTTTTCCATTAAGGGCTGAGTCACATAATCTTGATGTTCTTTTGAGGGATTGGCTTAATTTGACTTATGGGAGACCAAAGCCTGAAGTCAGAGAGCAAGTCTTTGCATTAAGAGATAAGGTTTATAGGGATTATCAGACATTGCCTAATTTTACAGCCCAAAGAGCTCTTTTAGGGATCAAAAGTCATTGGAACAGATTGCCAAAGGCTTTTAGAAAGGCAGAGCCACACAGTCCCATTAACTTTGAAGAAGCTATCAATAGAGTGACTAAATACATGCAATTGGGGCGATAACCTAGAAGGGAATTATGGATGCCCTTATCCTTCCAACCACCTACAATATTTTGGCCCCTATACGATATTAATACTACTAGGTTGGATCAGTTAGTTGAGGAGCATCAAGGAAATCACTTGGAGCACACAAGGGGGTTTTACTACACTTTCAGAAGTGGAAAGAAAGGGGAGACCACTATCGGAGATTTCAGGACCATAGCCAGGAAATACAATGCTTGAGGACAATCATTTTGTTAGTAGGGGGTAGATGATGAGTCCAATTATTGCCTCAATTTTTTTATAATCTTCATATCTTGTTGATACTTTGACAAAAATTTTCCAAGACATTTATGACTTATACTTATGTGAACTTATGCTAAGTACAATTAAAATCCACAAAATCTATGGGTATCTTGAGTGATATGTTTTTCTAACTATTATAAATATAATGCAGTACTTCATATAATTATTTCAAGCTGTGTTCTAACATTTAAGGAGTTGAAAATGTTGACTTGCATATGTGTACCGAATGCTACTAACCTTTCAGGTAAACACGAAGTAGTGTGAAGAGTGGCGCAACACCATTAAGGAAGGAGCGTTAGAAGACCAACCATGGTGGGAGAATCTAGCTCAATTCTGATGGATATGTCATGCTTTGAAGGAGCTACTATTGTAGAGAATATAGGAAACTTGTCCTGCTATATTTCCTCAAAACTATTATTCTGTTGTCAACAGTAATTGTATTATGTTGTGGTTGTTTTATCTCCTTCATATTTGGCGAGGTTTAATGAGACTTTTTTGTTATGTTTTCAATAAGCGTCAATCCTTGATATAAAGGGATTTTGACTGATTTAGTAGGTAATGAGTAAAGATAGAATTATGTATTCCATATAGTGGAAGTTTCTTTGTTTTGTTCTTCATGAGTTATTCAACTGTTATGTAACCAGTTAAGAAAGATTTAATGGAAGAGTGATTTGGATTATTTCTTTTGTTGAGTAGTTATCAGAAGCCAACCAAGGGGTCCCACTTGGCAGGTGGATTAGATTAAGTTAGAATAGATTTGCTTCCTATACTTGTCCTATTTTCAAATAGAGTTATTGTTTTACGCCTCCAGCATTGTCACTATGGTTGTTCCTACAACATTTGAAGAAATGGGTATAGTGAATGTTTTGAGTTGTTAGACAGGCTTAGATTCATTTCATAATTTTTCTATAGCAATTCCATTTAATAGTCAAGTGTGTTTACTTTCCTGCATTAGTAGCATAGATTCCTTTTATGCATTTTATCTTCCTGCAGCATAGGTGTTATGAATCTTAGAGCAAATTAGTGCACAAACTGTGCTATCCATTTTCAAGTCTACATCCCTGGGTTGACAATCTAAATGCATTTCATGATGGGGAAAGTAATCTTTAATGATCATATCAATCCTAAGAGAGACAATGGCATGATTATAATTACCTATTGTGAGACTGTTCAACTAGAAAACCCTTCTCAAATCTCAAGAGGAAACAATTTTTAATTCTTCAAATGAATAATGGATACCTTCTCAACTCACACCAAGCCTTTTTATTTCTTCCAAGTCCAAAATCGCACCAAAAAGAAAGCTTGTGATTTTCTCCATATAATTCACTTTTAATGTAATAAACATTAAAATAACATTTAATTAATTAATTTGGACTTAGGACACATGCCCATAAATTAATATATAAACTTGACCCCTTTTATGAAGCCTAAACCCATCACTTAAGTGATGTAATATAAATTTATATTATAACTTAATATTAAATCGTTATTCCTTCATCAAACACTTAGCCACTGAAAATGCAATAACTCCCTTGATATTGTGAATCTGGCTAAACCGTCTGAAATCGAAGTTGGTGAAATAATTCTCCATGTGACCAAAATGCATTCCTAAAAATAGTTGAGGTCCATCTCTATGGCTAAAAAATAAACCCAAATATAGAAACCTTTGCTAAAATAGAAAAATCCACATAACTAAGCCAAAAAAAATCTCTTAAGTCAACTGAAAATATTGACCTCTGCCAATACTAAACCATCAGAAAGCTATACCTTCATTATGCCTTAAAAAACCCCCTATCCATGCCTCCTATCCTACGAGGGTCCATTGATAGGCTAATCACTTACTAGCATGATGTTGCTAGCTAGAAGGGGACATCACACACCCAGTGGAACCCACTTCTAGTGTCATTTTATTATTCATCTCATCTATTTTATCTTGCAAAACTAGAAAAATACTAATGTTTTATGTTGTTTTAGTGTGTTGCAAGGTTTTATTAGTTTTTTGTAGGTTGGAGGAAGAAAGAAGAAGTATTTGCACTGGCATTCCCACTCTCAAAATTCAAACAACAACAAAAACATCATCCAATGGGATCTCTTGTATGGTCGATAGGATCATGACCTAAACTGACAGGATCGTGTTCCCACAGAAACTTACCTCTCTATCTTTTTTCCCTTCTTCTCTGTCTTCTTTCATATCCTGACAGTTGGTGAGATTGAATCATAAACCTATGGGATCATGTTCTCGCACAATAACGCTTTTGATCTTTTTTCTACATTTTGTGTCCATTTGTAATTTCGAGAGTCCATGGGATCATTGTTTGACTCAGTGGAATCGACTATTGACCTTGCGGGATCAAGCAAGTATGGAACCTATTTATTTATTGTTAGGCATTTTTCATTATTCTTTTTTATTCTGACAAATCCACAAGATTTCATGTACAATGCACAAGATCATAGTTACATAGTCTGTATTTTTGGTGTATGTGCAAACCTATGGGATTGAAGGGTTTGCTTGCGGGATCGTGAATTAAATTTAAAAAAATTCACATATTGTCATTTGGTGCACTAAAAAGAATAGTGAATGCATACACAACACCTCATCTTTTCAATTTTGGGTTAAAATGAACAAGGGATACAATCAATGAATCAACTTTCACACTTCAAGTTTTGGTTTAAAAAGAATTGACACAAACTCTTGAATGCCTAAAGTTAATGAAAAATGTAATGAAACATTTTGATTTGGGTCTAAATTGAAATCACACAATTCTTGAATGCTAAAGGAAAGTAGCACTTTATTTTTTTCTTGCAAAAATCAAATTCTCCTTTGTGCTCAAAAAGAGCCTTGCATGCTACAAACAAGTGTTTGATGTTCTAGGATGGAAAACACTTAGCCTAATCTAGGTTCAATTTGGAATAAATTCTTCTTGGTGTGTTTGAAGGTGTGTTTTTCAACACTTCCTTAGAGCTTTCATTTATTGAAAAATCCTTGTTAAAGTAGGTGATGTAAGAAAAATTAGTTTGTATATGTATCCTCTCTCCTTGCCTTCGTGGAACTTGGGTGAAGAGAAAGATCAACTTAATTGGTTTTGCTTCTAGCAAGGCCTATCTAGAGAGAAGCACTTCCTCTTTAGAGAAGGACCTCAAACTGGTAATTCCCCGATTAGTATATAAACAAGGTGTTAAGAAAATTATCACCTTATCCTCTCAAGCTTGAGCGATGCATGTTGATGGTAGTCTGAGGTAGGTGAATATCCCTATGATTTTGGAATGGTCAACTAGGCTCTTAAGTGAGTCACATGAGTACAAACCGATTGGGAGGATGCCACAGATCTTACTAGATACTATTAATTTAGAGGCCCACCTGATCTACCCCTGAAGGCTTGATAATCTTTGTACGAGGAAGATGGTAACCTCTCCAAGACACTCACCATATCATGTCATCCTTGAGCATTTGGAGTCGGCTATTCTCCCAATCTAGCAACAAATCCTAGGTTGTGTGCATGACATTTCAGAAAATGGAGAATTTCTCAAAGTCATTCCTTGCAAAGGAATTCAACTGAAAAAAATATTCTAGTTTATCTTTTAGGTTGTCCATATTATTTCATTCTCATTCAATCTTAATGATAATAGTGATGCAACTATGTTGGAGATCCCCTACTAGATATTCTTGACTACCTTCTTCAATTCAGTGAATTCCTCATTGAAATGTTCAAATATTTCCTTCGTCATGATCACTACATTATACCATTAGGAAAATTCATATGACTCTCCTTCCTTGACAAATATACCATCAACCAACATCTTCCTAAGAGTCTCCATTAAATCTTGCAAGTATGAGATCACCTCATCTTGATAAATACTTTCATTCTTTCCATGATTCATCCATGTAATGTATCCTAGAAAGGATGGACAATTTCATATCATGAATTTGCACCAAGTCCTCAATGTACATGTATGCCTCATTTCAGATGCCTTCTACCCAAGATTCCACATTCTAAGAATTCTATCTAATTCTTTCAATATCCTCTACTGACTCAGTTGGAAGAACTATAGGAGGACCAAAGGCTTGGCTCTCTTCTCTCATGGGATGAGATAGGTTGTTCAAATATTCACACAAGGACCTATTCTTTCCTTTCAATTTATGATATTTCCCTTCTTATTTATTTATCTTTTATTTCAAAGCCTGTGTAGAATCCTCAAACTCTTCAGTAACCTATTTTTGAGAAGCATGTTCCAAATTGAACTCTGTCACATTGTATTCATCCATAATAATTTGATCTTTTTCTTTATCAACTGTAGGCACCACAAATTATATAGTTCTGGATCTAGACTCTCCTCTAATGACCTTTGTAAACTTATTGGTCTTTCATTTCTCTTCTAGTTTTTTGACTCGATTCATAATTTCCTACAACTTGAAATTTGGATCAAATTCTTTCTCTTGACTTCTCTGTAACCTTTTACTTAACTAATTTGGAATGAAAACATTCTGACCATCTTAAACTAGAAACCACTTTTGCCTTTGTATTGCCCTTACATCAATCCCTTCTTCAGATATAGGAATTTTTTTCATTATCTTAGGAACCACCATCTCTATAATAGGAATTTATGCCTCTACTACAATAATTTTTGCATTTGCTACAAAAACCTCTATCTCCATCATTTCTTGCTCTAAATAGTGACAAGAATTTCCTTAGTGGCAAAATATTTTTCTCTATTTCTTCCTTGGGTGAACTCCTAATAGGAATTGATGTTTTCTCTGTCTTACACCGTCTTGTTCATTTGATCTTCAAGTTCTATCCTCATTATTCTTATTTCTACCTATCCTCTAATGAAATAATAGATATCTCCTATAAACTCAGAGTCCAAATAGGTGATGATGGAGTAGTCACCAACCTTTGCCTTTTCTAATGGGGTTCTTCAATGTGAATTTTTTACCTACTTCTTGGTTTCACTTCCTGAGTAATACTCTTTCCTCCTTCTACAATTATCCCTCCTAAGGGCTTCTTTGGTCTCTCATACTGTAATAGCTGATGACCACTTAGTTTATATGTCAAGCTATCCTTTAGTATCCTTCACCTACTGATTTGTCACTCAAACCACCATTTCATGAATTCTAGAATTGTAGACAATGCATTGATGTCTGATACTTCCTTCTTGGACCAATCATATGGATGGATGATATTTATTTGCCAAGTTATATACATTTTGGATTATATTCATATCCTTTTTCCATTTGATCAGGAACCCAAAGGATCTTGCATGCTCTAATCATATTGAGTGACAACTTGAGATACATCCTCTTTCTGATTTTATTTTCATCTACAGCATTGGTCTAGAAATCCTTAAGGTGTTGTACAATAGAAAATGGTGAGAAATTCTAGGAATGTAGATCACTCAAAAAAAAATATTATACATTATGGGAAATTCTCTCCCAAAGGCTCACCCTCAAATAAATTAGATTAGCACAACCTAAAAAAGATGAAGGGGTACTAATGCAAGATCTAAGTAAGAGTGGGGAATTAGTGTTCCTTTCCTTTAATGGATAAAGAATGTGTGATAGGATATGTAAATATATGAAAGGAAATTGATGCTACGATAAAAGAAATTACAACTAACATGATATGATATTAGTTCCAATGCATAAAAGTAAGTGCAAAGAGACAATAGAAAGAATGGACTTACCTTGAAGAGAGAGGAGGAAAATGGACATTTAGATCTGATTTTGACTATCACAGATATTTTGGAATCAAGTAAAACTATGGATTTGGGCTTCTGATGCATGTAACTGCTTTATATGAAAATATCATCTCCAAAAGACAAGGTTGACCTGGATGAGCTAGTCTAAGACGATGTTCCAAGATTTTGACCTAGTCTCTATAGCTCCAAATCTGATGAAAATTACAGAGGTCCTATAACTGGTTTTGTTATTCCTGAATCTAGATCTAATATTCTTGAATCTGGATTTGAAACTCTGCAACATGTTTCAACACACATAAAGGAAGGGGAAAAGGTTGTGGGAAGGGGCTTTCCTTGGTTAAGCCCCTGTATAGGAATCAACCTTGAAATTGAATTGAAATTTATTAAGTAATGTAAATAAGATAAATATAAGTATTCACCTTGCATGAAAAACCCTCATGGATGGATGTTAGGATCCAATAAACCCATGAAGATGCTCATATTTGTAGATCTTGGAATGAATGTAGAATCAAGGATGTCTTCATTGATGCATAGATCTATGAATCACCAACCCTAGATCTAGAATGTTGATATGCTTGATAGCCTCAATGGAGAAGGAGAAGAACAAAGAATGGATGTGTGGATCTTCTTACTTGATTGATAATTCCTCTACTTTTCCTCTATGGGAGAGAAAATTGCATCAATTACAGAAGATTGTCCTTTTTGTCTTTATTTTCTAGGTTCAATTGTGTGATAATTTTTTAGCAATTTAGAAGATTTCCCTTTCTTGGATGAATCTTGATGAAGTGGAGACTTGGATATATTGAATTAGATGCTTGCCTTCAAATCTTAAATCCAAATCCTCAATTGTGCAACTTGAACACTTGAACTTTCTCTTGAAATCACCAAATAGCTTAAATGTAATGTTGTATACTATGAATGTCAAAATGAGAGGCTTTGATGTCCTTTAATACTCATTTCAAGATTCAATATTTCATAGGATGACATCAATTAAAGATCTAGAAGAAACACCCACACATTGGACATGGAGACCACTTAGGTACAAATCTCTAGGACAAGGCTAACCTGGATGGTCTTGTCCAGGAGAAGGCTAACTTGCCTGTTAGGGATTTTTCTTGTAGGGTCAAACTTGGCAAATTATGGGCTTGATTCTTAGTTAAAAGGGGCTCCAAGTTTACAAGAAAAGCCTAATTGATGAGGATTGGATAAGATCCTCCTTTTGCTTCGAGCTCCACAGGATTCAAGCGGGTATTGCCTATGAATAGGTTACTATGTTTCAAGTAAGCTTTTGATTAGTGGATTTGGTCTTCACTATCATGCTATTTAGGCTTCAAATCACTTCAACAAAAGATCACTCTGTAGATAGCTGAGAATCTCCTAATGCAGAGCTTGACAATAGAAACTATAAATGTAATAGCATTGACAATGGAAATAAGGACATAAATCCTTCTTTTTATGAGTTCAACTCAAGGAAGGTTAACCTCTGATTCTCTCTCCAAGGAATCAACAATCTGAACTATATCACCAGGATACAGTCCCTTCACAATAGGCATAAACTAAAGAAAATGAAAGATACTGGTAATGATAAATTTTGTTTTGATGACAAAAAAATAACTACACAACAAACATCTAGCCAGTGCCTATTCCATTGGGCAAATAGTTACTGTATGTAAATCCACATGAAGAGATCAAAACAAATACAGTGAAATGCCTTGTAGATCACTTGCAGTTTGAAAAGAGTGCCTTACAAACCATTCTGTCACTCCTATACTGTTATCATCAAAATCCTAATAATCATGTTCACTCTTTGAGACTATTCATGAAAATTTAATTCTTTCCTTGAAAGAAACTCATAAATAATCAGACAAGCTGCCTTGCAACTGGTATGTTCTACATGCCTGACAAATAAAAGCATACAAGAGTATAACAGAAAAAATGAGGAGACAACAACAGTATTTGAGAGAAACTGCAATGTATTTCTTTGAAAATAATCTCATTTCAATGCACATAGAAATTAAAGTTCAGGAGCCCAGACACAGGAAAGAAAGATCCGTTCTGTAGAAAAGATATTCAACATTCATCATCAAGGGACATGCTCACAATAGAGCAGTCACAAGAACCCTCCAAGAAAAGGAGAAAGAACCCTCAACATAGAGAAGAGAAGAAGATAAATAGAAGAAGAAGAAACCCTAAAATCTTTGCTTGATCAACACCTGTCTACTTGCAATCTAATCTCACTGTCTTCTTTCCACTTAAAAAGATCTTCTCGAGCCCCTCAAAATCTGATAACATTCCTTGCTTGCACAAAATCTACTCATCTACTAGAAGTTTGATTCATTCTGTCCTTTATTTTTTGCAAAAGACAAGACATTCCTTCTGCCAGACATGCCAAATAAAAAATGCACGGAGAAAAATCTCTGCAAAATTTATCCCCGGATGCAAATACCTTTACTACTCTCATCTACTTGATTTGATCAGATTTTACCGACCGCCATCATCTCCGTCATCTTCTGGCATTTTTGGAAACATATAATACTGCCATATTTGGCCCAAAAATGGATCTGCAACATTAAAAACTCTGAGCAGCTTCTTGGCATGAAAAAAAATTGAACTCTCAAAGTTTGAACTTTATGATTTTTAAAATCTTTTATTTCTAACTTTTTTCCATAAACTTCACCAGATTTCACCACTTGTCATCCTCTAATTCGCTGCTCAGACTAACTCACTTCTAACCTCAATTCATTTGGAGATTTGGAGATTGCTTCAATCTCCAAATCTCTGAAACTTGCTCTTAACTGCGGTTTCATCTTGAAACCTGGAGAAACCTCTTAGTCTCTAAGTCTCTAGATGACCTCCATAACTGCGGTTAAAACAAGAGACTCTGAAATAAGCCTTAGTCTCCAAATCTCATGACCCTCATTTGGCGACCTGGCGACAAATGCTAGTCTCACAATCTCTAAATCCTTTGCCTCTAACTGTTAGCATTAAGAGACCTGGCGACTGTGGCTAGTCTCTAAGTCACGGTGGTTAACTCCACTAACCGCAATCATCTCACGATCTTGCGACCTCCTTTGTCTCACAATCTCTAGACTTTTTCGCTAACTGCCATCTTTCACGAGATTGGGCGACTAACCATCAACTCCTGGTCACACAAACTTCATCTAACCGCCGGATTTCCCATGCAACTCAGCGACTGCATTCCACATGTCCTCTTCTGCAAAATTTGTTTTGGGCCCGCTAACACAAAAACTGAGGCGGGCACATGAGCTTACACAGGCATAGCTTCCTCCATTTTGATTTACATTATATGTTTGTGTTTTTGGTTATATATATCTCAAATGCCCTTTGCGGCATGCATGTGGGATAAATACCTGGGAGTTTTTAAAGGCCTTTTTTAAAAATAAGGTGTAGCACCTAGCTGGCACATGCCCCTAGGCAGGTCCACAAGGCTGAGGTAGCCACATAGCATCTCCTTACACTCGCTTTACATACCACTTGAGTGGACATGTATAAAAACACAATGAAGCCATAAACACTGGTGCATGTGGGATTTAAAGAAAATACAATGCACAACCCATTTTGTGTTTGTGTTTTACGTATGAGCTTTTAACAAGTTCATGAGGCCCCGAAAGTATGAGCCACCTCTTAATACCTGTGAGTGACTCCTTTGAATATCATATAACATACCCGTGCTTACGCAGGTCCTCCATTTTTGTATTCGGATGGCTCTTTCTCCTCCTCCGTAAGGCATTTTGCTATTTACGCGAGTGCCCCTACATAGGTTGCTCACCTTAGTCTCAAATTTCAGCCCCTGTCCATTAGTGTTATGCAAGACACCAAACTACAAATTCTTAGGCCTCTCCCCCTTTGCTTTGCGTAAGCATCCTGTTTGGTTGGCCTATTTATAATGCGTGAGGCCTCTCCATTGTAGGGCATTATATGGAATGCACCTCCTCTTCCATATGATTGGCTGGCTTCATTCTAAACACAAGGCCTCCAATCTATTAAAACAAACATGCCCCTCCATTCTGAGCATGGGTTTCATGTTACCACATTGGCTGGCAAAGCACTGTATTGCGCAGGCTTTGCAAACACTCAAAGTCCCCACTGCATATGCATGAGGCCCCTATATTGATGCTGGCCTCCCTCTTGTGTTATGCTGGCAGCTTCCTATCTTTAAATGCACATGAGGCCTCTAGTTTGTGTTGCCTAGCATGTCCCCCCTTCAACAGCGTGGACACCTCTGAGTATGAGCTAGCAACCCCATTTAAAATGTGAGCAACCCTCTCAAATTCTTATACAAATAGCAGATTTGAAACGAGTCACCATCTACCATGCCTTGCGCAAGTCCAATTCGCATATGTTATCCATTTTCAAACATGCCTCACGCAAGCTATGTGTGAGCCTTCACTTGATATTGCATAAAGCATGCAATGCTTTTAACATGTGTTATCAGCCTCTTTCCCAACCAAAAACATTATTATAAAAATGCACATCAGCTTGTTGTTTGACAATTTTTTTTAGACAGGGACAAACACTCTATTCTGAGATGAGCAACACCTGCAATTCCAAACTTTCTCTATTATGTCAAATACCATTCTATTTTTTTGGACACCCATAACAGAATTTGAATAAGCAACAAACCCACAAGGTGCCTCACATCTTTCACAAGCAACTAGATATACTTCATTTTCAGATTTGACAATTCCAAATTGTTGGGTCAGAGCTCTCCTGCACCTCAATCATTTGCAAAGGAGGTGCCACACAATTATTAGCCATACTCCAACAATAAATGGCTAACTAAGGAGCATAAGAGCATAACAAACCTACAAGGGTGCCATAAACAGGGCTATTTTGAAACATGATAGCCAGAGCACTTGCCCCTGGCATAACCTTTTACCCGAAGACCACGAAATGATGCAGTTGCAAGAAGCTGAAAAGCAATACCATCATTGAGCTTTGGGTGATGTTCATACGAATAAGTCAGTGTCATGGTAATTGTCTCTCAAATGTCACTTTCTTCATCAATTTGCAATGTAACTACTGGAACACCGGCTTCCCTCCATAGGCCTTGAAGCACAACACTTGATTTGGAATTGCAATGTACAAGGAAGGAGGAAACACCATGAAACCTATGGTGTGTTCCTATTTTATTTCCTTTAGCATTAGTCATGTCTGACTTTTGATGCTTAATACTTAGATTTCATAAAATTATTATCCCGACATTCCACTTCCATGAATAAGAGCCTTTAGTATAGCAAAGTGAAGTATGAGCGGTCCTAATTCAAACTTCTTTAGCCTGAAAAAGGATCACTTGAATTGTATGAACTTCATTATCCGGTCTTCATCAATTTGTGCAATTAGATCCTTTGTTTGATTGCAAGATTTCTACTTCATCAAGAAACTCATTAGATCTTCTAAATTGAAATATTTAAACTTTAATAATAAACGTTGTATCTTTGAGATCGTGGTTTGAAATTCTTCATTTTGAAACCAACTTTCACCTTCCTTTCACCAGGACATGATCTAGTATGCATTTGGATCACAAGATCTTGAAATGGTGGCTATTTAAAATAACTAATTATAATCTTGCAAACTGATCCATTAACATCAACTGGCCCCTAGAGCTGGGCTTAAAAACTGACAAAAATCACTTGACCCGGCCCCGCCACTGAACATGCATGAACTTTGATCCACATTCTAATACTCCACAGAACGGCACTACATGAATGCAACCGGATCAAAAGATATTAATATGTAAACTTGCCGAGTTCAAATTATTCCTGCAACAAACTTGTCAGAAAATGATTTTAATCACCGTAATTGATTTTTAAAGGTAGACAAATGGATTGGTAGGGGGCTCAAATTGGGACTGGGGTCAGTACTCCAACTTTGCAAGACAATGCAAAAATAATTTCATCAAAAGAGTCAACTAGTCAAAAGTTATTCATTGGCAAAGTAGGGCATTTGGATTTCTGGGAAAACACACTCTGCAGAACTAAACACATTTTGCGAAAATAGCAAATGGAATGAGCTTGGAAACTTGGTCAAATGGATTCGGCACGGTTCCAGATTTGGCATGGTGGGAGTAAAACATAATTGCAACATGACCCAATCATTAGCTTTCTCATTGGATCACACAGGTGTCTTTTACTCACTGTCAAATATAGCCCATAAAACTTTTGAACTTCTGGGTTTCAGCAAAACAGTGAAAACTGGAAATGGATTTGGCTTTGAAAAGTACTGAAACAGATTCACCAGGGGCTAAAAATGGACAGGCCAGAAGAGGAATATGCCTACAATATATATCTATCATTAATTCTTCTTGAATAATCACTGGGCATCAGATAAAACTTGACAAATAGGGCTTCCGAGAATTGTTGAGCAAGTGCATTATGCAATTATGAGAAAACACGTTCGGAAGGGGAAACACAAGACCTATCAAAACTTGTCACTATGACCTAAAATTAGGAACATAGGTCAACTGAAGTGCACTAAAGATGCCCCCACTCTTGGATTTGCATGACACTCATTACAATTCAAGTTATTCAACCCTCAATTGGCCCTTCCCGGTGAATTTCACACTTAGCAATTTTTTGACTTAGAGACCTCCTAGAAACGAACTGATGCAAACCCATTTCAATACCCGAACTGAAGGCTCAAAGTGACTCAATGGGACATATGCAAGGTTTAGAACATTTAATTCTGATGATAGGACCTAAAAACCACCCGATCCATATATACACTTTTAGACCAAATAGAGCACTTGACAAGCAATTAACATGGTACTCAAAAATCCATGTTGCATTTTTTCATCCCAATAGTGGCTCTGACTGTGGACGTGTGCCCCATGCGGGCATGCAGAGAACTTCAAAATCTCATGGTAGAAGCAGACCACCCCGGAATCAAATCAAACTTTCTCTCTTTCTTCTCTTTTCACCTTTTCCCTCAACACCTCTTCTCAAAAAATGGGAACCTCAACTGAAAGCAAGCACACCACACAACTAAAAGGGAAAGTGACTGTACAATATGTACATTATTTACAACAGACCCTAGACCTCAAAACTGAAGTCATATCTTACCTCTGTCAAATAAATGATTCTAATCTCCATAGAATGGAGATAAAATGATATTACATCTCCCATCCAGTCTGTCAAAAAAAATGTGGTTTATCTTCAGCATATTATGGATAAAAGGATCAACACACTCACCATCATCTAGTAAGACCAGTCCATCAGGGTGCCATAAATAATGATTACGTTGTGATATCAAAGCATCACACTCCTTATTTTCAACATCATGCTAAAAAATGAAACACATCAACTCACCTTTATGGCTAGAAATATCAACAATCTGATCATTAGATTGCACAAAAAGAATAATCCATTTCTATCTCATCATTTTGAAAACTAGCATGGAACCTCTCAAGACAAAAATCTAACTGCATAAAACTAGGAATAACTTGTTGATCACTAACCATATTTGCATCTTCTAGGAAAGCATAAGCATTTTCAGTGACTCAATCCTTAATCATTTGTGAATCTGAGACGATATATTCAAATTTTCCACATTCTCCAGCATCAACAAGTAGGCAAAAATCATAGACAATAGGTTCTTGAAAATCAGAACATTCACTAGTACACTCATCAGTAGATTCATCAAATATAACATTATCAAAATCATCATAATGACATGCACTTTCATATTGTTGCTCTTTTAACTCAAATTTGGGGGAAGGGAAACTAGTAAATGTTTCACACATCATGCCATTACTTGAATCATCTTCATCAAAACTTATATCAACCGAGCATGGGAAATTTGAAACAAACTGGGGAGCATACCTCTAAAACTCAGCTTCCAAGAGCTCTGAAATTTTCTCACTACTTAGTGAGCATTGAACTTCACATCCCATCTCTTTGGTCTCACAAGTGATGCTGCAAAAATCTTCCTTAATTGAAACAAGGGCTGCAAACTCCTGGCCTATATTATTTTGGGCAAAAGAATCAACATAGTCACTCTCATCTGCAAAATAATCACTCTCTTACTGATCACAAGACTCATCCTTACTCTGAGAATAGAGGTCTGTTCTACTATGCTAATAATAAAACAAATCTTTGAATCCAATGGAACCATCCACAACTAGATTCTCATCTTTGACATCTTGATATCTATCTACTTCACTATTAGCATCATAGTCATCATTTTCATCACAGATAGAGTTAGCATCACTAATATTTTTAGATCTATATTCTTCAAACTCATTTATCCATTTTTTGACAAGTTCAATGCCTTCCTCTTTACACTGTGCAGACCATTTTACTGACTCAGGCATATAGAGTTTTAAGAATAAATGAAAATATGCAGAGTCCTGGAGTTCCATCCCTTCCGGCAACTCATCATATGCATTGGAAAACTTTTTATAAAATACATATATGGATTCTTCACTTATTTCTCCTACATGTCTTTTCAAAAACAACATGGCTTGGTCATGTATTTTCTGACTTAACAATGCAATATCCTCTTGAATTTCTTCAAGATCTACTGAACAACTTTCAGATATAGACAACATATCCTGATCTATTGGATCTGAAATCTCCATTGCATTATTTATCAACAACACATCTTCTTTATTCACAAAGATTTTTATCCGATTATGCAATCACTTCTCATAAAATCATACCATACTTTTGAATTTGATGATTTGAAAAATGTGAAACCAGAGGTATGACCAAAGACTTCAAATCTTTATTCCTTCTTTTAGTGACTTCTTCACTTAGCAAGGAAACAATTTAGTTCATAAAATTTTGAGGAATACCTGGATAGATTCTTTTTGTTGCTGTCCCTCTCAACTTCTTTCTATTTTTGTCTTCCACCACTAAATCTTTTGAGCATCTAGCATAGCCTTGCTGCAAGCATTTCCAACTGATCATAAACTTTTTTTCAACTAAGTGCACACTGGAGCAGAGATCTTTTAGAGTCGCCACCCACTACTATGAGAATGTATAGAACTTGGGTTTTAACAAAGACAATAGACTTTCAGCAAGTCAATGGGATTTGACACATTTCTTTCACTAAGAAGATACTCAGAATCACCTTAATCAACAACAAAAACCAGTCTGGTAAATATGATCTGAAGGACTTTCAGATTTACAAAGATTTTATAACTCTTTCCTCAACTGGATATGGCAGACAACTAGATTTATTAAACAAATAGGCCATGAGTTAAGCTCAACTTGGAACCTATGTTAGTCAAGATTTACTCAACATATCCCCAGTAGAGTCGCCAATTTGTTAGGGATTTTTCTTGTAGGGTCAAACTTGGCAAATTATGGGCTTGATTCTTAGTTAAAAGGGGCTCCAAGTTTGCAAGAGAAGCCTAATTGATGAGGATTGGATAAGATCCTCCTTCTGCTTCAAGCTCCACAGGACTCAGGCGGGTATTGCCTATGAATAGGTTACTATGTTTCAAGTAAGCTTTTGATTAGTGGATTTGGTCTTCACTGTCATGCTATTTAGGCTTCAGATCACTTCAACAAAAGATCACTCTGTAGACAGTTGAGAATCTCCTGATACAGAGCTTGACAATAGAAACTATAAATGTAATAGCATTGACAATGGAAATAAGGACATAAATCCTTCTTCTTTTTATGAGTTCAACTCAAGGAAGGATAACCTTTGATTCTCTCTCCAAGGAATCAACAATCTGAACTATATCACCAGGATACAGTCCCTTCACAATAGGCATAAACTAAAGAAAATGAAAGATACTGGTAATGATAAATTTTGTTTTGATGACAGAAAAATAACTACACAACAGACATCTAGCCAATGCCTATTCCATTGGGCAAATAGTTACTATATGTAAATTCACAGGAAGAGATCAAAACAAATACAGTGAAATGCCTTGCAAATCACTTGCAGTTTGAAAAGAGTGCCTTACAAACCATTCTGTCACTCCTATACTATTATCATCAAAATCCTAATAATCATGTTCACTCTCTGAGACTATTCATGAAAATTTAATTCTTTCCTTGAAAGAAACTCATAAATAATCAGACAAGCTACCTTGCAGCTGGTATGTTCTACATGCCTGACAAATAAAAGCATACAAGAGTATAACATAAAAAATGAGGAGACAACAATAGAATTTGAGAGAAACTGCAATGTATTTCTTTGAAAATAATCTTATTTCAATGCACACAGAAATTAAAGTTCAGGAGCCCAGACACAGGAAAGAAAGATCCATTCTGTAGAAAAGATATTCAACATTCATCATCAAGGGACATGCTCACAATAGAGCAGTCACAGGAACCCTCCAAGAATAGGAGAAAGAACCCTCAACATAGAGAAGAGAAGAAGATAAATAGAAGAAGAAGAAACCCTAAAATCTTTGCTTGATCAACACCTGTCTGCTTGCAATCTGATCTCATTGTCTTCTCTCCTCTGAAAAGATCTTCTCGAGCCCCTCAAAATCTGATAACATTCCTTGCTTGCACAAAATATGCTCATCTACTAGAAGTTTGATTCATTCTGTCCTTTATTTTCTTCAAAAGACAAGACATTCCTTCTGCAGGACATGCCAAATCAAAAATGCACGGAGAAAAATCTCTGCAAAATCTATCCCCGGATGCAAATGCCTTTACTACTCTCATCTACTTGATCTGATCAGATTTTACCCACTACCATCATCTCCGTCATCTTCTGGCGTTTCCGAAAACATATAATACTGCCATATTTGGACCAAAAATGGATCTGCAACATTAAAAACTCCGAGCAACTTCCTGGCATGAAAAAAATTCGAACTCTCAAAGTTTGAACTTTATGATTTTTAAAATCTTTTATTTCTAACTTTTTTCCATAGACTTCACTAGATTTTACCACTTGTCATCCTCTAACTCACTGCTCAGACTAACTCACTTCTAACCTCAATTCATTTGGAGATCTGGAGACTGCTTCAATCTCCAAATCTCTGAAACTTGCTCTTAACCATGGTTTCATCTTGAAACCTGGAGAAACCTCTTAGTCTCTAAGTCTCTAGATGACCTCCTTAACTGCGATTAAAACAAGAGACTCTGAAATAAGCCTTAGTCTCCAAATCTCATGACCCTCATTTGGCAACCTGGCGACAAATGCTAGTCTCACAATCTCTAAATCCTCTGCCTCTAACTGTTAGCATTAAGAGACCTGGCAACTGCAGCTAGTCTCTAAGTCGTGGTGGTTAACTCCACTAACTGCCATCTTCACACAATCTCCAGACTTTTTCGCTAACCGCCATCTTTCATGAGATTGGGCAACTAACTGTCAACTCCAGGTCACGCAAACTTCATCTAACCGCCGGATTTCTCATTCAACTCAGCGACTGCATTCCACATGTCCTCTTCTGCAAAATTTGTTTTGGGCCCACCGATATGAAAACCCAGGTGGGCGCATGAGCTTACACAAGCAGAGCTTCCTCCATTTCGATTTACATTATATGTTTGTGTTTTTGGTTATATATATCACAAATGCCCTTTGCGGCATGCATGTGGGATAAATACATGGGAGTTTTGAAAGGCTTTTTTTAAAATAAGGTGTAGCACCCACCTAGCGCATGCCCCTAGGTGGGCCCACAAGGCTGAGGCAGCCACATAGCATGTCCTTACACTTGCTTTACATACCACCTGAGTGGACATGTATAAAAACACAATGAAACCATAAACACTAGTGCATGTGGGATTTAAAGAAAATACAATACACAACCCATTTTGCATTTGTGTTTTACTTATGAGCTTTTAACAAGTTCATGAGGCTCCGAACATATGATCTGCCTCTTAATACCTATGAGTGACTCCTTTGAATATCATATAACATACCCGTGCTTACGCAGGTCCTCCATTTTTGTATTCGGATGGCTCTTTCTCCTCCTCCGTAAGGCATTTTTCTATTTACGTGAGTTCCCCTACATAGGTTGCTCACCTTAGTCTCAAATTTCAGCCCCTGTCCATTAGTGTTATGCAAGACACCAAACTACAAATGCTTAGGCCTCTCCCCCTTTGCTTTGCGTAAGCATCCTGTTCGGTTGGCCTATTTATAATGTGTGAGGCCTCTCCATTGCAGGGCATTATATGGAATGCGCCTCCTCTTCCATATGATTTGCTGGCTTCATTCTAAACACAAGGCCCCCAATCTATTAAAACAAACCTGCCCCTCCATTCTGAGCGTGGGTTTCATCTTACCACATTGGCTAGCAAAGCACTGTATTGCACAGGCTTTGCAAACACTCAAAGCCCCCATTGCATATGCATGAGGCCCCTATATTGATGCTGGCCTCCCTCTTGTGTTACGCTGGCAGCTTCCTGTCTTTAAATGCATGTGAGGCCTCCAGTTTGTGTTGCCTGGCATGTCCCCCCTTCAACAGCATGGACACCTCTGAGTATGAGCTGGCAACCCCATTTAAAATGTGAGCAACCCTCTCAAATTCTTATACAAATAGCAGATTTGAAACGAGTCACCATCTACCATGCCTTGCGCAAGTCCAATTCGCATATGTTATCCATTTGCAAACATGCCTCATGCAAGCTATGTGTGAGCCTTCACTTGATATTGCGTAAAGCATGCAATGCTTTTAACATGTGCTGGCAAGCTCTTTCCAAACCAAAAACATTATTATAAAAATGCACATCAGCGTGTTGTCTGACAATTGTTTTTAGACGGGGACAAACACTCCATTTTGAGATGAGAAACACCTGCAATTCCAAACTTGCTCTGTTATGTCAAATACCATTCTATTTTGTTGGACACCCACAATAGAATTTGAATAAGCAACAAACCCACAAGGTGCCTCACATCTTTCACAAGCAACTAGATATACTTCATTTTCAGATTTGACAATTCCAAATTGTTGGGTCAGAGCTCTCCTGCACCTCAATCATTTGCAAAGGATGTGCCACACAATTATGAGCCATACTCCAAGAATAAATGGCTAACTGAGGAGCATAAGAGCATAGCAAACCTACAATGGTGCCATAAACAGGGCTATTTTGAAACATGATGGCCAGAGCACTTGCCCCTAGCATAGCCTTTTACCCAAAGACCACGAAATGATGCAGTTGCAAGAAGCTAAAAAGAAATACCATCATTGAGCTTTGGGTGATGTTCATATGAATAAGTCAGTGTCATGTTAATTGCCTCTCAAATGTCACTTTCGTCATCAATTTGCAATGTAACTACTGGAACACCGGCTTCCCTCAATAGGCCTTGAAGCACAACACTTGATTTGCAACTGCAATGTACAAGGAGGAAACACCATGAGCCCTATGGTGTGTTCCTATTTTATTTCCTTTAGCATTAGTCATGACTGACTTTGGATGCTTAATACTTAGCTTTCATAAAATTATTATCTCGACATTCCACTTCCATGAATAAGAACCTTTAGTATAGCAAAGTGAATTATGAGCGGTCCGAATTCGAACTTCTTTGGCTTGAAAAAGGATCACTTGAATTGTATGAACTTCATTATCCAGTCTTCATCAATTTGTGCAATTAGATCCTTTGTTTGATTGCAAGATTTCTACTTCATCAAGAAACTCATTAGATCTTCTAAATTGAAATATTTGAACTTTAATAATAAATGTTGTAACCTTGAGATCTTGGTTTGAAATTCTTCATTCTAAAACCAACTTTCACCTTCCTTTCACTAGGACATGATCTAGTATGCATTCGGATCACAAGATCTTGAAATGGTGGCTATTTAAAATAACTAATTATAATCTTGCAAACTGATCCATTAACATCAACTGGCCCCTAGAACTGGGCCTAAAAACTGACAAAAATCACCTGACCCGGCCCCGCCACTAAACATGCATGAACTTTGACCCACATTCTAATACTCCGCAAAATGGCACTTCATGACTGCAACCGGATCAAAAGATATTAATGTGTAAACTTGCCCAGTTCAAATTATTCCTGCAACAAACTTGTCAGAAAATGATTTTAATCATCGTAATTGATTTTTAAAGGCAGACAAATGGATTGGCAAAGGGCTCAAATTGGGATTGGGGTCAGTACTCCAACTTTGAAAGACAACGCAAAAAGAATTTTGTCAAAAGAGTCAACTGGTCAAAAGTTATTCATTGGCAAAGTAGGGCATTTGGATTTCTGGGAAAACACACTGCAGAACTAAACACATTTTGCGAAAATTGCAAATGGAATGAGCTTGGAAACTTGGTCAAATGGATTGGTCATGGTTCCGGATTTGGCACGGGAGTAAAACATGATTGTAACATGACCCAATCATTAGCTTTCTCATCGGATCACACAGGTGTCTTTTACACACTGTCAAATATAGCCCTTAAAACTTCTGAACTTCTGGGTTTCAGCAAAACAGTGAAAACTGGAAATGGATTTGGCTTTGAAAAGTACTGAAACGGATTCACCAGGGGCTAAAAATGGACAGGCCAGAAGAGGAACATGTCTACAATACAGATCTATCATTAATTCTTCTTGACCAATCACTGGGTATCAGATGCAACTTGACAAATAGGGCTTCCGAGAATTGTTGAACAAGTGCATTATGCAATTATGAGAAAACACGTCCGGAAGGGGAAACACAAGACCTATCAAAACTTGTCACTGTGACCTAAAATTAGGAACATAGGTCAACTGAAGTGCACTAAAGATGCCCCCACTCTTGGATTTGCATGACACTCATTACAATTCAAGTTATTCAACCCTCAACTAGCCCTTCTCATTGAATTTCACACTTAGCAATTTTTTGACTTAGAGACCTCCTAGAAATGAACTGATGCAAACCCATTTCAATACCCGAACTGAAGGCTCAAATTGACTCAATGGGATATATTCAAGGTGCAGAACATTTAATTCTGATGATAGGACCTAAAAACCACCCGATCCATATATGCACTTTTAGACCAAATAGAGCACTTGACAAGCAATTAACATGCTACTCAAAAATCCATGTTGCATTTTTTCATCCCAACACTGTCCAACCTTGTCCATATAGTATTTTTTTCAAAGTTTGTCTAGGTCTAGGGGAGTGTGAGAAGTTGCAAAGAAAGAATATGAATGTTGTAGGAATCAAGCATAAAAGACATTCAGACCTCAGAATCAACAAAATGGGGTCTAATAGGTCCTAGAGCCTCCAATTATGGGTGCTAATGCTTTAGGATGATATAGGTACATCTAGTGCTAATATTTCACACATGCTACCACTCTAATTTTTTTGTAAGGATCACAATCTAGCCTTGCCAAAAAAAGTGGTAGTTGATAGAAATGTAGCTCCTTTGATGACCTTTCATCCACCTGTAGACAAGGACACATATCAACTTTGTCTTCTCCTATGGAGATTGGGGATTCAACTCCCAACTTTCTCCTCTTTTGAATTTTTTCATAAATTTCCAATTATTGAGTGACCTCCAGGAAGACCATTTTATCAGTGGAGTACCTCAAGAGTTTATACGGCTATGTAGAGAATCCTTGTACTTTGATGTAGGGGAAGGTAGGGAATTGAATGAACCATGCTCCATACTCCTCAATCAATTTCATTTCCTTAACTAACAATCTCAGGTGCAATCTCTTTTGTAGAGTCCTGACAATGCATTCCAAAAGCATCGAACGTTGACTCTAACAAAATCATTTGTGACATACAATTGCAACTAAGGATAGAATTCATGCACCTTTAAGTGGTGGGAACCACTTCAAATTATTCATTTACATCTAAATCCATCATATTTTTGTCATACGAGACAACATGTAGATGACATAGGAGCTCATATAGAACTTTCCTAAGTGCTCCAAATTCACTGGTTTTTAATTTAGGTTTTCACTAACCATCCTAGCCCAATCCATGTTGTTGAATCCTCTAACCACCTATTCAATGAAATACCACATCCATGCCTTGAACTCATAGGATTGTATAATCCTAAATATTCTACTCAACATCATG
Source organism: Chamaecyparis obtusa (assembly GCA_027943335.1). NCBI lineage: Eukaryota > Viridiplantae > Streptophyta > Pinopsida > Cupressales > Cupressaceae > Chamaecyparis > Chamaecyparis obtusa. The sequence continues at coordinate 2,518,502 of BSBK01001220.1, read as the reverse complement.
ACTAAATCACTATATTCACTCTGGAGATCAAGCCAGACTAGTTGCTTAGGCAATCTGGAATGGTGAGCTTTATTCCTCCCCAACCACTTATTATTTATCATGCTTTCACAATGTTCAATCCTAGGAGTGAAAAATCTAAGTGCCTTCTCCTTCGATTTCAGTACCATTCTCCAGTATGTTGGGGTTCCAAGTGCCTCTGAAATTGTTGGTGGGGAGAGATCTGCTATAACTTTTTCATCTGGATCTCTGATTGATCTATCATTTGGATTATAGTGCGTTGGGTAAAATTGGCTAAAAGAAAACCAATCATAGCCACAATCCCACTCTTTACAATTTGAGTAGCCAAGAGTGTCAGATCATGGTCTTTGCACCCAAATATCCTCCTACTGAACTCATTCATATCTAGAACTCTAAGGTTCGTGTCACCAACATTTGCCCATTTTGATACAATTTTAGATTTAGGATAGAATCCCCTTTGCTCATTCTTGATCAATTGCTTTCTAGTCAAACTTGTTCCTCTTGGTTCCACCAATCCTCTTCTTGCAAAATAGAACTTAAACAGACATAAGAGAGTGCAAAAAATGAAAAAGAAAACCAAATTTCTTCCTTGCAAATATACTTGTCCTTGGAGGAGAGAAATTTCAAAAAATTATTAAATATTCTGCACTCTCTCTCTAGAGAGAGATTTTCTCCCTCCTCCAAAAATCTAGTTCTTGACTTAGTTTTTTTTAACTTACTACAGAATTTGCTTCCTTTGAATTTCATAGCTTCTTTTGACTTTTTTCAACTCAAAATGTGATGTAGGAGCATCTCGGGTCCTTGGAAATCCTGTGTCACCAAAAAGATGTTTGAAGTTTTCTGTGTTGCTCGGTTCCTTCTTTGACCAAGTTGGTTCGGTGTTGCTCGGTTTCCTTTGTTTACTAGTGTTGGTCGGTTATCTCTTTGGCGCTCAGTGAAATTCCTTGGCGCTCGGTGATGCTTTCCTGGCACTCAGTTTCCTTGCTTACTAAGTTGTTTATTTTGGATTTATGTTGAGGCCAACTTGTGCATTTAATTTGGGTCATAGATTTAATGTTGGTATCTATCATTGGGAAGCATGTGGACCTAGATCTGGTCATTCCTTCCATTGATGATGGATCTGAAGGCTGACTTGATTCAGTAGCCTCTTGTATAAATGTAGTTGTTTGGTTAGAGTTTAGGGGTCAGTAAGTTTTGGGAGATAAAAGATAGAAGATAGAAAATTAGAGATTGTTGGCAGATCCTCGCATGTTGGAGGACTTCTGTACTTGATTGTATATCTGGCCTAAACCGGGAAGGCCTTACAGCCCGGCATGTATGAATCAAATTGAAGATAATATATGAAAGTATCTGCATTCTCTCTCTCACTTGTTGTGTTGTTGCTTCCGCGTGTGATCTTTGCAAGGTGGATCTGGTTAGGGTGTGCCTTTGGCCCCTCTCCCTATCCTCCCTTGTGTCAAAATGACTTTGCTTCTCTCTAGAGAAGAATTTTCTCTCTGCATAAGATTTTTTCTCTTTAAAAAATATCATACAACTTATTCAATAACTTCTTGAAACTTCACCAAAATTTTCAAAATCTTCTTCTTAGCTTGTTCTTCAATTCTCAAGTGTGAGAATGAAATAAGGATGACCTTCTTATATATGTATTTAACTAGGAAAATATGCTATAATGGTTGTGGGGTAATTTTAGGCAACAACTTTATTTCTCTTCCAAGTTTCCATTATGGAGAGGATTTTCTTATAGAAAGTGCCACTTGTCATGATTTTTCTCTTGCTTTTTTTAAAAATGCTATCTTGACAAGTCTAATCCATGTTTGTTGGATTTCTTTTCATTTTTCTTGAGTTTTCACAATTAAATATTAGAAAAAACACAATATTTAATCATTTTTCCAAAAATTTAAAAATAGCGATTTATTCTCCATTTTCCAACTTTTGATCAATTTTGTCACTATTATTTTAAAAAATTAAAAATTAAAAATTAAATATAAATCTCAATATTTAGTTAATTTGTACTTTAAATCCAAAAAATTGATTTATTTTCATTTTGTCACTTTTTTATTTGAATTTTTGAAGTAAAATATTATATTCAATTATTTTCCAAGAAGTCCAATACTTTCCAATTTGTGATTTTAACTTGCATTCCCCTTTAAATGAATTTTGAAAATTCATTATTCCCCAGTTTATTCGAATCTCAATTTCCATGAGCTAGAATCATTTGCCACAAAATTTCATAACACGCAACCCATTCCCCATACCTCAATTTGTCACTAAAATGTTGACTTATGATAAAAAAATTTCATATATGAGACAAGCTCCAATAGCGTAATGTTGCTTGATTTTTTTTATCTTATACATTTTGAAATTGTTTTCAAACCTTATTAAATCCCAACCCGAGTGCCCATTGGATACTTAGAAAAAATTCTCATGTTGAAGCTTGACATCAATTTAAAACTCAGACAAATTATACTTTACCACTTTCTAACATTTCAACCCAAACCCTTGAACTCCCTTTTTATATGCATGCAAAGGACCTTTAAATTTCTAGGAATGTTCCTAGTGCAAATTTAGCCCCCTCATGAACCTTTGAACCTTAAGTTATTTTCTTAGTACATAATACAAATGACAAAGCACATGAGAAGTTGGGTGATAGAGTTGCAAACGTTAATTCCTTCCTTAATACACACCACTTAAGGCTCAAAGTGTGATTCATGTTCGATTGAGGATTTTGTAACACTTATTTTCCATCCTAACACTTAAATACACTATGAGCACATTTTGAAGACAACATCTAAACAACAAACTAAAACATATATCTTACCAAAAGGAACACTTCATGTTTTTTTCAAACTCTCTAGTTGGCTATTTAGCCAAGACCCGTTTTGGGTCCTGTTGGGGATTACCTTTCAAACATTCCTTACATTCACCGTGACTACCTTTGAAATGCGCATATGGTCCCCCATCGTGGACTCTTGTTTGTCAAAAAAAAGTTCCCTCGCTTATGCCTAATCGCTGCTGGGCGCGTTTGGAAGTTCCACGGCGGACACTTATTTATAATGTTTCCTTCATTCATCACAATATGCGCTTGGGCGCGAATGTGGACAATAGGCGAATTTTTCTTTGTTTGGAAATTTCCTTCATTCTGTCAAAATCGCTTTGGTGTCCCTTGCGGACTTTTCTTGCAAAGTTCCTTCATGAATTGAATTTCGTGGTGCTTGAATTTAGGGGCATTCCTTCATTGAATCAATTTAGAGCTCTGGGTATTTTGGCCCCCCGCGGTGCTTGTTTTCCCTGCAGCAATTTTGCAGGGTATCAGTGTATTCGCGCCCATGCCAATGGAGGTTCCCGAGCACGTACTGAAGGGTATGATGAATTACAGACATCGGACATCTCCCTGTTTCGTTAGATTTTGACCTTGAAGGTCAATTTTGGGGTCCTCCACAAACTTTGTTTCCTTTAACACATCCCCGATCCTAGAGCAAATGCGCTCTGAGCACACACAGGGAGCACTTGGTGGCTTTGTCTTTGCAGGAAGATTTTGATACATTCCCCTGCTGGTATAAGGGCGGCTTAGACTTGTTGAAGAGTTTTGATGCCCTTTGAATGGAGTCCTTACTATCGCTCGTATTTTCGAAGCGTTAGAGGGAATTCTGTTTTGGGGCAGGTAACATATTTGAATCTTTGAAACCAATGGCTCTGTGGATCGATCATGGTTGTGTGTATACAAACAGAGGATCTTCGATCTTGAATCAATTGCATATGAATGTCCGGTATGTGCCTTCGGGACTTGGAGGTGAGTCATTTGTATCTCAGATTGTGGATGTAGAACCTGTGCTTCCATCCTTCAAGGAGGGAAGTTTTGTGAATATTTTCCATTAATTCCTACTTCCCGGGTTGAGATTTTCTTACTCTCAAACCCCTTTTCACTTTTCTCCATGCTTACTAGTGTCGGGCCCATGCTTACTAGTGTCGGGCTTGACCCATACTTAGTTTTTTTTTCCTTTTTTTTTCTTCTATTCCTTGAACATTTTCGAGTGCATTTGGGCCCTTGTAAGAGACTAGAATTTTTTAGGAATTCTTCAGATAATGCTCATTTTTTCAAATGATTCTCAATTTGAGGCTTTACTTACGTTTGCCATTCCCTTGCACTAAGCAAGCTCTAAGTCCATGGGTAAACAATATTCTTCAATCTTAATTTTGATTTGCACCCTAATTTAGAAACAAATTACTGATTAACTTCTGTCAATAATCTTTTTGAAGGAAAAAAGGTCATCTATGAAATACTCGTTCCTTAGAAGAAATTGGAATCTATTTCATCATCAAATTTATTCAATTTTCAGAACAATAAACTCCTCTCCAGCTCAAATACTTTAACATAAATTAGTGATTTAAAGTCAATCTAACCTTGCATTAAAAAAATATTTGATAGATTATTCAACAATACCAAGAAAATATAACACAATATACAAATAAACTTCAACGAATTTACAGAAAATAAAACAAAGTTATATTAAAACCAATCCACACTTTGAATATTATACAATAATATTTACATCATAACATCAAGACTTTGCCATATACCACCTCATTGTTTGTGTCTCCTTTTTTAGCTTTGGTTCTTTTCTCTTAGTAAACTGGGTCACTAGAAGAAAGACTCTGAAATAGGATATACTTAGAATTACTCAGGGTCTGAAGAATATTATTCTAACAGAAAATAACAATGGGAAGGGAAACAAACAGGTGACACTGGTGCCTAAACATATCAAACATGTAAAGAAGATGGTGAAGTATGTTTTACAGCTTCATGAATGTATTTAAAGGCTTTATGGAAGTTTACAAATCCCATAAACCAAAACTCATAATTATCTACTGTTTGTATTCGTAGATATTTCTCTGCAGGCTTGTCTGGATTCTCACATGGATTCACTGAAATGATTTTCTGTATTGGGATTGAAACCTGCATCCAATGCATGATAAACATATTGCCAGAAATAAAAATAAGTTTAGCAGATATCACAAAAGAGGTGATGTAGTGAATACTGACTCTGTAGTAACTCCAAGCTATTCCTCCAGATGGACTAGCGAAGGTCAGTGAGCGGTCACTGCAGAAAGCAATTTGCTTAGTTGATATGAATAATAATCCTCCAATTGGACCAGTTGATGTTGACAAATGACAAGCACAACCCTTGAGTAACTTCTCTTGCTCATCACAAGAAAACCTCTCCTTGAACAATTTTTCCTTGCCCCCATTTTTAACTATATCTGCTCCTAATGTTAGCTTGCCCTTCACAGTATCAGACATGCTGGGTCCAAGTTTCACTGCAAACAATACATTAGCAGTCACTATTTTTGCATTTAGCTTGTACTAAGATTCATGTAATTTTCATAGTTTATCATGTTAGCTTTCAGCGCTTTTGGATTAGATTGTGTGATTTTTTCATCAACAATATTTTAGATCATTCTGTATGATCTATCATCAGGATGAAAGAAAAGTTAGAGAACAGAACATAGCTACTATTAGTTTCACTATATATCAAGCATTAGCTATTCAATATTTTTTTTTTTAATCTTTCTAATATTTTCAATCCATTCTAAGGGATTTACATTAATATAACAAGATGTTAAAAATATATTATTATATAATAGCATTTTATTTTAATTAATGTATTGATTTATTTATTTTTAAATATAATTTGACCTTTAAAAACATATCTAATTTTTTTTTTTGATCAGTAAAGGCCGAAGCCAAATTTTTGTATTATGCAGAAAGAAAGTATACAGAATCTAACATCTAGTAATCAAAATAATGTTCAAATATGGAGAATATATAATATGGAGCATAAGCTCTCTCCATGAAATACCAGTATCAACCATGAAGAAAGAAAGCTGAAAGCTACTTATCCCTGCCAGTAATAGACGGTTTCAAGCGGTCAACATATCTAATTTTTTACTGACATAATTTTTATGTTCTAAAAGATTTGTTTCTTTGTCAAGTTTAAAATTATAAGTGGGTACATAAGAAAATGGGTTGGTTTTTCATAATTCAAATTTTAATTTAAATCTGAACTAACTTAGTTCAAACTAGTGGTTCTAAATTGTAGATTCTATTTATTAAAATTTCTAGAAAATTACCTCTAAATGATTTCGCATTATAATGAATTCTTCATCCATCTATCATTAGGAAAATTATGCATCTCCTTATTTTTTAAATTAAAAAAACTCAAACCAAAACCCTAATTCTTACACTAGATCACTTTAACATCTATTGCATGGCATTCCACTGCATCCCTTCTTAAGTTCCAACATCATTTCAGTTGCATTTGTTACTTGTTATCTCTCAACCTAAAATCATTGAATTGGTGAATAGAACTTACTGCAATCAGGGACTCGTTGCCATATGAATAAGTTTCAATAGGATTCTTTATCACCACAAAAAAAATTCAATTACAGCTAGATTTCGGTGAAACTTTATATCTGGTAACAATTTTTTTAAGAAAGACAAGATTGAAGCTGCACCAAAACAATAACGAATACAGCTCTAGTTCTAAGCCTACATTCGTTCTAAGATTTATCTCATCTCGTTTAGATTCTGATTCTACATCCAACATATTTTAATTTTAAGTTATTATAAATTACCATTAAAAAAATCAGACATCTTTTATTAACTCTAAAAATCCATTAAATCCATTACTTTTCTTTATTTCCGAGATTTTAAAATCTATAACGTAATCTTTCATAGCTCTAATTAAATTGCATTCCTTATTATATTCATTTATTCTTGTCGAACTCAAATTGTTCCTTTTCAAATATATATAAAACAACTCATTCAAATAAACCAGCAGTTGAATGCAAAGCATGGTATACAATAGGCTACTAAATAGTGGCTGTCTGTAAAGACTTATGGCAGTTAGCTAGTTTTTGATACTATTTAAAAGTCCCAAATATAGGACTAGCTAGGATAGGCTTTGCCACTAAATTCTTCTGTCTAAAAATGGCAATATGTATGGACTTGTCGTAGTAGGCCATGCAGGTTATTTAAAATTCCTCATGGAACTATCACTAAAAATCTACCATCCAAAATTACATATAGACTCAACAAGCTAGGGTTTGCAGAGTCATAATTGTTGGGTCTCATCAGAGTGCGCTATAACATTAATAATAACTTGCTTGGTCTCATATAGACTCAAATCTATAAAAGCTCATGTAATACTATAAATAGTTAGCCTATGTAATCTTAATTATATTATTAGAAATGATTATAAAATTTAAAATATAGATATTGTATATCAGAGTTATTAAGTGTTCTTAAAAGAAAGGTCACAAATTCAAATCATATAAAAAATAAGGTATATACACCTTATTTTAAGTACCACCTACAAGAAATGCTAGAATGTCTCTAGATCTAAAAACAAATCACTTGATATCATGAATTATAAAAGAACCATACAGAAAACATAATTCTGAATCACAAAGAAGACTCATGCTAACTCCCGATAATAACCCTGACTTCCCATCTACTCATAAAAAGATATAAAAGAACTCACATAACAGTAGCTGAACCATTAGAAGTGGCCCTATAAAATTTAGTATTGTCTTTATCGCAGTACCCTTTACCCTTGGATTGCCCATGCCAAGGAAGCATGCTTGAACTACTGAAGCTAGTTACAGGGTTCAGAAAGATCTCCAACCCTTCAGCACAGTAGCCTTTACAACTAGCAAACTCATGAATGCATTCAATAGCCAAGCAAGCATGTTTAAAACACAGAAGTTACTTACAGTGTTCAGCAAGATCTTCAACCCTTTTGCACAATTTGACCGTCATGCCCTTCATTGCTGAATCACCATGAGCTGCAACCATGTAGGCCATAGAACATCAATGGATATAATGAAAATGTAACCATATAATTCTACTCTTCTTACCAGAGTTGGTATTTGGATCTGTAGGAGTAGGCTCCAAAACATATGGGCGTGCCTCCCCCTTGGGCTTTGCAGGAACCCCTACAGGAATGTAAGTCTTTTTGGTCTTGTGGTCTGAGTGTTCTCCTTGGCCTTTTTCATTGAGGTGTTCAACTGACCTTCTTGATCCTTCCTTGTGCTCTGAATGCCCATGGAAATAATCTCCCATTGCACTGTGATATATTGTTGGCCCATGTGATGCATTTTCCGATTGTTGTTGATCCAAACCCATTACTCTCTATTGCCTATAGATCAAGCTCTTTACACAAATAAGAGGGTGGGCTGATAATGAAGAATACAAATGAGGATAATGAAGAATACAAATTTGTGATGAAGATATACATATATACCCATATAACTAATTCTATCCATCAGTGGTATCACACTACATACTTCCCCTAGAAATGATAAAGGAATTTAATTAAATAAATTTTAAGAATAGCTTTCAAGATATTAAAAACTATTTACAAATTCGATACCATGTTTTACATACAAAATCTGTAAGCAGAAGACTGGGTGCTTTAATGGTGTCTTATTGTTGTCTCCCAAAACAAGATGGCAGGCCAGAAGCATAATGATCTGGAATATATAAAGGCCATTATCGACAAAGTGAGAAAGTACTTTATTCTAAAGAGTGTTGATGTGTCTCAACATGATGGCTATTCATATCAAGAACTCGAATCAGTTCAATAAAGAGTGCACACAAATATACTTAAATCTTCTAGAGGGTATAAGAGATAATAAAGTGTAAACACAAATGTACTTAAATCTTCTAGAAGTTAAGGGAGATATTTGAGTAGAGCAACTAGATTGTTCTCAAAGATAATCAAGAATCTCCATACCTATCTTCTAGTGGGCTAATAGGAATATGAAATAATTTTATTTGTAAAACGAAAGTATTTTGAGATTGTCGATTATAGAATTATTCCCTTTGACTCAATTGTCACTTCTCACATTTCTTATTTAAAAAACAATCCATTTTCTCTCACCAGCAAAAAAATCAAATGAAGTAGCATATTTGGTTATTTTGTTTCACAAACATTCAAGTAAGAAGTCTATCCTTATGCTTTTTATGGATATAGATATGGCAGATGGAATAGAAGAAGATGTATGCTAAAATGATAAGCATGTTCATAAGGACTAGTTATGTTTAAAAATACTTCTAATATATCATAGAATAAAATACATAATTAACTGACCATATTTATTTAAAGTATATATAAATGTATTAGGTAATGGTAGAGGATGAATATGAATTTTCAGAATTATAACTAAGTATGCTTATTTGCAATATGTAATACTACTCATCCATCAATAGAAGACAACTAATGTTACATAGTGAGAATATGGAACACACAAATTACGTGGTGGGTTTATCATCAATGGTGGAGAATTTGTAAAATATATATTCATGGAAAGAAGGTGAAATGTGATCATATCTTGTATGGAGTGTGACACCTTCCCACGAGGGGAAGTGGACCACCTATAAAGTACATGTAGTGGTGAGAAGTGGTCACAACCATGAGACTGACTATAACATATGAATAGCTAGATGAGGGATGTCATAGTGAGTGTAATCTAAAGGACCCTTGTTGATGGTTCATGAGGTGCTCTCATAATAGCCAAGAGCAAGTCATGCAATTGCTAAAATTCTAGACCTTTCTTTTCAACCTATGCCTAAGTATAAGAGTAAACAAAAGAAAACACATTCACTTTCTCAATTACTAGTAATTAGCAATGCAATGCCATTAGCAAAAATGACTATTTCTAGACTTCTAGAGTTGGAAAAGTAGGCCAAGGATTATATCCCAAAAACTATCAACTCTCTATGGGAGATAATTGAAACAAAAATATACAAAGAGGTCATGGATCCATCAATAAGTGACTTGCGCCTAGGGCATCTATGCAAACATTTTTTTCTTGTCAGTTTGTTTGTGTGCTTTCGGTCTATCACCGATTGGATAACCAGTTATAATTTGTAACACATCCTTTATGATCTTTACAGGTGCATCGAGCCACATGAATTTATCATGAACTTGGCTCAGCACAAGTCTCATCCATTTTGATTTAAATACATTCAGTACATGTAGTGCATGCATCAAACCCTTGATTTCCAAATGAATATGCTCGTCTTTTAATTTCTCTTTTACACAAATTCTAGTAGGATGTATCGATGTTAGCTTGGAAAATCTCCTCTATATTGCAATGGATGAAGGTACAAATGTCTTCAATTAGAATTACTCTCAAAGGGATTGAAGATAGGGCTCCCATCTTGTTGGGTTCATTGGCTATGGCTGTCGGTAGCTTGTACTTTGGATTGACTGGATCAATCTTCTCCATGACAACGGGATTTTGAAATTTTGGTGCCATTGCTTCACATATTAATCACTTGATTGGTAGGGCTTATTTTTGGATATCAAATCAGTTGTTCTTACACGGCTCGAGAAAACACCATCAATTACTTGAATGCTCTTGATAATGCTAAGATCTGCTCAGTTGATCACTCAAATGCGCTCGAAGAACTCGTCTTTGCAAAGTAGTTCAAATGGTCTAAAAAATGTAAGGTAAAAATGAAATGACAAAGGGTATATTTTTACCTTTTCCTCGATTAGGATTTCCAATGGCTATAATTTTGGCTTTAAATATTGTTACCGACTTCGGGTGAACCCACAATAGTGGGTTACACTTTTTAGCTTGAACGGACTCTGAACTCTACATTTTAAAAAAAACTTTCAGATTCAGATGCATATTGTCGTTAAACCGTTTGAAATCAGAAGATGAAGTAAATTAGAGTCTTTTAGGATTTCCTATCTAGATTCTAAATATATTTTTTATTTTTATTTTTGAATTTATTTGAATGGTTTTTTCTTTCTCCCATGAAAATAGGTATGTTTCTGAAAACGTCATTTTCGAAGAAATACATTGTTTTCATAGAGCATAACTTTTTTTCTAAAATAGATGTCAATGTGATTTTTTCGGATTTAGTTTTGTAACATCCATATGGAGGGCATGCAATTGATTTTATGACATTATCATGATTATTTCATATTTTATTACTGTTTGAAGTTGACTAAACCATAATTTTGACATACCTTGACTACATAGCTTATAACTTGTCATGCATTTGTCCAATTTGATTTTTTATTTTTTTTATAGAAAGCTAACTTCAATAACGAGGGCATAGATATTTTTTCTCTCATTTACTATTTTTCCATAAGCATCAAACATAGAGGTAGACATACAGTGAAATATCTATATTTAGTAAAACTAAAAATAAAAAGTCATAATAAAATTAATATATATTAACATTATAATCATTGGAAAGATTTTTCTTAGTAGTACCTTAATACCTTAATACATAGATAGGTTTTCAAATGGATTCATTTGACTTGCCAAAAGATAAAATCGAAGTGATTTTTTGTTAGCATTTTAATAGGTGCGAATGAGACTCCATTGTAGGTATGAATGAGGAGTATAGATGTTATATCAATGTTTTTTTTTATCTAAGAGGCTTTGAGAAAACCATTTGTAATTAATTCCTTCAAATAGAACCTCTCAAGGCTTAAATCATCATATTTTATTAAAAATGTGTTATTTCAGCAAAAATCAGCATCTCTAAAAAAGTGTAACCCACTATTATGGGGTCACCCCTCCCTTTTCACCGATTACCAAATGCACTTCCTTACATCGAATGAGACAAAATAACATAGTCTTCTCACCGATCAAAATGTGAAATGTTAACTTCACAACATATATCCAAATGCAACTAAATATTCTCATATGGATCTTTGCACAAACGTTAGGAACCGATTTAAGATTGAATTTTAGTTTACAGTTCCTAAACATACCTTTGAACGATTAGGTGAAGATAGGTGCATCCGATCCAGAGGATGAGTTGCCATCAATTCTTCCAAGTTCAGTTCCATCATCTTGATACTTTATTCTCCATGTTCTATATTTCATCTGATCTCTTATCTCTTCAACATTTACTTGAAGAGTTTCACTCGGTTGTTCCTCGGTTGGGGCTTTTCCTTGGTACCCACAGTCTTTTGCTAAGTGATTGACCTTGTGACAATGAAAACAAGCCATTCCAAGATTTCTCCATGATCTTCTATTACTCCTTCCATGCATCAAAATTCAATTTGCAGCAATATGTCCAAATCTCCTGCATTTTGTACATGAAATTCTTGTATTGTAATCTCATGATATTATTGATACTTGTTGGTTGTTTGCAGAGTTATGTTGGTTAGGTACCCATTTCACATTCTTCCTTTGTGACCTGCATTCTTTAGACTTGTGACCATATCTATTGCAGTAATTGCAATAACCATTGAATTTTGACTTCCTTGTATTGTTAACAATCCTTGATCTACACTCAAATGCTTTATGACCATACTTATTGCAATTGTAACAATAACCATCAAATTTAGAAATGCTAGGTGGTTTACCTCTTTTGCTCCTAAAGACATTAGCTCTATGACCCAGTTTCCCACAATGATGGAAAGTAGGCTTCTTTGTCTTTGGTGGGGTAGCATTATCTTGGTTTGTTTCTTGTTTTGAGGACTCTCCCTTCTCGGTAGTGTTCTTTTCTATAAATCCAAGTCTAGTAGTATCTCTCGGTTGTCTCTGACCTCTAAGTTGTTCATCCAGTATCTCAATGTTTCTTCATTCCTTTTCAAGATTTCATTTGCATCCTTTTCAGATTTTAGTTCTTTCTTCAAATGTTCATTCTCTGATCTCAGTCCAACAATCTCTTTAACTTTCCTTACAATCTCTTGATTAGCATTGATTAGTTGATTTGTCAAGTTGTAGTGATTTTGTTTCAACCTCTATATCTCCACATCTTTCTCATTCATCTTTGCACTCATTTATCTTCTTTCATCTTCAACCATTCTTTTTTCATCTCCAACTTTTCTCTTTTGTTCTAGGACTTCACACATTCTCACCAATTGAGCTTCTTGTTCTCTTTTCAGTGCTTTTTCCTGATCAATTAGGTTTTTGTTCTTTTCATTTAGTTCTAATATGAAAGATTTAGATTCATTAGATAGACTTGCCTATGATTGTTCTTCAAGTTCTTCAACCTGATCTTGTGTATCTTTCAATTGATGGGCTAGCTCCTTTCTCTTGTTAAGTGAATGCTTCAATTTCCTCCTTAGTTCATCAATCTGGTCATTTGTCATCCTTACTTCCATGTTCATGTTATCAATCACCTTTTCATACCTATAGCTTTCCATCTCTCCAGATCTTTCCTCTCAAGTGGTTAAACTTCTGAATAAGAGACTTAGTTCTGATACCAATTGTTGGATTAATTTATGGACTGAGAGGGGAGGGGTGAATTAGTACTCCCAAAACTTTTATCTACTTTTTAACCATTCACCAAATTGATAAATTTTCATATAACTACATAAAACATATAAATCAATATCATGAAACACAACTCATAACGCCATGGTTTTTGGTCTTGCAGAAATCCTTGGTGAGAGAAAAAAACTACGGTGGGGATGACACCCACAACACTTCACTACTATAGTAACAAAATTTATTGGTTAGAGCTACAAAATCAGCTATTATGATAGCTTACCTTGTTAAGAGTATTTACCCTATTAAGAGTATAAAGACTTATTCAGTCTGCCTTGCTAAAGGATTTTACAACTCTAATCTAAGAGGTGTAACCTGTTAAATCAATAAAAACCTTTCTATAATGCTTGGATCAACATATTCTTATCAGACTCAATATGCTCAATATCAATTTACCTCATACTATACTTCACTCACAATTTCACTTTTGTACTCGGTAGCTTCAACTCTGAATCACATTCACAACTTTGTTCTAACTTCTATGTTACTCGGTGGCTTCTCTTCTCATCACCTTCACACTTAAATTTTTTCTGATCATCACCTACTCTCTGCAATTTCTCCTTCGCATCTATTCAGATCTTCACATAGTGATCCATTTATACTTGATCTAGAAGCAGTGGAAATGTTCTAGATTCATCTTCGTAAGCAGTGCTACCAATGGTTACATCTCCAATGCATATATTACATTTAATTCTCATTGGTGGATCCTACCTTGTAATCATGCACAATCATCATGTTTAAATCTCCAATGCTTTACCAAAAAATCTCCTCGAGATTTGTAAAAAATTTATGCTCGGTTTCCTGATTCAATGTATCTGTAGATTCTTCTTATGTCGCCCTGTGTTGCTCAGTAACACATTTTATTCTTCCCAGTAACATGTATGTTCTCTCGGCTCAGTAATTGCTCAGTGCTCGATACATGTCTTGCCTTGTTTGATGTCTATTCCTTATTCCCTTTACCAAAATTGTCTCTTCCTTTACTGACAAGCCTATTTGCTTTACCAACTTGGTCCTATCCTTCTATACCAAATGACTTTGACAATCATTATGACTTAATCAAAACTAATGACAATAAAATAACTCTATAGGAGTATCATTCTATAAGAAATTAAACATTGTGTAGGGGTTACATAGTGCCTATTTTATCCTCATATATAGGGATTATTGATTATATACTTGTGATGGGTCTCATCCTTGGGGAATTTTGAGTTCTACACCTGTCAGCTTCTTATGTTTATTAGTTAATTTTCTCTTTTTTTGGTTATGAGGTTTTTCTTATTGGGTTTCTCCTTTTCTCTATTAGTGAGACATTGAATTTTTAAATGTGTATCTAACAAGGCCTAGTAGCCAAAATTCACCATCATGATATTTTCATCATGCATTGGTTTATATTATTCTTTACTTATTATTAAAGGGAGGCGTTGATGTGGAATATGGTTTCTCCTATCTAGTTTCCCTCATTGTAGTGTGAACAAGGCACACTATCTTGTTCTTACATAATACCTTTCACACATATTGATATTTTAAGTTTACTTAAATGGATCTAGGAATATTTCTTGAAGTATGTTACTTGTTGTATAATCTTATCTTAACACTAGTTATCACATTGAATAAGATTAAGACACTTTTTACAATTTTGTCAATTCCTATATTTCAACCTTTCCTATATGTTTCACATTATATGTAAAATTTATCTTTATAATATATATATATATATATATATATATATATATATATATATATATATATATATATATATATATATATATATATATATATAGAACCAATTCAATATTTGATCTTGTTTCTCTCTTATAGAAGGCATCATTTGGTTTTGTGGATGATATTTGGGAGTTTGAGTCCATTGGTGACTAATACTATTAAACCAAACACACATCTCTAATGTTTCCACATACATGGCAGTAAGGACAATGCTTAGGAGTACCAAACTTATAGTTGGAATTTGTTCTACCTTTGGATTTTATCCTACCAACATCCTTTTTAGATAAAAAAATGATGATGAGAGTGTGTGTATCTTTCTTCTAAAATAGAATACCAAACACATAGTCACAATTTGTATTATGATTAAGCTTACATAGGGAAAAGGGAAGGGAGAATGATTTGAAAGACAACCACTATTTAAACTAGTTACCTCATGCTACAATGTCTTAAAGGGCACCTCATCATATATCAAAACCTTGCAAATAGAGAAATTTTTTTTTGGTGAATTTCTTCCCTCAATGCTTTAGTAATTACATTCAAGGAAATTATAATCAAGAAAATATGCACAAGGATAATAGAAAATCAATTTTCTTCTTTGAATAAAATAGAAAGTTGACATCTTTATTCTTTATTTAAAGTAATAAAGGTTTCCATCCCTAAATAAGGTTCTCAAAATGTCAACTATGATGGTGGAGTTGTTAACAACTAAATACAATTGTAAAGAGAATTAGATGCATGGTTTTATGAACAACTCAAAGAGCCAATTTATAGAGTTTGAGAATAGGAAAATTATCATTTTCCCAATTGTTGTAAACCCTGTAGTTCAAGGCATAAACATTTTCTTTTATGGAATTCATCTAGACGATCTAAGAAAACAAGACACTTGTAGAACTATAATGAGAAGTTATCAAATTACAAGGGCTACATGATCCTTACTCAAATCAATACTACCTATATCACGCCAAAAATAAAATGATGGCCAAAAAGGTGAAGGAAAGAAAGCCCATACTAAGAAACATAAAGGGTCACACCTTGAACATCATTCCCGCAAGATAGAGTAGGACTTATATGTGTTAGTGATTTTTCTTGCAGGATCCTAACACAAGCCCTAGTGCTTAATTGAAACTCTATGATTCCTAAACTCCCAATCCTAGTGAGAAAAAGGCTAATTAACAAGGATCAAATCCTTCTTCACTTTGAGCTCCACAGACTCAGGCGGGTGTACCTCTTGTGATTCACTGCTTCATAGTAAATCTTCCAGTGGATTAAGTGTCTTGATCATAGATATTCAATATTCAAACCAAATATACTGTAAAATAAAAGAATTGGTTTAATTTTGATTGATGGTGATAACTACTAAACCAGTAGAGACCAATGCCTAATCTAGGGCAAAGAGTCAAGTAAACATACATTCATAGAAAAATCTCAATAGAAACACACCAGGAATCCAAATAAAATGCCTTACAAGTCACTCTTTCATTCCCTTGTCCAAACATCAAATTATTATGCAAATATTGAATCCTTTGAAACTACCCTCAAGAATTACCCTTCCCTTGAAAGAAACTCAAGAACAATTTCATAGTTACCTTATAACTAGTGTACTTAATTTGCCTTACAAACTCAATACACAAAGATTCAAATACAAACACATGAAGACATTAACAAACATGCAAATGGAACCTAGCTGTACTTTCATTAAAATTCCTTTGCTTCAATACATTTACAATGACAAAAAGACATGAAAATAGATAAGAATCAGACCACTGCCTGGTAGCATTGAATTCACCATCCTTGTAAAAATGAAGAAAATCAACGATATAAGAAAATGAAGCCAGTTGCAGCCAACTGACAGCTGTCAATTACCAGCCAAAATATCTCCATTTTCTCCTCCAATTTGATCTTCAATTGATGTTCTCCAACTTCCCATAGCTTGCAATCATTTCTCAACTGATTTGATTCTTTGTTGCTTTGAAAATTTGATCTTATTTTGACTTTGGAAAATGCTCCGTGAATATCTTAGTCCATTAAAAATAAAATTCACTTTCAAACTATGGAGAGACAATGTAAATCATTTAAATCTTGCATTTTAACCTTTACCTCTACATATCTCCCACTTTCCTACACTTTATTCACCAAAAGCCACCAAATTTTGCCATGTGGCATGAGTTGATTTGATGCTGAGATTTTAATCCTGGGTTGACCACCTATTTGGAGATTGGGCAAATTGCTTTGTCTCTTAATCTATGAATAAACATTTTAACCACAGTCAAATCTAGAGAACCAATGAATGCCCTTTATCTCTGAATCTCCTGATACATTATCTAACCATGGTCAAACTTGGAGATTAAGAGAATACACTCATTCTCTAAATCTCTTTATGTCTTTACTAACCACTAGGCATCTAGAGATATGGTGACTGAGGCATTCTCTAGATCTCTAGATAATAACCACTAACTACCAGGGATCTGGCGATCTGGCGACTACATTATCTCTTGATCTCTAGATGTTTGCACACTAACTGTCAACATCTAGAGATTCAGTGAGAGGACTAACTAACTGCAATCTCCTGATCTCCATATTTTGCCTTAATTGCCAGCCTATCACAAGATTGAGCGACTGGTCACCACGTGGCACCTCACTGGTCCTATCATTTCGCTATATTTCTGCAAAATACTGAGTCTTCTATCCACTGACACACCTCCCAATGCATGTCCAGAGCACATGTATCTAGAGTCTTTAGCTCCTTCAAACTTCATGTGATAACTATGTCATTTAAACACTCCAAACATCCACATTCCCACCAATGTTGGACTAAATTCCTAAGGAGTTTTAAATACTTTCTATTAAAATGTGTTTTTACATGCCCAACTAGCACACACTGAGGCACGGGCCCACAAGCCAAGAGGCAACCACATGCCTTCTTCTACTTCGCTTTACCTTCTTTCCGGGCTCCTTTTCATTTAAGCACCTAAATGCACCAGATCGGGGTGCATGTGGGACAAACCCACATTCAGCCCCTTTGGACTTTTACTGTCATTCTCCAACCTGCACACTTCCTTTCTCATGTTTTCCACATAGCAATGCTTATGCGCACAACCATCATAGTTTTTTATCTGCAAGTGCCCCAAAATACCATCCACAAACTCCCAATGGTCTTGGTAGCCTTTATAACTGGCAACACAAAATAAAATTTGGTACGCACCATCCAAAGAGAGCACACAGCCCTGCCAAAATATATAGTGTGTTGTCCCCTTCATTTGTTTAGCTTTATTTTAAACCTCCAATCTGGAACGCATATCTTCAAACAATACATGCACTCCATTAAACTCTACGCACCCCCTAAACTGTTGGTTTCACATGCCTCATATACGTACACTCCAAAACACCAGTATGCATCTCCCTAACTTGAAGCCATGTGTTCTCAACATGCACACATTCTGCAGACAAGTGTGCACATAACCATCTCCAATGTGTGTGCACACATTCTTAGTCTTTCACTTGCAGCAATGAGATTGTTGGAGTGCACAACCCTTTGGCAGCCTCCACATCCTTAGTACGTACACCACAAAAAACATGTTTGTATCCATTATTGAATACACACCCTTCTATATTGGCCTTGGCATGGTGCGCTACCCATCTCTACGGGCACACACTCCTTTTATTTGCCTCTTTTCTTGCAGGCAGCCTCTCTGGCCTTCTCACTCTTAATTTTCATGTACTCTGATTGTGTTCATTGTACAACACCAATACTTTTTGGGTCTAACATAATCATTTCTGGCTGCAATTTTTTAAGGAGTGAATGAACCTCTTTTTCACATAGCTGCTTCACCGTTTCAAATGGATTTGTAACAAATGTATCAATGTTTGGCTCTCCCGACCCAGACATGAGAATGGAGGATATCCCTGTAGTATGTCCAATGGAAATCACATCCCCATATGGACATAATCCAATGTCTTGCACCTGTGATCCTTTTGCCATCCGATGTCTCAAATATGGCTTGTTCTACCTAGTCACTAATGCATCCTTCCAAATTTCAATTAGTGATCCACATCCCACAGCTAGTAAGCCTCTTTGGCCAATGTCCGCACTTTTTGCATGATAAGAATAGCTATGTAGAGGTGAAAATTTTCTCAAATCCTAGACACATAGTCTTCCATCATTTCCTACTGTAACCATTTAATGCCCTTGCAAATCAAATGCTAGTGCTGTAATAGGACCATGATGGCATAGTGAGCTGACCAATGAAGTACTCATATTGGAGCTCCACATTGTAACTGTGCCATTGTTATGGCCCAATCCTGGTAGCTTAAGATCAAATGCCTTTCTTGAACTTAAAAGATCAACCTCACAAACAATATTTTCCTATTTGAAGTTGCTTGTCCCCTCTATGCCTTTAGCCTCCATGTAACCTCCCTCACTTGGGAGAATCCATTGTTCAACTTTAGTTTCATTTATTGCTAATTTTCCATACAATGCTTCCTTGGTAGCCAATTTCCCTTTAAGCTTCTTATCTTTGATTTCCTGTAAGTGCACACCCTTTCCTCTTAGATATTTCTTGACCTACTTGTCATCCACATTCTTGTTGTCTTTTTTTGTATCCATATTTTTCTTCAGTTCATCCAGAATACAAATACTCAGTGAGAACAAACCATGGTGCACTGAAGATTTAATCCATTATTCATTTTTTACACTTCTGCAACACTATCCACAAACACCAATTGGCCTCTGGAAGTGGCTTCAAAAATTGACCCATGCCAATTGGAACTTAAAATTACTCCCAAAATATAAGTACATATGCCAGAGGAATTTGTATGAAAATATTTGAGACCAAAGATATCACCGATCAAACATGGTTCTCTGAAACATTGATTCTACCACATTGTCAAACTACATTAAAACACCTTCAAAACTAGCTTTGAAAACTTGTTAGATAAAATCCTCATGATCTGGAAACTTGGATACTAGTTCACTCTCACATAATGAAAATGATATCATAACTAGCTTGCCTAGATAATCAAAAGGTTAAAAGAAATTAAACGCCAAAGTCAGCCCCTTAGAACATTCAGAATTTGAAAGAGTGAAATATGCAAAAAATTGATTTCGAATTGGCTTAGGAAAGTGACCAAATGGATTGGTCATGGTCCATAAATCTTCAGGGTAGGCAACTTATAGGCCTATAATGTAGGACAACTTTCAATTTTACTTGACCTTGAACTGGGTACAAACTGGGAGACCTCAAAGTAGGTCACTTAGAAATCTAGACTATGCACATTCATTGAATCTGAACAACTTGGAAATCGAATGGCACTAGAAAAGTGATCAAAAAAGAACATGGGAGGCTAAAAATGGTCATGATGACTCACTCCCATGCCTACAACATGATGTGAAAATCTATTGGAATCATTTTCCATTGCACCAAAAGCTCGAACTATTAATGCCCGATACAAATGTCAGATTTAACCCGATCCATGAGAGGCGGTTAAGCCGTGTCACGAATCTCCAAAGAGGTGTTGACCACCAAGTCAACAATCTCCCCCTCAACACCAACTGAGCCTTCAGCACCCACTGAAGGGAGACTCGAACCCGTGACCCAAGGCTCTGATACCAATTGTTGGAATCATTTGCCGTTGCACCAAAAGCTTGAACTATCAATGCCCGATATAAATGTCAGATTTAACCCGATCCACGAGAGGCGGTTAAGCCATGTCAAGAATCTCCAAAGAGGTGCTAACCACCAAGTCAAAAAAATCCCCATGCTATAACTATTCATTGGGTAGAAAAGGAAAGCCTCTGAAGTGGGCTATTTTATAAAATTCTGGTAAGATATGTAGACTTTCAAAAACACTTTCAAAAGCCTATTCCCTAAACATGCCAGAATTGAAAATTAAATTTTCAAACCCATTACTTATGCCAAATGAAAGGTGATAAATAGCCTACCCAAGTCATTCATCATGAAAATCAACAACCCCTTTTTTCTATGCACTCAAACTAGGCCGCTTCTAATGATTTTTCAAAGGCATAAACTTACACTTAGAGAATTTTCAGAATATGGACTCAAAATCATTCCGGAGTTTTGAGCTCCAATAGTGGCTTTGACTGGGGACATGCGCCCCATGTGGGCAGGCAAAGAATTCAGAATCTCAGGTACATAAGACCAACCAAAGAAGATCAACTTGACTTTCCTCACTCTTACTCCAAACTTTTCCAAAAAATGGCTCCTTAAATAAAACACCAACACCACTATACAAGATATACATAAGATATACAAGCAGTTTCAAAATGCCTAAGAAACCTTAACATTTACCTTTGTCAAAAAATTAGTTTCTATTTTTAAACTCAACTGGCAATTTGAAGCCACCATTATATACATGATGATAGAATACACCATTGAGCATAGGTTGTAGAATAACTTCAAATTCAAAATCACCTATGCCTTCCCTTTTATATCCCCCACAAAATCACTTTTCAAAAAACATGTAACATCAAAATCATCATAAACTGAAACATATGAAAGGGGACAAACAATTGATACCTTCTCTTCTTGGATGCAAACATCTAGCTCATCTTCAATGCACACTTGCATATTTGACACAGTTAGGGATGGTGAATCCAATTAAGGACAGACCAACCTTGTAGCTTCAGAACAACACAATGGAATTACACAACACAATAATTGTTTCAACAGAATTTTCATTAACATGCCTGGTTGTAAGGCCTTCCGGGTTAGGGCCAATTACAATCATAAGTAATTCTACAAGATCAACAAGATCCAATACAACCATAGCTAGTTTAGTCTTGAAAACTATTAGCAACTGATGGAAACCTTGAGGCAGATCTAAACTTGAGCTCACAAGCCTCCAAGCAATCTCCTTGTCTCCAAGCCTCAACCACTAGATCTGCTAATAAAAACTATCAAAAATCAATCTGATTTGCAAGATCTCATAGGATCTTTTCCACAACTTCACTTATTTCTCACCTCTACCAGTCATCCCAAACAACTACCCAAACACCCCTTTAAATACTAATCATCAGCCACAAGTCAGCTAGATGAAACCATTAACTCCTACAAACAAATATTAAATGCAATACAAGTTAGCTCTCAAACATCCTTAAAATTATTAAATTATCCATGTCAGCCTCTAGATCCACCTAGGAGAATCCAACAAAAGCTACCAATAATAAATGCACCAAGTCAGCCCAACAAATCATCAAGAACTCTAGTCGGTAAGCCGCAACTACCGAGTAGTAGTGAAACAATTGAGCACCAAGCTAAGAAACATCAAAAAACACATGCATTACCTAGCACCAGTTCCACCGAGCACCAGAAGTCTCACTGAGTTCCTTCAGCGACCAAGCTTCCTTTAATAACTGAGACCATTGGTTAAAGCTGCAACCGAGTAACATCGCCAAAGTAATACACCACCATGCAAATTCACCAAGGACCCAAGAATGCCCTTGCATCAGACACCCCAGGTTCGAAAGGATGTTCATATGTGGAAAGAACATCTTCCAGGATTCAACACATAAAACCTAAACTGGTTCTTCACATACAAGTCCTCCAACTTTTTAGCTTGCATACTCTTCCACTTTTGCTTCCTCTGTCTCTTCAAGTCTTTCCTTGATAACACATTAATCTCTTCTCCAAACTGATCATCCATACCTTCAAGATCTACCAACTCAACTGGACTACCAATACTCAGACTTCTCCTACCAAGTGTTGTATCCAGCAAAGGCATCAACAAAAACTTCATTTCATCCTTCTCAACAGTAAAGACATTCTTCACACAATCATACATAGCTCTGCAATCATATTGCCAAGGTCTACCGAACAATATATTACAACTATTCATCTCAACAATATCACATAACACAAGATCCTTATACTGGCCAATTTGAACATCAACAAAGCATTGTTCTCTTACTTCTAGAGCATGATCATCTTGCAACCAGCTAATCCTATAAGGATGTGGATGTCTCATTCTATTCAAACCAAGTTTTTGAACTATGTCCTCAGCAACAGGGTTATTAGTACTACCACTGTCAACAATAACATCACAAATTTTACCTCTAGACTTTCACCGAGTCCTGAACAAGTTACTCCTCTGACAAGGTTCCTCCTTTGTACGGAGTAATGTTCATCGAACCAGAAAGTTCTTAGTTTCAGGTTCATTCTCAACATTTTTATTCACCACAGTAGTTCGTCAGTCACCAAGCTTCTTATGTGTACACTCAAAAGAATGGTGTCCTTCTTCTCCATAGTTATAGAAAGTTCCCTTAAAGATAACTCTACCTATCTTCTTCTTTAGTTCTATAGGTTTGTGTTCATCTTCTGCAGTCAGTTTATCCTTCACCAAGTGATCAATATTTTCCTTCCCTCGGGAATTACTATATTGTTTCCTCTTTAACTTATCTTCTGCCTTTAGAGCACACTGATAAGCATCTTCAATAGAATCAATCTTTAGCATACCAAGCTCATCTTGAATATTGAATCTCAAACCATTCACATACCTTGATACCTTTTCCTTACCAAGTTCTTTGTGTCCAGACTGAATAGTAAGTTTGTAGAACTCCTCGGTATAATCTTCAATAGACAAATCCTTCTATTTCAGATTTTGCAATTTCTTAAACAAGTCAAGCTCATAGTCAAAAGGTATGAACTTAGCTTTCAACTTAGTCACCATCAACCTCCACCGATTTATCTTCATTTCACCTTCATCTTCTCTATCTCTTTGTAATTCTTTCCACCAAAGATCAACATGTCCTTTCAAATTTTTCTGTGCCAATCTCACTCGAAGAGGATCTTCAATTTCTTCTAGCTCAAAGAAATCTTCAAGTTCACCAATCCAATTGATCAAGTTCTCAGGCTTCAAAGTACCATAGAAAGTAGAAACTTCCATTCGGT
Source organism: Chamaecyparis obtusa (assembly GCA_027943335.1). Classification (NCBI taxonomy): domain Eukaryota; kingdom Viridiplantae; phylum Streptophyta; class Pinopsida; order Cupressales; family Cupressaceae; genus Chamaecyparis; species Chamaecyparis obtusa. Next base: position 2,494,548 of record BSBK01001220.1, on the reverse strand, counting down.
AACTATTACTCAACCAAGCTCCAGATCTTTGCAACCGAGCAGTTCTGTCTTCACCAGATCTATCCCTCTGATCATCACCACTAGATCTAGTAGCCTCAAAGTCTCCAGCAGCTTCCTCATAACCATCTTGAGTACCAACATTCCAAGGTACACTAGTCATAGCTCTCATGACCTCAGCGATCATGTCATTCTTCATCAAATCCATCTCAGATCTGAAATCAGATTTCACCTTCTCTGTAATCTTTGATTCCACAGCATCACAAAGATCTGCAATCACTCTAGGGTCCAATCTTCTCGGAGGCATCCTTAAAGATAAGAAAAGAAAAAAAAAACCCTATGCAACAAACCCTACACTGACCACCTTGTGACAATCTCCAAGTTGCATGCAAGTCAGATCACAACCTACCACCTCACACAAACAACTAGGCCAAGATTCCACAAGTTCAGTACCATGGATTTGCAACTTATATCATATGATCTCTTCGCCAACAAGATCAACTTCACAAGATCAGCCTTGCTAGGTCAACCTTCACTCCACAAGATCAAATCGGATCTGATACCACCTGACGTAGTCAGCGATGGTGAATCCAATTAAAAATAGACCAACCTTGTAGCTTTAGAACAACATAACAGAATTACACAACACAACAATTGTTTCAACATAATTTTCATTAACATGCATGGCCGTAAGGCCTTCCAGGTTAGGGCTAATTACAATAAGAAGTAATTCTACAAGATCAACAAGATCTAATAAAACCCTAGCTAGTTCAGTCCTGAAAACTATCAGCAACTGATGGAAACCCTAAGGTAGATCTAAACTTGAGCTTGCAAGCCTCCAAGAAATCTCCTTGTCTCGAAGCCTCAACCACTAGCTCTGCTAATAAAAACTATCAGAAATCAATTTGATCTGCAAGATCTCATAGGATCTTTTCCATAACTTCACTTATTTCCCACCTTTACTGGTCATCCCAAACAACTACCCAAACACCCCTTTAAATACTAATCATCAGCCACAAGTTGACTGGATGAAACTATTAACTCCTACAAACAAATATTAAATGCAATACAAGTCAGCTCTCAAACAGCCTTACAATTATTAAATTATCCATGTCGGCCTCTAGATCCACCTAGGAGAATCCAACAAAAGCTACCAACAATAAATACACCAAGTTGGCCCAACAAATCATCAAGAACTCCAGTCGGTAAGTCGCAACTACCAAGCAGCAGTGAAACAACTAAGCACTAGGATAAGGAACACTGACCAACACAAGCATTACTGAGCACTAGTTCCCCTAAGCACTAGAAGTCTCACCGAGTTCCTTCAGTGGCCAAGCTTCTTTCAATAACCAAGACCATTAGTTAAACCTACAACTGAGTTACATCGACCAAGTAACACACCACCATGCATATTCATCGAGGACCTAAGAATGCCCCTCCATCAATATCAAAAGAAAAGAAACCATATTCACATTCATTCAGTTCAGCCAAGGAAACTAAAACATCCTCATGTATCAAACTATTTAGATTTATCAAATTAGACTTCTCTTGACAAATCGCACTTTTATCAACACAAGGATGATTCACACATTTCACACCATAAATAAAATCATCCTCACAATCCTCAATGCTTGGTGGTAGAAGAATAAAATTGTCATTATTTAATGCACTCTCATCAAATAAACAACATTCATCTTGCATTACCTTTCCTCTAACTGACTGCATTGGACATGGAAATTTAAACTCAACCATATTTAAAATATCAAATTCAGAAAATGAGCTACCCTCGGCAAATTCCATTTCTTGGGCACATTTTTCGAACAATGAATTAGAAACTACATGGAGTTGTTTCTCATAATAATTTAAACAAAGATCTAGCTGGTTCAAATCAATGTCTTCACCAAATAATACATTAGTAATCTCACAAGACATATCATCACACCCATTCTCATATACATCTTCAGCAGAAAATGAAAATTCAGAATTTGAATCAAAGCACGACTCATCACTTCTGCTATCATCACATGAAAAATCAGTATCCCAACCAATTATCTTCATAAGTGTCAGACAATGAACTCCACCATTTTTATTCATTCTTCAAGACTTTACATTCAACTTTATTACCATTGGAACACATAGAAGACTGAGAAGAATGGACATCTTCATTAGCTGAAAAAGATTCCAGCTCTTCATCAATTATATCTTCAACATCAACCTTATTTGGCCTATATAAATACACACTAGCATTGTCAATTTATTGTGTATCAATATTACTTTCCGCTGGAGTGCAACTTTCCCCTTTTTCCATTTCTTCTTCAAGCCGCAAAGGAATCACTCCTGCAACATTATTTCTACTTTCACATACAATATTTTGATCAATGCAATTAGTAGGGGAATGAAAGTACTGACGCTTCTCACTTTTTTCATGATCATTCACTCTATTCTGAAAATACAAACCAACAGAAGCACGCCTTCTTATAACTCCATATTTTAGGTTGCACTCAATATCTATTGCAATTTCAAAAGCCTGATATAGACTTTGTGGTTGTTTATCCCTTAGCAGGAAACCCATCTTTTGGCCAAATGCACCCAAATAAATAATCAAACATATCTGATCATGGGGCCTACAATTTTCAGGGATATCCATTAATGTTCTAGCGAATCTCCAATTAAACTTTGGAATTAACTCACCTTCTTCAATTTGAATCTCCATCAATCTATCTAACATTAATTTTACATCTACCCACCCATCAAAATACTCAATGAAGCATGAACTTAGCTCATCCCATGAAGAAATTGAAGCTGCAGGCAAAAATGAGAACCAATCCCTTTCATCTCCTTCTAGAGTCTACACAAACAACCTCATCCACAAATCTTCATGGAAGATATCAAAATCACACATCAGATCAACAAAAGCTTTCACATGCTTTTTTGCTGACTGGGACTGGTTCCTATCAAACTTTGGCAAATATATTTTGATTCTATCAGGGATCTCTTTGGGGAAACCAAGTATGCTGTCATAATAAAATGGCACATATCCTTTGATAAGAGAACTCCTATGAACATCCATTATTGGCTGCAACCTTTGTGCATATACACTTGATACTTTTAAACACCAATAACAAGAAATCTATACACTTGTAAATAACCTTCTCTTATCACTTAATTATTCTAACATACTTCACACATATATGATTTAACTCAAAATTTAATCCAAAAGGATGTAATTTCACTCATATGTCCTTTCATTTATGAAAAAACCATTTGATAAGGACCATGTAAACACATGAAATATTGAATGGAGAATACCTAGAATGTGTTTCACTGTTGTTGTTCACTTCATATCTGATTGAAATCTGAAATAAAGCTTCACATATCAGTTTCATTCTAACACAGAGTCTCCACCTCCTTACAGAGGATACATATATACTCACTGATCTTTAACTAAAACATTACCAGATTTTGGGCATTCCTCACCATAGAGTCACATATATCTTTAATTTTTAATCAACAACAAATTCCAGGCAATAGACTTTTAGATCCGAAAATAATTTTTAGATTTTTACACTTCTCAGACTCTTCCCCAAACTAAATATGGCAAGACTCTGGGATACTCTTAATGGTAACCTTATTTCATCCCCAATGGAGTCGCCAATTTGTTAGCGATTTTTCTTGTTGGATCCTAACACAAGCCCTAGTGCTTAATTGGAACTCTATGATTCCTAAACTCCTAATCCTAATGAGAAAAAGGCTAATTAACAAGGATCAAATCCTTCTTCACTTTGAGCTCCACAGACTCAAGCAGGTGTACCTCTTGTGATTCACTGCTTCACAGTAAATCTTCCAGTGGATTAAGTGTCTTGAACACAGATATTCAATATTCAAACCAAATGAACTGAAAAATAAAAGAATTGGTTTAATTTTGATTGATGATGATAACTGCTAAACCAGTAGAGACCAGTGCCTAAACCAGGGAAAAGAGTCAAGTAAACATACATTCACAGAATACTCTCAATAGAAACCCACCCTTAACCCAAATTAAATGCCTTATAAGTCACTCTTTCATTCCCTTGTCGAAACATCTAATTCTTATGCAAATATTGAATCCTCTGAAACTACCCTCAAGAATTACCCTTCCCTTGAAAGAAACTCAAGAACAATTTCATAGTTACCTTATAATAGGTGTACTTAATTTGCCTTACAAACTCAATACACAAAGATTCAAATACAAACACATGAAGAAATTAATAAACATGCAAATGGAACCCGACTGTACTTTCATTAAAATTCCTTTGCTTCAATACATTTACAATGAAAAAAATCCATGAAAATAGACATGAATTAGACCACTACATGACAACCTTGAATTCACTAGATCCCTCTAACAATGAATTAGATATAGGAAAATGAAGCCAATTGCAGCCAACTGACAGCTGTCAATTCCCAGCCAAAATATCTCCATTTTCACCTCCAATTTGATCTTCAACTGATCTTCTTCAACTTCCCACAACTTGTAATCATTTCTCAGCTGATTTGATTCTCTGTTGCTTTGGAAATTTGATCTTATTTTGCCTCTGGAAAATTCTTTGTGAATATCTCAGTCCATTAAAAATAAAATTCACTTTCAAAGTATGGAGAGACTATGTAAATCATTTAAATCTTGCATTTTAACCTTTACATCTTCATATTTCCCACTTTCCTGCACTTTATTCACCAGAAGCCACCAGATTTCACCATGTGTCATGAGATGATTTGATGCTCAGATTTTAACCCTGGGTTGACCACCTATCTAGAGATTGGGAAAATTTCTCTGTCTCTTAATCTCTGAATAAACCTTTTAACCATAGTCAAATATAGAGAACCAACAAATGCCCTTTATCTCTGAATCTCCAGATACATTATCTAACCACAATCAAACTTGGAGATGGGGTGAATACACTCATTTTATGAATCTCTTGATGTCTTTACTAACTGCCAGACATCTAGAGATCTGGCGATTGAGGCATTCTCCAGATCTCTAGATGTTAGCCACTAACCACCAGGGATCTGGAGATCTGGCGACTACACTATCTATTGATCTCTAGATGTTTACACATTAACCATTAGTATCTAGAGATTCGGCGACATGGCTAACTGACTGCAATCTCCTGATCTAGATTTTTCCTTAACTGCCTGCCTATCATGAGATTGAGTGATTGGCCGCCACGTGTCACCTCACTGGTCATGTCATTTCACCATCTTTCTTCAAAATATTGGGTCTTCTAACCACTGGCACACCTCCCAATACACCTCTGGAGTGCGCATGTCTAGAGCCTCTAGCTATTTCTTCAAACTTCATGTGAGCACTATATCATTTAAACACTCCAAACGTCCACATTCCCAGCAATGTGGGACTAAATTCCTAGGGAGTTTTAAATACTTTCTATTAAAATGTGTTTTTACATGCGCAGCTGACACGCACCGAGGCATAGGCCCATGAGCCAAGAGGTAGCCACATGCCTTCTTCTATTTCACTTTACCTTCTTTCTGGGCTCCTTTGCATTTAAACACCTAAATGCACCAAATCGGGGTGCATGTGGGATAAACCCACATCAAACCCTTTGCATTTTTACTGTCATTCTCCAACCGGGACACTTTCTTTCTCATGTTTTCCACATAGCAATGCTCATGCACCCAGACATCATATTTTTTTATCTGCAAGTTCCCCAAAATACCATGCGCAAACTCCCAATGGTCTTGGCAACCTTTATAACTGGCAATGCAACATAAAATTTGGTACACACCATCTAAAGAGAGCACACACCCCTGCCAAAATATACATTGTGCTACCCCCTTCATTTGTTTAGCTTTGTTTTAAACCTCCATTCCGGCCCCACATATTTAAACAATACATGCACTCCATTAAACTCTATGCACCCACTAAACTATTGGTTTCACATGCCTCATGCACATACACTCTAAAAAACCAGTACGCATCTCCCTGACTGGCAGCCATGTGTTCTCAGCATGCACACATTCTGCAGACAAGTGTGCACATAGCCATCTCCAATGTGTGCACACGCGTTCTTAGTCTTTCACTTGTGGCAATGAGATTTTTGGAGTGGACAACCCTTTGGCAGCCTCCACATCCTTAGTATGCACACCACCAAAAACATGTTTGTATCCTTTATTGAATACGCACCCTTCCAGATTGGCCTTGGCATGGTGCACTGCCCATCTCTACTAGCACCCGCTCCTTGTATTTGCCTCTTTGCTTGTAGGTAGCCTCCCTGGCCTTCTCACTCTTAATTTTCATGTTCTCTAATTGTGTTCATTGTACAACACTAATACTTTCTAGGTCTAACATAATCATTTCTAGCTGCAATTTGTCAAGGAGTGAATGAACCTCTTTTTCACGTCGTTGTTTCATTGTTTCAAATGGATTTGTAACAAATGTATCAAAATTTGGCTCCCCTGACCCAGGCACGAGAATGGAGGATATCCCTATAGCATGTCCAATGATAAGCACATCCCCATATGGATATAATCCAACGTCTTGCACCTGTGATCCTTTTGCCAACTGGTGTCTCAAATATGGCTTGTTCTACCTAGTCACTAATGCATCCTTCCAAATTTCAATTAGTGATCCACATCCCACAGCTAGTAATCCTCTTTGGCTGATGTCCACACTTTTTGCACGATAAGAATAGCTATGTAGAGGTGAAAATTCTCTCAAATCCTAGACACATAGTCTTCCATCATTTCCTGTTGTAACCATTTGATGCCCTTTCAAATTAAATGCCAGTGTTGTAACAGGACCATGATGGCATAGTGTACTGACCAATGGAGTGCTCATATTGGGGCTCCACATTGTAACTGTGTCATTGTTATGGCTCAATCCTAGTAGCTTAAGATCAAATGCCTTTCTTGAACTTAAAAGATCAACCTCACAAATAATATAAATTCTTGTTTGAAGTTGCTTGTCCTCTCTATGCCCTTAGCCTCCATGTAACCTCCCTCACTTGGGAGAAGCCACTGTTCAAATTTAGTTGCATTTCTTGCTGATTTTCCATACAATGCTTCCTTGGTAGCCAATTTCCCTTTAAGCTTCTTACCTTTGATTTTCTATAAGTGCACACCCTTTCCTCTCAGATATTTCTTGACCTGCTTGTCATCCACATTCTCATTGTCTTTTTATGTTTCCATATTTTCCTTCAGCTCATCCAGAATACAAACACTCAGTGAGAAAAAACTATGGTGCACTGAAGATTTAATTCATTATTCATTTTTTACACTTCTACAACACTGTCCACTAACACCAACTGGCCTCTAGAAGTGGCTTCAAAAACTGACCCAAAGACTTCACACAAGCACACCAATCAGAACTTAAAATAAATCCCAAAATATAAGTACACTATGCCAGAAGAATTTGCATGAAAATATTTGAGCCAAAAGATATCACCGATCAAACATGGTTCTCTGAAACATTGATTCTATCTGCACTGGCAAACTACATTAAAACACCTTCAAAACTGGCTTTGAAAACTTGTCAGATAAAAACCTCATGATATGGAAACTTGGATACTGGTTCACTCTCACATAATGAAAATGAAATCATAACTAGCTTGCCTAGATAATCAAAAGGTTAAAATCAATTAAATGCCAAAGTCAGCCCCTTAGAACATTCAGAATTTGAAACCGTGAAATATGCAAAAAATTGATTTGGAATTGGCTTAGTAAAGTGACTAAATGGATTGGTCATGGTCCATAAATCTTCAGGGTAGGTCACTTTCAGGTCTATAATGCAGGACAACTCTCAATTTTAGCTGACCTCAAACTGGGTGCAAACTGGGAGACCTCAAAGTAGGTCACTTAGAAATCTGGACTATGCACATTTAGTGAAGCTTAACAAACAAGCACATGGGAGGCTAAAAATGGTCGTGGAGACTCACTTTGATGCAGGAGCATCTCTGGTCCTTGGAAATCCTGTGTCACCAAAAACAATTTGGACTTTTGTCTGTGTTGCTCAGTTTCTGCTTTGACCGAGTTGGTTGGTTGTTGGTCGGTTTCCTTTGGTTACCGAGTGTGATTGGTTCTCTCCTGGGTGGTCAGTTATTTCACTGGCACTTGACATTTCCTGTCTATTGCTCGGTTATCTTGCTTACTGACGGGTTCAGTTTTGTTTCTTGTTGTGGTTGACTTGTGAATTTATATTGGATCGTGGAATTAATGTTGGAATCCATAATTGGGAAGCGTGTAGTCCAAGATTTGACCGTTACTTCCATTGATTATGGATCTTAAGGCTGACTCAGCTCGGTAGCTTCTTGTATAAATGTAGATGTTTGGTTGTAGTTTAGAGATAGTTTTGAGGGGGAGAGGAGATATGAGACATTAGATTAGAGATTGGTAGTAGATCCTTGCATTTTTGAGGACTTCTATAATTCATTGTAATATCAGGCCCTAACTAGGAAGGCCTTACAACCTGGCATGTATGATTCAAATTGATGATATATGAAAGATCTGACATTCTCTCTCTCACTGTTGTTTTTTGTTTCTTTCACATGTGTATTGTAGGCTTGGATCATTAGGGTGTGCCATCCTTTGGCCCCTCTTGCTCCCTGCCTTGTGTCAGATGGTATCAGAGCGAGGTGAGATCTTGATCTAGTTCTGCGGATCTAGGTTTGCAGGTTCCTCTTGAAGCCCTAGTGAATTGTTGTAGGGTAGTAGATTGCGATCTGACCTACAATTGTAGAGGATTGGAAAGATGGTTCATGAGAGGTGAGATGCAGATCCAAGATTGGCAAATATTCTAAGACAGATTGGTGCTAGATTAGAAGTAGTAGAAATAGCCCAAAGAAGAGGCAGATATCTTGAAGATGTTAGTGATGATGAAATTGAAGAAGAACAGGCGAATGAAAAACTTGCTCCTATTATGGATCAAGGTGAAGAAAGATTTTTGAAGGCTTTGACAAGTCTAAAGTCAACACCACATTTTAATCCTTCTGAGTATGCTGGAAAGCTGGATTCTGATGAATTGGTGGATTGGATCACCAAAATGTAAAAGTATTTTGAGTATGAAAACATTCCTGAGGATAAGAAGGTGAAGATTGCAAGCACAAAGTTGAAAAGTCATGCATCCTTATGGTGGGAACATTTGCAATTGGATAGAAAAAGGAAAGGCAAAGAAAAAATCAAGGTATGGAGTAAAATGGTCAATAAGTTGAAAGGAAAGTTCTTACCCTATGATTATCAGATTAACATAGTTCAACAAATGCAAAGTTTGAGACAAAAAGATAGCTTGGTAAAAGAGTATACTGAGGAATTCTATAGATTAGATATCAGATCTAGACATGATGAAGATGATGTGGAAAGAATTGGCAGATACTTGAATGGTTTGAGGGTTTCCATCCAAGAGGAAATTAGTATGGTCAAGTTGGAGAACATTGAAGAGGCTTATCAATTTGCTTTGAAGGCTGAGGAGAAATTGAACAAGAGACATGAACAGAGACAAAGAGGTCGAGGTGGTAGATTCCCTAGAGGAAAAGGTAGATCTAATGTTGAAATTGGTAGATCTGAACCAGAAAAGACAAATCTGGACAAAGGCAAGACCGAGTGGAAAGGTGAAAGTTCTAGAGGCAAAGGTAGTAACTACCAAGGTGGTTATAGCAGAGGAAGTTTTTGAGGAACTTTTTATAACTATGGAGAGGAAGGACATTGATCTTTTGAATGTACACAAGCTAGTAAAAAGGTTGGTAGCAATAGAAATGCTTTGGTGCAAGAAGAGTCACCAAATGAACCTGAGAAAGAAAATAACTTGATGGCAAGGAGGGCATTGTGGAATGAAAGCAAGAAGGAAGATCTGGTAAGGAAAAGTTTGTTCAAGACCAGATGTAGAGTTTCTAACAAATTTTGGAAGGTAATTATTGATAGTGGTAGCTCAGATAATCTGGCATCTGAAGAGATAGTCACAAAATTGCAGTTGGAAAAGTTGGTACATCTGAAGCCCTATTAGATTTCATGGATCAAAGATGAGCATACACTCCTGGTAAGTGAACAATTTTATGTAAATTTGAAGATTGGAAAGTACTATGATAAGGTGTTATGTGATATCATGCCTATGGATTGTTGTCATATTTTGTTGGGTAGACCTTGGCAATATGATAGACATGCTATATATGATGGGAGATTGCATAAGTACACTATTGTGGCTGATGGAAAGAAACAAATCTCGTTACCACTAATGGAAGAACCTGTTAGTAATGTTTGCATATTTGTGAAAGTTTGTTTGATGGAAGGAAGGAAATTTGTTAATTCTTTGAAGAGGAATGATGTATGTTTTTATGTGATTCCTAATAAACCAAGTAAGAAAATAGAGGATAATGTCCCTGAGGAGATTGATAAGTTACTCACTGAGTAGAGTGATATCATTTCTGATAATGTACCTGATGGTTTGCCACTAAAAAGAAGAATTGATCATTGTATGAATCTAATCCTTGGAGCTAGTTTACCAAATAAGGCACCTCATCGGTTGACACCTACCGAGAATCAGGAATTGAACTGACAAATTCAAGAATTGCTGGAGAAAGGTTTGATCAGAGAAAGTTTGAGTCCTTGTGTAGTACCTACTATATTGGTATCGAAGAAGGATGGAGAATGGAGAATGTGTATTGATTCCAGAGCAATCAATAAGATAACAGTGAAGTATAGGTTTCCTATACCAAGAATGGTTGATATAATGGATAGTTTGACTAGAGCAAAGTATTTCACAAAGATTGATTTGAAAAGTAGGTATCATCAGATCAGAATCAGAGAAGGTGATGAATGGTAGACTACTTTCAAGACAAAAGAAGGTTTATATGAGTGGTTGGTTATGCCCTTTGGTTTAACTAATGCACCGAGTACTTTTATGAGATTGATGAATGAAGTTTTGAAGAAATTCTTGGGTAAGTTTTTTATTGTATATCTTGATGATATTCTGATATTCAGTAAGACTGGAGAAGAACATTTGTTGCATGTTAGACAAGTTTTGCAGAGATTGAAAGAGGAAAAGTTGCTGATAAATCTGAAAAAAGTGTTCATTCATGAAAGAAGAGATTGTGTATTTGGGATTTGTTATTTTAGTTGATGGTTTGAAGATAGATCCTGAAAAGGTTGAAGCTATTTTGAATTGGCCTACACCTATGAATGCTAGTGAGGTAGGATCATTTCATGGTTTAACGAGTTTTTACCAAAAGTTCATAAGGAATTTCAGTTCAATTTGTAATGCTATGACTGAGACTATGAGAGGAGACAAAAGAGAATTCAAGTGGACACATGGAGCTGACATAAGTTTTGAGACCCTGAAGCAGAAGGTTGTTGAATTACCTATTTTGGCATTACCTGATTTTAGTAAAGTATTCCATGTAGAATGTGATGCAAGTGGAAGTGCAATTGGAGCTGTGTTGAGTCAAGAAGGTAAACTTGTTGCTTTCTTTAGTGAAAATTTGAATGATGCTAGAAGGAAATATTTTGTGTATGATCAAGAATTCTATGCTATTGTTCAAGCACCGAAGAAATGGAGACATTATTTGATACCAAATGAATTGTGTTGTATACTGATCATAAGGATTTACAATATTTGGGTAGTTAGAATAAGTTGAATCAGAGACATATGAAATGGGTTGAGTATTTGCAGAGTTATACATTTGTGATAAAGGATAAGAGTGGAGTCACTAACCGAGTTGCTGATGCATTGAGTAGAAGACGATCTTTGATGACCGAGATGAGAATTAAAGTTCTTGGTTTAGACGAGATGAGAGGTTTGTATTAAAATGAACCTGATTTTTCTAAGCCATAGAGAAAGTGCAGAGCACCTATTTCAGATCAACAAGACACTAAATGGGATGAATATTTCATTTAGGAAGGTATGTTGTTTAAAGGTATTCAATTGTGTATACTGAGAGGAGTAATGAGAACTAATTTGATAAAAGAGAAACATAGTAGTGTTTTGGCTGGACATTTTGGTATTGATAAAAGGGTATGTGCAAGATCACGAGGGGCCAAAAAGTGGCGATGTCAATTCAAAACTTTGACAATGCAGCTAACGACTTAATTTTTCACCCGAATTTGATAAAACAAAAAGGGTATCTTAAGAAGATTATCAACTTTCTATCGATATAATTGCTGTCAAATTTTGAATTTAGTAAGTAATTATTAGTTATTTTCTAATTGAGCTACCTCTAAAGTGCTGATTTATATACTGATTGAAAAATGACTATAACTTTCAGATGGTATAACATTTTTGAAATCCGAAAAATGCATCACATTCTATGCTTCACCTACTATAAGGAAAAGAAAAAAAATTTAAATTTTGTAAAGTTTTGAATGAGTTAAGGTGGTTAGACATGGGAGTTTTTTAATTCTGAAAACGTTGTAGAAAAAAATTCATAATTAATTATTTTTTTGGAATAAAATTACAAAAAAATATGCATCACATCCAGGCATGAGTCTACTACTTATATATAAAATCTTATAATAAAATATTATCATTTGATTATGATTAAGGTGGTCAGACATACACCTACTTATTTTTTTTCTGAAATTTTTGTACTGCTACATTGAAATCTATACTTTTCACCAACCATACTAACTTTTTCTCAAAAAAGGCCTAGTAGTTTAGAAACTACATTCAATTTTCTATAGATTCTATTCTTACAAATTTTTGATATTAGGTTCATAGCTAGTTGAAATTTTCACGTCAAGTTGACTAACCCTGATTTGCTGATTTTTCATTGCCACTTAAGGGCATAGTTTGGCCCCTCATGATCTTGCACATACCCAAAACATGGAATTTGCTTAAGGAGAAGTACTATTGGCCATAGTTGTATAAAGATGTTCAGAAATTTGTGAAAAGTTGTGGAATCTGTCAAGTTGCAAAAGGAGTAAGTCAGAATACTGGATTGTATACACCGATTGCTGTTCCTGAGAAACCTTGGATTGATATCAGTATGGACTTTGTTCTTGGCTTACCGAAGACAGTAAGAGGTAATGATTCTATATTTGTTGTTGTGGATAGATTTTCTAAGATGACACATTTTATACCTTGTAGAAAGACATCAGATGCAGTACATGTAGCAGATCTTTTCTTTAAGGAAATTGTCAGATTAGATGGATTATCGAGGAGTATTATCTATGACCGAGACAGTAAATTTGTTTGTTATTTTTGGAAAACACTTTGGAAGAAATTTGGCACTGAGTTGAAATATAGTTCGACATTTCACCCACAAACTGATGGACAGACTGAGGTTGTAAACAAAAGTTTGGGAAATCTTTTGAGATGTTTAGTTGGAGACACACCGAGTAATTGGGATTCTGTGCTGGCACAAGCAAAGTTTGCATATAATAATTCAATGAATAGGAGTACTGGAAAGACACTATTTGAGATTGTGAATGGCACACAACTGAGAGGAATATTTGATTTGAGAGACATTGCTGATGAGAATAAGAGAAGTGCTGAAGGAGTAAAGTTTGCTGAGTACATGAAGACATTGCATGAAGATGTGAAGCTGAAGCTAGAAGATAGTAATAAGAAATACAAAGACAGAGCTGATAGATCAAGAAGACATAAAACTTTTGATGTTGGTGATGAAGTGATGGTTCATTTGAAGAAAGGCTGATTTCTTGTTGGAACATATGGAAAGCTAAAGATGAATAAGTTTGGACCTTGCAAGATTCTGAAGAAATTTGATAGTGGAAATGCATATGAGATTGAATTACCTGATGACATAGACATATCACCGATTTTCAACATTGCTGATTTGTATGAGTATCATGAACCTGATGAAGTAACAATACCGACAGAATATCCTAAGAAGCAGAATGATGAAGTTGAACAGACTTTGAAGGAAAGAGTTGGCAAAATTACAAGAGGAAAATAGTACATGGAATATCTGGTTAAGTGGAAGAATAGACCGATGGAAGACAGTTCATGGATTGCACAGTCTAAGTTGGATGCAGCTCGGACCAAACCTACCAAATGATTTGGAGAATCATTTCAAAATAACCCCAGGTGTCTGATGCAGGAGCATCTCAAGTCCTTGGCAATCTTGTGTCACCAAAAACAATTTGGAGTTTTGTCTGTGTTGCTCAGTTTTTGCTTTGATCGAGTTGGTTGGTAGTTGGTCAGTTTCCTTTGGTTATCGAGTGTGGTCAGTTCTCTCCTGAACGGTCAATTATTTCACTGGTGCTCGGCATTGCCTGTCTACTGCTCGGTTATCTTGCTTATCGACAGGTTCAGTTTTGTTTCCTGTTGTGGCCAACTTGTGCATTTATATTGGATCACAAAATTAATGTTGGAATCTATCATTGGGAAGCGTGTGGTCCTAGGTTTGACCGTTACTTCCGTTGATTGTGGATCTGAAGGCCAACTCAGCTCGGTAGCTTCTTGTATAAATGTAGATGTTTAGTTGTAGTTTAGAGGGAGTTTTGGGAGGGAGAGGAGATAGGAGACATTAGATTAGAGATTGGTAGCAGATCCTCGCATGTTTGAGGACTTCTGTAATTCATTATAATATCAGGCCCTAATCGGGAAGGCCTTACAACCCGACATGTATGATTCAAATTGATGATAATATATGAAAGATTTGACATTCTCTCTCACTGTTGTTGTTTGTTGCTTCCGCATGTGTGTTGTAGGTTTGGATCATTAGGGTGCGCCATCCTTTGGCCCCTCTTGCTCCCTGCCTTGCATCACACTCCTATGCCTACAACATGATGCAACAATCCCCATGCTACAACTATTCACTGAGCAGAAAAGGCAAGCCTCCGAAGTGGGCTATTTTATAAAATTTTAGTAAGACACAAATGCAGACTTCTAGAAACACTTTCAAAAGCCTATTCCCTAAACATGCCAAAATTGAAAATTGAAAGTTCAAACCCATTACTTATGCCAAATGAAAGGTGATAAACACCCTACCCAAGTGGTTTATCATGAAAATCAACATGCCCATTTTTCTATGCACTCAAACTAGGCCGCTTCTAATGATTTTTCAAAAACATAAGCTTACGCTTAGAGAATTTTCAGAATATGGACTCAAAATCATTCTGGATTTTTGTGCTCCAACAATAAGAAAGGGACATGTGGGAAGAGAGATAACAAGAAGGGGTGTAGGTTGGTCCATCAAAGACTACTCAATTAGCTAGGAAACCTAAGGGGAAGGATCTCACAAATAAACTTGAGGGAGGAAATCCTTTCAAAGATCATCCTTAGGATGGGAATTGTGAAATCATAAATGGTCATTTTACGAAAATGTACAATTTAATCACTACAAAGAAAGCCTTGATCCTTTAAAAGATCTGAATTTGGTAAAATGATTAATTTCACTTGTCTGAGACATGATGGGACATTACATTTTAGCTTCTTGATTGATTTAGATTAACTAGGGAGCAAAGAATAGTGTTATAATCATTAGTATTTTTTGAATAGTACTCCTTCGAAACTCTTTAAAAGGTGTAAAGATTGCATGTTTAATAACCTTTTGAAACATTTGAATTGTTGAAGTGGGTCTTAGGTAATGTGTTCAACTATGCTTAAATGACAACCTAAAATTACCAACAACAAAAGGAGACCATGTTATCTAAAAGTTGTATAAATGTGTACATTAATACTATACTTGCATGACGATAAGAAATATGTTAAAACACTCTAAAGGTTTGAAATCTTAAAGAAATAATCCTAATTTAATTGTAACATACCCAACCTATAATATGTTTTATTATAATAAATCAACATATCAAAACAAGCTGACCAAAAAGATATTTGAATTTTGATAGCCTATAATAAAGTTTATAATTAAACATCAATATTATGTAGTATATTCATATACTGCGTATTAATATGTCCTGCCATTAAAGTAAACATATATTTGTCAAGAGAGTTCTAAATCAAAAGAAAAAGAAAAAGAAACTAAAAATATTCATAAAAGGAGGTCACTTGGTTAGTATTGTTTCTTCAGCCCTAGCAACTTTTACACGTCGATGTATTTTCAAAATCAAGCCAACCCCATATACAAATAATCAACCTCTACATAGACAGTTACAATATGGCAATATACATGGCAGTCCTTTACATTCCTGTTTTGGGCATTAAACTGCCATACTTGCTTAAACTCGACTGCACAAGACTGCATTGTAATAAGAATAATTTTCATATTTACTCTGTTTTGCTAGCACTGTACTTCGTACACCGGAGTAGATACCATAATATACAATATTAGTTGTGTAATTTTATGCTGATGACTTAGGAAACCGGAATATATGATATCAGAATTAGTGGGCTCTCACAGATTTCCAGAGACATCTCAGAGCCTTTTGATAATTCACAAATCCCATGAACCAAAACTCATGATTATCCACAGTTTCTACTTGTATGTATTTTTCAGCAGGCCTAGCTATATTCTCACATGGAATCACTGCTTTCAATCTTCCAATAGGTATGACCACCTGCACACACCCAATAACAATTCTTAAACTGAAATGAGAAATCATAAAACTCAAGAAAAATCAAGATAGATCAGTGAAGATGACCATTGAATTCTGCGTGTAAGTGCATAAAAGTATTTTTGGCGTTGATTTATTTAGATGGCTTATCTGTAATCATATTAATAAGTAGGTCTTATTAGAAAAGCTAGTGTGATTTAAGATGAGTCGCCTAACAAATGAAACATTAGAATGCACTTTTTAAGCTGGCCAAAAAATGAAAAGACTGTGCATATAAAAAATAAATCTTATTTATAATTTTTAAATTATATGAAAATAAGCAGATATAGAAGTATTATATAGATATTAACTTGATAAGAAGTAATGGTTTATTTTACTGTTATAACCATCTTTAAATACTTTTAAAGATAGATGTATGTATTGGAGCGTGTTTTAGTAAGTGTATATGAATATTTTGGCTTAAACAACACATTCTAAATTTTGACTTATTTATGTGGTTTATGTGAAAACAAACTAATAGATAGATCCAATTAAAAAAAAGTGGTTTGATTTAATTGATAAGTAGGAGATATTTTCCACAGCAAGTCAAATTGTGATATTGCTATCAGGATTTAACTATGTAGTTTTTTTGAGTCAAACTCATTGACCCATGATTCATGAGTAGTGGTTCACCGAAACCATCTCTCATGAGAATGAAATGGAACACTTAGCACTCATTGGATCTAGGTGATGCTCACAGAGGTGAAGCACCGGGACTTCCCGGGAGGTCACCCATCCTAGTACTACTCCAGCTCGAGCGCGCTTAACTATGGAGTTTCCTCCACGGTTAAACCCACTCTACTTGCATCCTCATTTGCAAAACCTTCACCAAGTGTTGTGCCTTATGAACCATTCATTAGAAAGCCCCTTAAGCTCATCTAATGAATGGTTCATAAGGCACAACACTTGGTCAAGGTTTTGCAAATGAGGATGCAAGTCGAGTGGGTTTAACCATGGAGGAAACTCCATAGTTAAGCACGCTCGAGCTGGAGTAGTACTGGGATGGGTGACCTCCCGGGAAGTCCGGTGCTTCACCTCTATGAGCATCACCTAGATCCAATGAGTGCTAAGTGTTCCATTTCATTCTCATGAGAGATGGGTTCGGTGAACCACTACTCATGAATCATGGGTCAATGAGTTTGACTCAAAAAAACTACACAGTTAAATCCTGATAGCAATATCATAATTTGACTTGCTGTGGAAAATATCTCCTACTTATCAATTGATGAGCTTAAGGGGTTTTCTAATGAATGGTTCATAAGGCACAACACTTGGTGAAGGTTTTGCAAATGAGGATGCAAGTAGAGTGAGTTTAACCATGGAGGAAACTCCATAGTTAAGCGCGCTCCAGCTGGAGTAGTACTGGGATGGGTGACCTCCTCGGAAGTCCCGGTGCTTCACCTCTGTGAGCATCACCTAGATCCAATGAGTGCTAAGTGTTCCATTTCATTCTCATGAGAGATGGGTTCGGTGAACCACAACTCATGAATCATGGGTCAATGAGTTTGACTCAAAAAAACTACACGGTTAAATCCTGATAGCAATATCACGATTTGATTTAAGGTAAACCACTTAAACAGAATCAAACTTTAAAGTATAAGCTTAAACTGTTAAAAAAATAAAATGACAGTGCATATATGGAAAAATAAAATGGGTCTTATTTACAGTTTTTAAACTATATGACAGTAATCAGAGAAATAATAGTGTCAAATAGATATTAACTTATATAAGAAGTAATGGCTAATCTTACTGTTATGACCATCTTTAAATACTTTTTAAGAAGTCATCGCAAAATGATGGGAATCATAAAATTCTGTGTTCGTTACCCTGTATTCACTCCAGATAGTCCTTCCATCAGAAGTTGTATAGCGAAGGGGATGGTCGCTGCAGAAGGCCAGTTTTTCAGTTGATATGAAGAGTAATCCTGCAACAGGGCCAGTGCTGGTGGACAAATAACAGGAAGAGGTCTTCAAAAGCTTTTCTGAGGGACCAACACTGAAGCTTAGTTTGAATATATTCTCAAGCCCACCTTCTGCCACTATTTTGGCCCCCAAACTCACCTTTGACCATACTGTTTCAGGCATATTTCCTCCAAGCTTCACTGCAAGAAGAAACAAGTAAAACTGATTATTTTTCAATAAGCTCTTCTAGTAGCAATGATATATGTATTTGCCATTCATTTCAGGAAGAATGAATTAGAAATAACTTACTGTGTATCAAAATGTTATCAACCATAGTCTCAGCATTTTTGCTCCACCTATTCAAGGTGTGAAAGACCCCCTCAATCCTATCTGTGCAAACACACCAAGCCAACTTCTGATCATTCAAAATATTCTGCAAGAATGAATTCCAATGGGTACAACAGGCCAAGTTATGACTATTATAATTTGTTCTGAAGGAAAAACATTTCATTGGGTATTGTACGGCTGGAATAATGCAGGAGTAGGTCGCTGCTGTCAAGTCATCAGAGACTGTTATCATAGTAAAGAACATATGTATGGTATCAGAGAATCATAGTAAAGCTCAACTCCCTTATCATAGTAAAGAACATATGTATGGTATCAGAGAATCATAGTAAAGCTCAACTCCCTTCAAGTGGTATAAGAGTTCCCCTCAATATTAAGAGGGAGATTGTTGAAAAGTGTCTAACAGATTTTCTTGGGATTTGTGACATGGCTTAACAACTTCCTATGAGATCCTAATGTGGGAGGGTAGCGATTTCCTAAATAGATGCATCTTTTGGAAAAAATGGCCACCTCAACTCCCTTCAACTAGTATCAGAGTGTGGTCACAGGTTTGAGTCCCCTTAGGTAATGCTGAGGAGGAGATTGGTGGAACTTGTCTAGCATCTTTTCTTATAATTGATGACATGGTTTAACAGCTTTCTATAAGATTGTTAATTAGAATGGTAGCAGTTTCCTAAACAGATGTATATTTTGGGAGAAATGACCATCTCAACTCCCTTCAAATAGGTTGGTGGAAGAAGTCGCATCCTTAATGTTCAAACAGAATAACATCATAAAACAAAAATTATAAAACAAAATCACTAAGTGAAAAGAGCTAAAACAGAGAGAAGAGGAAATTCTTGGGAAAAAAATTCCTTCTGTAGAACCAGAGAAGTTGTTCTGCTTCATGGCCTTAAGGATTGTTATTCTGCATGCCACCAGCATCTATGCTGTACCAATGTGAATTCTTCTCCTAGAAGAGATACTTCCAATAAATAAGGATCAAAAGTTGTGGCTTGGCAATGTAATTTGTCATAGAGATCTTGTCAGTGAGATGGTGGGTGTAAATGAAATAAGAATGTGGGAGTCACAATTTAAAATCTATGTATACATGAAAGAAATATCATGAACTAAATTGGAGAAAGAAAATACGAATGTGGGAGTCACAATTGAAAACTATGTATACAAGAAAGAACTATTTTGAACTATATTGGAGAAAGAAAATACCAATGTGGGATCACAATTGAAAACTATGTATACAAGAAAGAACTATTTTGAGCTAAATTGGAGAAAGCATACTACCACATATAAGCGATTGGAATGCAAGAAAATTACACTTTGCAGATGAATCATGAGAAGCTGCAGTGCCATCAAGAACATAAGGGCATGGCTGCACTGTGGAGTTGCTAGAGACTTCCGTCATGGGGGGACTCAAATTTCTGCTCTGTGGCTCAATATGCCCACTATAACTTCCATTCTCTGCATCTTCATGGGGAGCTTTTGCAGGCTGCAATGGCAGTGGGGCTTTCCATGTAGCTGCAAACTTATTGTTAGGATTTGCAGAAGGATGTGCTGGGTCACCCATTATATCTGTGCCATAGTCATTCATAGGAAATGCTATTACCATATCAGTACTGCCCATTTTGCTGTTTATATTTTCTCTCTCTCTTGTTTTGCCATCAATCTGCTTAACTTTATCAGATGGCTGGCTATTGAAGCTCACTTTTTTCTGCTGAGATTTTTAATTCAAATCCATTGCTCAAAACAATGTATACAGGATCAAGACAAAGATAAGATCAGAGAACTTCATAACTCTCAACCTGTTAAGATCAACAAAGGAGAAACAGTGCAAGAAACACCCAATTGTCATTTTTAAATCAAGCCTATCTTACACTCCTTAAAATCCTCTCACCCACTCAATCGAATACACATAAAAGCAAATTCTATAAAGTAATTATTAAAGCAATAAGCAACCCATGTGGCATATCTCTGTAGAGAACATTTATACAGTAGGCATAGTTTCCACTTGCTGACATGCAATTTTTTATTTTTTCCTCTGGCTCTATACCACTAGTATATATATATATATATATTATAATTAAAATTCACGTAGAATAAGTTGTGAGAGATGAAATCTAAAATTGTTTTTAAATATTCATTCAAAAATTTAAAAAGACATTCTGTAATTGAAGAAAAGTTGTCATTTCTGATTAATAATGAAGAAAATAACAGTCTTATTCTTTTAAACAACAGTCTTTCCTTCTACTATATAGCTATGTCTCTAAACAGAACACTCAAATTAGAAACACAAAATATTGTTTTTAACTGATCCTTCCACCCAAAGTTTTGATATCTTCTTTCATATCTAAGAAAATACTTTATACCTTAGAATCTTAATGTATGGACCATACAACCAAAATGCCTTGAAACCTTCAAGAAAACCTTATGAATCATAAACATATGGTTATTTCAAGCAACTAGTAGAACATCATACAAAAGGCTATAGAATCATTCCAATAACATGGACATTATTTATTTATTTGTTTTGCAAATTACAGTACAATGTATACTTCAATACAGCAAACAAAGGTAAATTTAGTCACACTATTGAGTGGAAATGCGGAATATAATGCTGGCAATGCAAGGGATAAGATGGAATAAAGTTGTCCGTGAATGTTTAGAGAACCCCATGGAAAGCCTTTTAAAAATAGTGAAATACACTTTCTTTTATTCTTTGCCTTTATTCTTTTCATATCTGGACTGATGCCTCTTTAAGACGGTGAAAGAATGCTTTTACTCCAAGTAAGAACATAGCCTGATGCCTTTCACATGATAAAAACCAAAAAAAAATATTATATTTACATTTTAAATATAAATAGTTTTGTAATTATAGCAAGTTAGTTAGTTTGTTTTATAAATGTGTATATATTGAGATTAAAAAATTATTTGCAAAAAGAAAATATTTTAGATAAATAATTTATATTAATTAAATAATATATTCAATTAATTAAATATAATCTACTAATTAGAGTTGAGTTCATAATTCTAATGCATATTTAGTAATTAAATATTTCAAGGTTGGAGTATTTAGTTTTAGGATAATAATAGAGGATTTATGTTGATGTCATATTGGATCCATTCATCACTATTCACAAAGAAATATTCTTAGTTTGATGTATTTTTTAGACATTCATTTATAATATAATTCTAAGTTCTTCAAGATTAATTCCGATCATCATGAAATTGATTTGATGCATAGAATTAAATTGTGACCTTTGAAAATGGTCTAACTAAACATGTTATAGCAAATATATCCATCTTTACCTTCCCAACAATTGAACTTGTCAAGGTGATGTCAAAGGATACACTAAAAGAGGGGTAAAAAATTATTGAAAGACAAAGAGGTACAATACAAAATAACTTAACAAAAGGCTCTACAGAGCCCTATCATGATCAACAAGTTCATCAAAAACATGAGATAAATCAGGGGGCACTTGCCACTTATCAATAATACTCTAGTCCTACATGTGTACTAAAGTCCATTTAGCCAAACAGTGAGAAACGTCATTCCACTCTTGAGGGATGTATGTATAAAAGATAGAATCAAGTGACCTATATAACTAGAGAATCTGATAAATGACCAAAGCCAAGTATTAACTAACATCCCTAAGCTCCTACCTAGTTAGCAAGTTCACAACCCCCTAAGAATCAGTCTCACAAATAATCATGCGCCAACCACGCACACAACACTGTTCCACAACAAACAAGATGAAAAGAGCCTCCATGAAGTTTTTAGTATGAAAGACCTTATACACAGAGAAAAGAAACTATACTTCACCAGAACTACTTCGCCCAACTCCACCAATGCATGTGGGTCCTGGGTTCCCCCAAGAAGAGCCATCAATGTTGACTTTGAGAACTCCAGGAAGAGGAGTCCAATGCCCCTCACAATTGACTCACTGTAAAGGATGTCTAGTCCTACTAGGAGTTCATTAACCCAATAGTTGAATAGGTTCTACTTGGAAAAACTCCTTTGGTACAAAAAATAAGGTAGAAGCAAAAAGTAATCAACATTTCCTTACCCACGACTTTCAAGTTTAAATTTTGACCACATGTTTGGCTTGTAGAAGTTTTTCAACCAACTCTCAAGCACATTTAAGAATAGTAGCATATTAAAAATTGAAACGTGGAGACATTTAGATGGAATGAAAATTTATAAAAGGTTTATAACCTACTTATAATAGGTATGTGAAATGCAAATCCCAATTTTAAGAAATTTTGAGATAGACAAGAGGGCCAACAAAGTAAGAGGAGTTAACAAATGAGTATCAAGGAATATGTGATGAGAAAGAAGTGGTGTAAAGGTTATGGGAAACAAAAGAGGGATGAAACTATTTTTTTTTTTAAAACTTGATTTTTTATTCACACGAGAGAAGTGAGGTCACAATCCTATTTTACTACATATTACTATTTATTTAATAATTTTATTAATGGATATATTATCTATGAACATTAAATTGTAATTAAAATATTTATTATTATTAAATATTATACTATTATGATAATTAAAATAATTTTTAATTTCTATATTTGTATTGTATTAATATATAGAAGGAAATGAAAGTTGGTGAATTGAATAGCTATACAAGTTTAATAAATTGTTTTCAATATCTTCATGAAGTAGTTTTGATTAAAGAAAAGTATTAGTTTTCAAATATTATTTATGTAGTACAAAAAAGAACTATTTCATAATATTAATATTAACTAACTTTTTTTTTAAAGAAAAAATGAAGATTCGCTGACTATATTATATTATTAAAAATTGGTTCAAAATCTCATCCAGGAAAGAACCAGGAAGAAAACCTGGAATCGTTGCCCATTACATAGTAATAATACAAATTTTTCCAACTAACAAATACATGGATATAGAACTTTTCAAATTGCTAGAAGTAGCCAAGAGCAAGCTAACTAAGACTATATAATTTGAATGTGCATAAACTGAACAAACCAACCCATTGTACAAAATATAGATAATAACTAACTACTCAAAAAAGAACTACCCTTAGCCAATATCAAGGAAAGAAGCATACAAACAAAATTTAACCCCAATATCCCACCTACTTCTCCATGGTAATCAAGACCAAATGTTCAAGTTTTGGTTGCGATCATGGAGACTAGCCTGAGTGATCACCCATGACTTCAACATGCAGCAAACCCTATTTAACTGATTCCCAACCTGACAGGCTAACATTTCTAGGCATAGTTTGTTCTAGCAACGAACTTGCTCCCCACCTTGCACAATCTAACCGGTCCATGCAAGAAGAAGGCAACTCACTTGTATCCCCAGATGGTCATATGTTAAGGTCAAGAAGAGCATGTGAATAATGTTATTGTGTCAAAAGAAGGGATATATTCTCACCCACATCAAGTATATTCGAGATCTCCAACAAATCTAACAGAGTGTACACCACAAACTTTGTTTTGTCCACTAGTTCTTGCCCAAGAAAATGACCATGTGTATGTAGGGAATGCTTAACATACATGAAATTGTGTTTCTCCAGTGAGTGCTTGATGCTATCAAACACCACCATAAATTCATGGTTACTAAGTAAAAGACACTGGGAAAATAGAACCCCCACTAGTGTGTGGCCCTTCCAAATATTATGCTTCTGCACTGCCTTTTTAAGCTTGTTTCCCCTCATAAACTATGGCTTCACAACCTTTTGAGAAATTATCTCAAGTAGTTGAATTGATTGTAACAAATTCAGTACATTTGAGAGGAATATCGGGACCAATTATGATGGAAACACAAATTGCTTGGTGTGGAGCAATAGGATTTCTTCTCCAATGACTCACTTTATTGCATGTTGAATGATACTCAAATGGCACACAAGGATTTCATCCATGACCGAATATTCAATTTGTCATGGAAGAGCTTCCTCTACCACATATGGCTTCAATCTTAGTCTATAATAATTTGGGAGCATCTCGTAGTGATACCACCAACATTTCTCACACTTGATACAGACATCATTCAAAGACTCAATTACTAGTGATGATACATATTACCAGCACTCTATTTTATTTTAAACTAAGCTAAATGTACTTCCAAGTGATGTGAAATAATATAAAATCCAACCCAATCCAATCATATCAACTATATCTTGTACTCCAACACAAAATGTAATGTTTTGCACATACCACTATTCTCGACCATGTGAAAATATAGGTACATCAACATCGAAGTTTGATAAATATGTACAACACCCACCACCTCACCCTACGGCTTTACAGATTCAAATATTGGTGGTTGAACTTTCCCTAAGAATGATAATACTTCATTCCCCATCTTAATTAATGTGCATGTGTTTTAACCAAATTGCGGCATATGTTGTCCTTGCATACCATGACATATTAGATCTCACAACTCTCCCTATCCAGTATGACTAACCTTGGCAATTCTTGGTGATTTTGCAAGACGTCATGCAAAGAAAAGGATGACAATTCATTCCCATCACATCCCACATTAGAAATCCAATCCACCATTGCATTCCCTTCATGAAGTGTATGCAATATGTACAACTCCTCAAATGAATCTAAAAGTTGTCAAATTTGTTGCAGGGTGTAAGCAATCTACCAATTATGAGATTCCCTCTTAAGACATGCATTAATAATTACCATTGAATCACCTTCCACTTGTATATTCTTAAATGCACCTTGTTTAGCTAAAATTAATCCAGAAAATAGGGCATGGACTTCAGCTAAATTGTTAGTACCCTACGGTAGAGGAGAGGCTTTGATATATAGGACATTGTCGTGGTGATCTCTAATGTAAGCCCCCAAATATGACTGTCCAGGGTTCCCCAGAGATACCCCATCAAAGTTGAATTTGACCACTCCATGTGAAGGTGGAATCCACTTGACTATTGATCTATCCACTGGCTCTTTAGATGTAAATACTTGTGGCAAACTAGTAGGGAAAAATAATCCTTTCTAGTGGTGAATAAGTAACCCATCCCATAATGACACAATTGGCCTACCTTTGAATTTGGCCAAACTAGCATTGACCACCTCTGAGATTGATTTTTCAATGCCACCCAATACACTATCAAGAGAAGAGTTGTTAGATCAGAAAATACGTGTGTTTCTTTCCCATCATAGTTCCCACATTGTACTAGAGCTGGAGTACATTTCCAAATATTTGTGAAAAGGGATTTACGATATAAGATTGGCCAAGCTTGAAAAAGGTCCCAAAGCTTATGGGGAAGGGGAGATTTGTACTGAAGCTTGCTGAGGATTAATATCCAACATTCTTGGGCAAATGAGTAGTTTTAAAAGGTTTGGTAATTCTAAACTTATTCATTCTATCACTAGTAAGGATCCTCTGTTTTAAGGCAAGCCATGCAAAACACCCTTCTTTAGGAAGGACAATTCCAACAGAAAGTGTAAGCACGATAAGGGGTCAAAGGCACATCCAATTATTGAATGATTTTGTATCCTTCTTTGATGGAATACTTACCGTTTCTTCCTAGAGCCCAAAATTTTTTTTCGTCCTTATCTAAAAGGAAGACCACTTTCTCTAAGAGAAGATTATGAAAAGAGTCATTCTACAAATCAAAAATACACAACTCATTTGGTTCCTTCCATATTACTTTTCTTCAAAATAAGAATACAACTGAAACAAAATTGATGATGATGTAGGAGTATCTCGGATCCTTGGAAATCCTGTGTCACCAAAAATAAGTTTGAGTTTTCTATGTTGCTCGGTTCCTTCATTGACCGAGTTGGCTTGGTAGTTACTCAGTTTCTTCTTTAACCGAATTGGTTGGTTATTTTCCTAGCACTCGGTTATCCTTTCTTGGTGCTTAGTTATCCTTTCTTACCAAGTTGTTTGTTTTGGTTTATGTTGAGGCCAACTTGTGAATTTAATTGTGGTCACAGAGTTAATGTTGGCATCTATTATTGGGAAGTGTGTGGACCTAGATCTGCTCATTCCTTCTGCTAATGGTGGATCTGAAGGCCGACTTGTTTCGGTGGCCTCTTGTATATAATGTAGTCATTGGTTGTAGTTTTGAGAGTTAGTTTTTGGTATCAGTTAGGAGTTAGAAGATTGAAGATAGTTTTTGAATCCTCGCATGTTAGAGGACTATTGCAATTGAATTGATGTATTTAGCCCTAACCAGGAAGGCCTTACAGCTCAACATGTATGAAGTGATTTGATGAAATATAAGGATTTGTTTTGCATTCTCTCTCTCACTTGTTGTGTAATTGCTTCCGTGTGTGATTCTACAAGGTGGATTTGGATTAGGGTGTGCTTTTGGCCCCTCTTTCTGACTTGCCCTGCGAGGTGGTATCAGAGAAAAGTTGAGATCTAGATCTAATATGTGAATTAGGTCTAAGGGTTCCTTCTTATGAAGCCCTAATTGATATTTATTGTAGGGTGGAAGATTGCAATATGACATGCAATTGCAGAGGGTTTTCAAAATGGTTCATGGGAGGTGAGATGCAAATCTGGGATTGGAAGACATGTTGAGACAACTTGCTACTATGTTAGAAGCTGTTGAGATAGCCCAGCGTAGAGGAAGACATCTTGAACATGTTAATGATGAAGAAATTGAGGAAGAACAAGGTGAAGTAGAATATGCACCTATGATGGATTAGGGTGAGGAAATACTATTGAAGGCTTTGACAAATTTGAAGTCTACACAACATTTCAATCCTCTTGAGTATAGTGAAAAGTTA
Organism: Chamaecyparis obtusa; assembly: GCA_027943335.1. Classification (NCBI taxonomy): domain Eukaryota; kingdom Viridiplantae; phylum Streptophyta; class Pinopsida; order Cupressales; family Cupressaceae; genus Chamaecyparis; species Chamaecyparis obtusa. Next base: position 2,467,090 of record BSBK01001220.1, on the reverse strand, counting down.
GATTCAGATGAGTTGGTGGATTGGATCATCGAGATGGAGAAATATTTTGAGTATGAAAATGTCCCTAAGGAAAAGAAGGTCAAGATTGCAAGCACAAAGTTGAAGAGTCATGCATCCTTATGGTGGGAGCATCTGCAATTGGATAGAAAAAGTAAATGCAAAGACAAAATCAAGGTATGGAATAAGATGGTAAATAAGTTGAAAGGAAAGTTCTTACCCTGTGATTATCAGATTAACCTAGTTAGGTGAATGTAAAGTTTGAGACAAAAAGATATCTCGGTAAAAGATTATACTAAGTAATTCTATAGATTGGATACTAGATCTAGACATGATGAAGATGAAGTGAAAAGAATTTTTAGGTGTGTGTGTGTGAATTTTGTACCTAGCTATAGACACAACACTTTAGTAAAACATTAGAGGTTAGCTGAAATTGAAATCGTGCAATAAATTGAAAGCTAAACTAACCAGGTGATTTACTACCTTCTAGTAGATGCGAGTATGTATTCTTAGATTATACTGAGATTAGTGACCTTGACGACACCTAAACGAAGGATTTGAATGCAAAATCTAGATATGGAATGGATGCAAATTAATCTATTTTTTTGGATTTTCTATGCAATTATGATAAAACTTGATATGAATCTAATCTAGAATGAACTGATATGAAATTGATCCAACAATGATATGAAATGAATCTAAATGAATGTAAAAACCAAATTGATCTCACAATAGCCTTGATTCGTAATAAGCTTTGATTCTCCAAATTCCAATTCTTCAAAATAGTTGTGCAATTCGTAGACGATTTTGGCAGAGTAAGCTCGCAAAATTATGAGATGATTTGAGATGAGTTGAGGCCTTAATTTATAGAAATCCAGGGCTTTGAGGATGCATGGAAGAAAGCCATAAATCACTCAAATAACTCAGGTTGATTTTTGAGTTATTTTTAAATAAAGGATAATTAACTCACAAAAACATGCAAAAGCAGAGTCTAACTCAAAATAGAGTTTAGCTTTAATTGATAATTGATAGTTGTCTGCTTTTCTAATTGTGCATGTTTTATTTATGAATTAATTTAATAATAAAGTGATTTATTTCCAACTTAACTGATTTTAAAAAATAAAACAATTGATTTATGGATTAATCAATTATTTTTCAAACTTTTATTCAAAAACAATATTATTAAAAATTGACAACTTGCTTTAATTAATTAAATAAGAATTTAATCAATTATTCATAGGATTTTGGATTTATTATCAAAATTAAATAATATAATTTAGGAATAAATATATTTAACTTCAATTAGATAATTAAGTGGTAGTATTAAATCTAATTAATTAAATATTTAGAATATTCAATAAATCAAACTTTACGATAAATTGGATTTATCACCAAATAATCATTAAATTAAAGATAATTATGATAATTAGGAATATTACTAGGAATATTCTCCGATGCAGAATTTAGGATAATCAATTAGGATTTGATAATGTTCAGATGTGCCTTATGTTAGGACTTTGATGTCGATTTCATTCGAAGTGTCGATATAGGAGATTAATGAACCTATAGCCCATTTTTGGGGTATTACATTTTGCCCCTCTTTGAATTGATGTGTGAAGCCCAGTGGTTCAAAGATAGTATGTGTTTGATAGAGATATGAAACTGATTTGAAATTGATAATTGATATGAGATAGAAGCTGATTGAAAGATTTGATATGAAGATAATAGGTCCTGAATGACCAACGATAATCTTAACTATAACAGGGATGAACCGATGAAACAAAAGCATCAAAATGCCTGATTCTGAACCTTATGATTGTGAAGAAGTGAGTGACCGATTCCAGACTCAATTATCTTTAGAAGAATCACGTAGGTATCACATCTGAACCCTTCAGTTACCGAAGAACCAAGGAAATAACACTAATGAACCGATGATTACGAAAAATTGATACAATTTACAAGATTAGGAGAATATCAAATTTATATGGATCTCGATGAATCTGATATGCCCCAAGCGATGATTGATTTGCCCCGAGCAATGAGGTCTTTTGATGAATCAACAACTAGACGTGGTTGTTGTCTTGATTACTGAGGAAAGATATGATTTCAGATTTTAGATTACAGACTTTGAATGATATGCAATACCATGCCCCCTTCGGGATTAAAATTGAAATCTGACAAGAAAAGTCGGTGTTATGGTTTAGAAGCATGCTAATTGATTTGAGAAGTGGGTAAACACATTCGAGAATGCATTCCACATCATTTAGAGGTCTTGGAGACCAATTTTGACTAGGTGTGACCATGAGTTGACCATGGTTGACCAAGTTGAAATTTTGATAGTTTGACATAAGATAATCAGTTAAGTTAAATATTGGATTTCTACTATGATTGAAGGTTGATTATGCAAGTAGTTAACAATATGAACGATCTCAGATTTCAATTGTGATCCTGAAAAAGGATTCTACTTATTGTTTCGTTGGAGGAACCTTCATGTGAGATTCAACTCTTGTTAGATTTGAAGAATTGATATGAAGAATTGTTTAATCTTTGAAGTTTTTCCAAACATTTGTGAGATCATGTAGACATGCAAAAATGCAAAGAGACATGCAGTATGAAATGCAACCTAAGACCTAGGACCTAGTCATTGATCATGTGTTGATTTGTTATCATCATTGAACTTTTAGGTAATCGAATAAATCAATATAATGCCCACTAGCTATGAAACCATAGACATATGAATATCGATTTGTATGTGCAAGAATCAATACAACACCCACTGGGCAACAACCATGGATATATGAATATTGATTTTGTTTTTGGAATGTCGGATTAGATATAAGCACCAAGGCACAAACGCCAGGATGACCTGAATATCATGTCCCTTTTGATATAACAATTTGTATAAGCATCAAAACATAGATGTCATGATGACTTGAATACACCTTGCATTACAAACACATCAAATAGTCAAGAGATTATTCTAAATCCAATGTGAATAACCCGTAGTGACCCTTTATCGTTCACATCCTTAGGTAAGATCGCAGTTCACAATAGAAGAAAGAATTCACTCAAAAAGACAATAGTTAGATCAAACTTCCTTGAATTTTCTGGGTATCAATGGTCAAGGTATGCATGGCCATCCAATTCGAGATAGAGGCTCTTACAGTTGAACACCATTTCAATCCAGAATTTCTAAAGTTGTTAGATTTTCACATACAAGAAGAAAACAAAGAAAGGATTATGCCCCTAGTCATCACTCTCTAAATCTTGTAAAGGACATCATCGAAGAGCTCGAAGAGACACAATATGAAAAAATCTCAATGTGAATCAGTAAGCATACAAGGAGATAAAAGCATGTAAAGCACAGATTGTTTTTAGTTTGCATTTGATGTTTGATTGCATTGTGGTAGATGCAAAATCCTTTCTAGAGACAAGACTAACTGACTGACTCACATGAAGCTTCAAAGGACTCTGACTAGATATGATACATCTAAGATATACTGGAGACCATAGGATTTGACATTGATTGCCCCCAAGTGTTAAGCATTGATAGGATACAGATGCTGGAGCTAATTGGTGTATAGACCAACTTATTGAAAACTGGAAATGCAAAATCAAACTGGGAGATATGTACAAACTAAAGCAAGACTAAAAGCTGGGAAAGACCAAGATTGCACTGATAGATGGAGCATTTTGAAGCAAGTGGCACCCGTTTGCCAGGTTTTCACCATCTTGGCAGAGATTCTATTTTTGCTACCAAGGAGCCTATTTCTAGGTTTTCACCAAGGCAGTTTTTTTTTTCTCATTTTTTTGTATTTTTCATTTTTTCAATTTTTTTTTTAATTTTTTATATTTTTTACTTTTTTTGTGAATCATCAAGGTGCCTATTGCTAGGTTTTCACCAAGATGTTCATTTTTCCAAGACTTTTTCCAATTTTTAAGATTTTTTCAAGACATTTTACCATAGACTGAATACCTTAGGCATAGAATTTCTTCAGATGGAGAATGTTGATTGGTTCTCGAAGCTGTTCTCCTTCAGTTGTTGAGAGTTGATAGGCACCAGAGCCAAAAGTAGAAGTGATTACAAAGGGACCCAGCTAGTTGGGTTCAAACTTCCCCTTGCATTCTCGATGTTATTGATTTTTAGGATTTTCTCTCAAGACTAGATCACCAACCTGAAATTCTTTGTGTCTGACTTTCTTGTTGTAGCCTCTAGACATTCTATTCTGATATACTCTAAGATGATCATACACTGCTTGTCTGCGCTCATCTAGTAGTTCAAGTTCTTGCAACCTAGACACTCTGTAGTCATCATCATTTACCAAACCATGCATTCTGATTCTTAGTGATGGGATTTCAACCTCAATAGGTAGTACCGCTTCAGACCCATAAACTAAAGCAAAAGGTGTAGCCCCAGTGGGCATTCTGATACTTGTTCTATAGGCCCAAAGAGCTAGATTGATCATGAGATGCCAGTATCTTCCTGTTTTATTAATTGTACGACGCAAGATTTTCAATAGATTCTTATTAGAATCCTTTACTTGTCTATTCCCTTGAGGATAGTAGATAGAAGACCAATGTTGTGTGATCTTGAATTTGGCACATAGATCATCTAGGTCTTTGTTCTTGAATTGTCCACCGTTACCTATGATTATGGAATGAGGTATCCCATATCTGCATATGATATAGTTCAATATGAACATAGATATTTGCTTTCTAGTTTCTTGTGTCAAAGGGACTACTTCTACCCATTTTGTAAAATAATCTATAGCTATGATTATATGGGTATGTCCATAAGAAGAATGAGGATGTATAGCTCCTATAAGATCAAAGGCCCATTGGTGAAAAGGCCATTGTATAGTAAAGGGAATTAGATCTCTCCCTGGAGCATGAATTAATTTTCCATGCACTTGACACTTTTGACAATTCTTAGCAAATTTGATAGCCTCTTTCTCCATCTCAGGCCAATAGTACCCCACCCTAATAAGTTTTTGAGCTAGTGTTAAACCGTTCGAGTGTGACCCACAAATACCATCATGGACTTCCTCTAATGCACGTTGAGACTCTTCCCGTTCTAAACATCTAAGTAGTGTACCATCTAGACCTCATTTGTATAGATCATGACCAATGATGACATATCGGGAGGCATTACGGATAAGGTATCTCTTTTCATGGCGGTTGAAGGTATCGGGAATGATTTGGTCTTGGAGATAGGAAAATAGGTTTTTGTATCTGGATGAATCATGGCCAAAAATAGTGTAGATCATGCAGGTTTTGGGGGAATCATATGCAGGAGAAGATAGTCCTTCCACCAGGAACTTGTAGCGTAGCTCATGTTCAGGCTACTATAATAAAGTAGATAGTGTTGCCATTGCATCGACAACCTTGTTCTCCGTTCTAGGAATTTTCTCAAATGTGATAAATAGAAAATACTTCTTTAGATCATCTACCATTCTCTTGTAAGGAATGAGCTTGTCATCTTTAGTTTGGTACACATCATTGACTTGATGAATAACAAGTTGAGAGTCTCCATGAATGTGTAGTTCTATTACTCTCCATTCAATCACTATTTTCATACCATTCAAAAGGGCTTCATATTCTACAATATTGTTTGTGCAAGGAAACTTTAATCTGAATGATTTTGGGATTGAGTATCCTTGAGGAGTTATGAACAATATGCCTACTCCTGATCCATTCTGTGTATAGGAGCCATCAAAGAGTAACTGCCATTCTCTAGAAGAAAGAGACATGATAGAGGAATCTAGAAATTCCATTTGCATTGGTGTATTATCAATCATAGGTGCATCTGCTAATTGATCAGCAATAACCTATCCTTTGATAGCTTTTCGTTCCACATATTCAATGTCAAATTCACTTAAGAGCATAATCCATTTAGCTAATCTACCTATGAGGGAAGCTTTGCTTAGTAGGTACTTGAGTGGATCAATTTTAGCTACCAATTGTGTGCTATGAGATAACATGTAGTGTCTCAGTTTCTGTGATGCAAAGATCACAGCTAGACAAGCTTTCTCAATCATTGAATAGTTCTTCTCATATGCAACCAATGTTCTACTGATATAGTAGTATAGCTCTTTCCTTTTTGTTCTCATCATGCTGTGCTAGCAATGCCCCCAGTGATGTATCTGTAGTGGAGACATATAAGATCAAAGGCTTCCCCTGAATAGGAGGCATCAAGATAGGCAAATTTGATAGATACTTCTTGATATGGTTAAAGTTGTTCTCACATTCTTCATTCCATGCAAAGGTCACACTTTTATGTAATGTTTTTGTAAAAGGTTGTGATATATTAGCAAGCTGTGATATGAATCTTCTGATAGATTGTACTCTCCCTTGTAAGGTTCTTATTTGACTGATATTCTTGGGAGGTTGCATCTCTATTATAGCCTTGAATTTAGCTAGATCAAATTCAATGCCCTTCTTTGAAACTATGTATCCTAAGAGCTTTCCAGAAGTGACACCAAAAGCACACTTCTTAGGATTTAGTCAGAGACTAAACTTTTCCATTTTGTCTAGGATCATGATCAAGTCCTTTAGATGTTTAGTTCTAACCATAGATTTTGCTAAAGTATCATCAACATAATCTTCCATAGTTCGATGCATCATGTCATGGAAAATAGATGTCACTGCTCTTTGGTATGTAGCACCAGCATTTTTGAGCCCAAATGGCATGACATTCCAATAGAAGGTACCCCATGCACATGTGAAAGCAGTTTTCTCTTGATCCTTTGGAGCAATTTTTATTTGGTTATATCTAGAGAAACCATCCATTAAGGAATACATCTCGAAACCTGCAGTCATGTCCACTATCATATCAATGTTAGGTAGTGGAAAATCATCCTTAGGGAATGCTCTATTCACATCTCTAAAGTCTGTGCACACTCTGATTGAAACATCTGGTTTATAAATAGGTACAATATTGGAGATCCACTCTGCATATTCAATAACTCAGATGAATCCAGCTTTTAGGAGCTTTTCTAATTCAGCTTTTACCAAGAGTGCAACATGAGGATGCATCTTTCTCAATTTTTTCTTGACAGGTTTGACATTTGGAGCTATAGATAAATGATGCATTATAAGATTAGGATCCAATCCTGGCATATCTGAATATTTCCATGCAAAGTTGATCTTCTTCTCTATTAGGAATGTTGTAAATTTTTTCTTCTCTTCTTCTGATAAAGATTGTGCTACATGAATCAACTGTGGTTCTTCTGTTGTTCCCAAATTGATAGATTGAGTGGGCTCAATTAGAACCGGAGATCTATCTTGTAAATGACTCGGAAGGACATCAAATATCTCATCCTTAGGTGCCTCAGAGAGGTTTTCACCTTTGGATACGTCTTTTCTTTTTACTTTTGTAGGTTTTGAGACTGCCACAAAGTGGTTTTCACCCTCAGAACTCTTTTTCTTTTTCTTTTTATTCTTATTTTTCTGACTAAGATATTTGATGTCCAACTCCGTCATGCTAATGCTTAGTTCACTGATGGAAGTAATCATAGGCTCAACTGCATGTAGGTAGCAAGCAAGGGCATAGTCATTCGTGAAGGTATAAATACCACGGCTTGGATTTGTGGAGGTTTGATCAATAAGTTCTGGATATTGGATAGTCAAAGTGGGGAAAGATTGGGAGATAGTGTTTACGAATATGGATCTATCATCATTGGTCCTAACCAGACACTCGAGTTCAAAGGTGATATTACAACTTAAGACATTCAATTCATGAATAGGCTCAATGTCATTGTGGGAGTCCAATTCCACCATCGGTGGATCAGACTCGATAGGTTCATCATTTCGCTCTAGACTTACGTTGGGTTCAGGTGCATATTGGTGAATAACATCAACATGTTTTTCTATAATAAGCTCATCTAGTTCTAGAATGCCTCCCCATTCATAGTCATTTGATTCAGCTTCTGATTCAGGATCTCTAGGAAATCTTAGAACATGAGTAAAGTCAGGGTGAATACCCCAAGAAGGGTTACCCTTAATTTTTGATTTGAATTCATACTCATGGGAATCTGTCTCAGAATCACTACCACCTTCCCCTTCTTGATTAGTCTCAAGATTAGTTGGTTCTTGTGTGACAAATATCTCTTGATTGATAGTAGGTGCTTGTGTTTCTACTACATTAATTCTTTTGATTGGATCATCTTTATCATCAAGAAGGTCTTTGATCTCCTTAGGCAATTTTTCATAGGGGATGAGTTTTGAGCTGTCTGAATCACTATTTGATGGTTTTGTTTCTTCTTTCTTAAGAAGAGGTTCTCCTGGTGTGATCTACTCTATGACATGAGAACAATTACCTTTGAGGTGATAGGGTTTCTTCTTAAAGCCTAGGCCAACAATATTCTTATTTGCCTTACCCGTATGTGAAATAGGTGCCACAAGACCTTTTCCTCTAAGTCCTAGAGGTCCTTTACCTAAATATCCCATCTTAGCTATTAATTTATCTCCTGGACCATATGACTTAGAAGAATCTTCTTATACTATATAATCACGAGTTTGGACAACTAGGGATTCGGGTTCATCTTTGTATAGCCATGATAGCACAGCTTCATCCTCTTCAAACTCTTGCTTGGATACTTGTTCTACCACAAAATTCTTTTGATATGCTTCAAGAGGTTCCTTAGGTTCAGGCTTGGACTGTTTCAAAGATTGTCCATAAGACTTAGGTGAGATAGGGAGAGATGTCAAAGATAAGATTGGCTCTATAATATATTCTCCCATCCCATTTTCTTTGATATTTACCTCTTTAGCAATGTCTTCCATTTTGGATGTTGAAGCAACATTTAGTTGTTCAGTAGAAGATTCTCTGTTATTGGGAACAAGCTTATCAGCACTTTCCTTCAATGTATTGCAAGTTGTATTCAGATCTACGGGGATAGTAACCTCTACTCCTTCATAAGGAAACTTCAAACATTGATGGTATATAGAAGGAATAGCTTTCATTTCATGTATCCATGGTCTCCCTAGAAGAATGTTGTAAGCCAAAGGTAGATCAAGCACTTGATAGATGGTATCTCTGATAACTAGATTTGCTCTGATAGGTAAGACAATGGTGCCTTTAGAAGATCTTTCTTGTTCATCATAGGCTTTGATAGTTATTTTCTTTCTAGGATCAATAGCCAATTCTGAAAATCCCAAATTGTGTGATCAAGCTATAAGAACAAATGTTTAGGCCAGCGCCCCCATCTATCAACACACATTTGACTCTATGGTTCTGGATCAAGACTTCTATATGCAAAGGCTGATTATGTGGGTGACTCAAGGAGTTGTCATCTTCCTCTGAAAAGGAGATATATTATGGAGATGTAAGATGTCCAACCATAGTTTGGAACCTATCTAAATCAAGGTCATCAGGAACATTGGAACCGAGCAAAGCTTTGTCTAGTATGGCTCTATGAGCTAGGGATATTTGAAGCAACTCAAACATAGAGATTTTGGCATTAGTGTGTTGGATTTTTTGAACAATGCTATAAGATGTAGGCCTTGTATCCTTTGGATTGGAAGATTTGGAAGCAGACTTCTGTTTGGAAGCAGATGAAAGATTGAAGGGTATCTTAGGGACATTAGATGAATCTGGGATTTGTCCTTTCAGATGTGCCTGAGCTTGTGATCGAGTAACTACATTAGCTAAGGAATGATCTCTTTCTCTTCATACAATTGTGATGACATTGCAACTTTCAGAGAGACATGGTTCAACCATATTGATGACAACATTATTTCTAGGGTAGGCATAATTGACTTTTTCCCCCATATTAGGCTGAGAAGTTGAAACTCCCTGACCATGTTGCAGAAATGGTTCTGTGAATGTTGTATGATCATTATTGCTCTTAGGATTGTCAACTGTGATGTCTCCACTATTGATTAGATCTTGAATGGTGTGTTTCAATTGTAAGCAGTTATTATTTTTATGACCTTTACCTCGATGGAAATCAAAGAATTCATTTTCTCTCCACCATTTTGGCTTAGGCTTAGAATCAAGTGGTCGGATCACTAGCAAAGAGATGATGTTATCAGCCAGTAGAGTTTTCATAGTTGATTCTAAAGATTCTCCAAGAGGAGTGAACTTTCGCTGTTTATCCCAAGATTTGTATTCTGGCTTCTTTTGAAATGGTTCAGATGACTTTTGTTCTGAAGCTTTAATGGCTTGGGAACCAAGAGTTAGGTTGTAGGCTGGTGCCTTTGATGGGGCATGGATAGTGTCAACAATGCCATCTATGATGATGCCTTTGTTCTTGTTCCAATTTTTGTTCTTATCTTTGGAACTAGATCCAGATTCATACTTGTCTTTTTGAAGTGTGATTTCTCCTTTTTTCACAAGCACTTTTTCGATTTTGATAGCATTGTCCACCATCTTGTCAAAAGATGTATGATCTTGCATTTGTAGAGGATAATTGATTTCTAGAACAAGGTTACTGATGAAGATTTCCAATTTTTCCATTTCTGGAATAGGTCTGGCATATAGAGAGAACTTCTTCCTCCATCTCTTAAGAAATGTTAAGAATGGTTCCCCTAGATATTGCTTGAGATTACAGATATCAATCATGGTGACTGGATGTTGAATTTTGTAGGAGTATTGTTGATAGAACAATTTGATCAGCTCCTCAAAAATTTTGATAGTAGAAGGCAATCTAGAGAACCGGTGGATGGTTGCTCCCCCTAGAGATCAAGGGAAGAGACACATCAGATAGGTTGGTTCGTGCATGAACTCCATAGATTGTGTACAAAATTCTCTGACATGATCTTGAGGATCTGAGTGTCCATCATACTTATCATACTTAAGCATCTCCACTCTTTTTGGAAATGGTGGCATGTACAAGTCTTTGTCAAATGGAAAAGGACATAGAGCCTCCATGGAGAACTCTTTGGGTTCGTTCTCTTTTTTGAGTTGATTTAGTTTGACTTGTAAAGCATGTATATGTTTCATCATGGCCATTATCAAAGTTTCTTCCTCATGTATGATGATAGCTTCAACATTAAAATTAGGAGGAATCTTAGCTCCTTGATGAGCCAATTGTAAAAGTATGCCTCTTTGTCTTCTTTCAAGAAATGCTTCATCATTCGTTTGAAGTTATCATCATTTTGATATTGAGCAATTTCTTCAAGTGTGGGTTCCTAATCTGCACCATGTTGAGATTGAGCTCTTTGAGAGCCAAAGTTTGTCCCTTCTTGAGACATGGTAGGAGTTTTTGGACTCCCCAGAATAGATTTATGCGGGGTTTGTTGGGTACCTCCGTGAGTTGATGAAGGAGGAATGTAACCAGTTTTTAATTGAAGGTTGCCAGCACCGTCGTCTTCATAAAGACTAGAATCATAGAGTTGCTCAAAAGTTGGACTTATGTGAGTCAAGGGTAAAGTATGAGATATTTCCCCAGATTTCTTGTGAGAGGAAGCTCTAGTTTCCACCATTAACCTTGGGTGAAGCAAAAGAATAAGATGAAGACAATTGAAGAATGAATTGAATCAAGATGATCAGATGACACAACCTTGTCAAGGTTTGATTGATTAAAGTATAGATATGACTTAGATGAGGGATAATATGCCCTGGATGTATGGGTAGGTGCCCAAAAGATAGCAGACAAGATATCACAACACTTAGTTGTTTTGATGATTGATTGAGGATTGATAGTTATGACAAGGTTTTGACACAAGATGATACAGACTCAAATTGATTAAGTAGAAGGCTGGATCAGATTCAAAAGACCACTTTGGGATAATGATAGGATTCTCAATAGCTACTAATCTATTCCTGACATAGTGATTTGTTCGACAGATTCTGGAAATAGGCTGAAAAAGCTAAGTATCTGGCAATTTTGACAATTTTCTGACAACTTTCAAAATTTTCCCAAACGACACTCTGCAGACTTGTATGACGATGGGTGTGCTATGAAACAACAGTTGAAAAGCTCGTACAATAGTTGCAAAAACTTGCACGATAGTTTCTAGTAGGATTTGACTTTTTGAATTTGACTGGCAGAAAGACTCGTACGACACTGGGTTCTTTACCATACGACAGTTGGGCAGTAATGAAATGACATTTGATAAAAATTCGTATGACTTTCTGACTTCCTGAGATGACTTTTGACTCCAGAATGGAATTTCACTTCAAATTTTGCAAATTTAGGGTTTTCATTTTCAGATTGTTTGCAAATTTCAATGTCTAGATTTGAGGATTGTAATAGATTTGTTCATTTTCAGTAACCAGATAGATAAATAAGCACGCAAAATAGCAAGCAAGTGATTTCAAGCATGTCTAAAAATAATGAACAAGGGAAAAAGCAACTTTGCGCATGAACAATCAAGTGACTTATTTGTGCTAATCCTTAGAAGTGCTAATTGTGTATGTTCCAAAATTTTTTGCATTAACACACATATTCCTAAAAAATGAAAATTTGGCCTCACTAGGGTTTTTAGTAATGGTTTGACTCTGCAACTTTTATGATCCAAGAGGGTGAACTCCAATCCAAGCACACCGGGGTTTTGACATAGTTCAAGAACTTAATCTTTAGGATCTGCTAGGGAGATCTGACAGCCCAACAAGAGACCACACCTGTGGATATTTCTTCCAATAGGACATTTATATAGCGGTTGTCACTACCATGGTGAAAATGGCTATTACCGCTTGAGGTTTCATCAATGTGGTTGACCTAATTAAGGGAATGTCCACTATGGTTAACCCTCTCTAAAGGTGACTCACAAAATATACCACATGGAGATTGGTTCTAGATTCAAGGATTTGGGTTTCTGGTACTATCCAAAAAGGAAGTAGAGCATAATCCCCTAGCCTTTTCACTTTTAACCCAAACAAAGTAGATAGATTAATCCGACACGCTAAGACCAAGATTATCTCACAAAGATCTATGACATCAACCCCTTATGATCTATCAACCTCTCTAGAAAGAGAATGCCTTGATCAAAAGTTGAAGACATGCGGATCTAGTGGAATGTGAGACTCCCTTAGTATCCTCCCCACCTACAAGGGATCCTTCATTGAGAAGAGTTTCACTGGAAACCCACTCTCTCAAGATCCACAAATAGTGTTCATGGGGCCTAATTACTATGTGTAACAAAGATGCTGAAAGCAAACTATGTTCATTTTTATAGCCCAAATGAAGTCTATGATAGGAAAGCAATAAAAGTCACTCAAGCTAGACACATGAGATGTTCATTTTAGATCCAAAATCGAAGTCTTATCAGCTGAGAAGATTACCTGAATTCCTTAAAATGTGCTTAGTATATTTTTACCTATTTTTAGCAATTCTTGTGCTTTTTCCAATCAAAACCAGTAGGAGTCAATAAAAAATAGAGAATTTCAATTGTTAAGATTAGCCGTTAGTCAAAATCTGAAAATCAAATATGACAAACTACCCTAAAAAATGAAATGACAGTTGAAACCTGATGTCGAAACTCATATGAGAATGGGTCTATTACCAGACGATAGTCTAAAACTTGTACGACAGTGGGTCTATTACCAGATGACAGTGGGTATGCTCCCAGATGATAGTTCAGAAACTCGTACGACACTGGGTGTTCTGTGAAATGACGGTTGAACTTTCAAACAATAGTGTGTATAGTATGACATGATCCTCGATCTAATAGACTATTGTACGACAATGGGTACAGTGCAAAATGACTTTTGTCAGAAACTCCTACGAAGATTGTACGGACATAAATTAAAAATCATAGTTTTGCATAGAAATTGAGGAGAAAAAGACATAAATTGATAGAATTGAATTGGAAACCCATTTCAGGGCCCCACGGTGGGTGCTAGAAATGTGTGTGTGAATTTTGTACCTAGTTGTAGACACAACACTTCAGTAAAACATTAGAGGTTAGCTGAAATTGAAATCATGAAATAAATTGAAAGCTAAACTAACCAGGCAATTTACTACCTTCTAGTAGATGCAAGTATGTATTCTCAGATTATACCGAGATCAGTGACCTTGACAACACCTAAACAAAGGATTTGAATGCAAAATCTAGATATGGAATGGATGCAAATTAATCTATTTTTTTAGATTTTCTATGCAATTATGATAAAACTTGATATGAATCTAATCTAGAATGAACTGATATGAAATTGATCCAACAATGATATGAAATGAATCTAAATGAATGTAAAAACCAAATTGATCTCACAATAGCCTTGATTCACAATAAGCTTTGATTCTCCAAATTCCAATTCTTCAAAATAGTTGTGCAATTCGTAGACGATTTTGGCAGAGTAAGCTCGCAAAATTACGAGATGATTTGAGATGAGTTGAGGCCTTAATTTATAGAAATCCAGGGCTTTGAGGATGCATGGAAGAAAGCCATAAATCACTCAAATAACTCAGGTTGATTTTTGAGTTATTTTTAAATAAAGGATAATTAACTCACAAAAACATGCAAAAGCAGAGTCTAACTCAAAATAGAGTTTAGCTTTAATTGATAATTGATAGTTGTCTGCTTTTCTGATTGTGCATGTTTTATTTATGAATTAATTTAATAATAAAGTGATTTATTTCCAACTTAACTGATTTTAAAAAATAAAACAATTGATTTATGGATTAATCAATTATTTTTCAAACTTTTATTCAAAAACAATATTATTAAAAATTGACAACTTGCTTTAATTAATTAAATAAGAATTTAATCAATTATTCATAGGATTTTGGATTTATTGTCAAAATTAAATAATACAATTTAGGAATAAATATAATTAACTTCAATTAGATAATTAAGTGGCAGTATTAAATCTAATTAATTAAATATTTAGAATATTCAATTAATCAAACTTTAGGATAAATTAGATTTATCACCAAATAATCATTAAATTAAAGATAATTATGATAATTGGGAATATTACTAGGAATATTCTCAGATGCAGAATTTAGGATAATCAATTAGGATTCGATAATGTTCAAATGTGCCTTAGGTTAGGACTTTGATGTCGATTTCATTCGAAGTGTCGATATAGGAGATTAATGAACCTATAGCCCATTTTTGGGGTCTTACACTAGGTACTTGAATGGGTTAAGAGTTTCCATCGAAGAAGAAATTAGTTTGGTTAAGTTGGAAAACAGTAAGGAAGCTTATCAGTTTTCCTTGAAAGCTGAGGAGAAATTGAACAAGATACATGAGCAAAGACATAGAGGAAGAGGTGGTAGATTCCCTAGGGGAAGAGGCAGATCCTATGGTGAAAACAATAGATCTGATCAAGATAAAACAAATCTGGATAAAAGCAAAACCAAGTGGAAAAGTGAAAGTTCGGCTAGAGGAAGAGGTAATAATTACCGAGGTGGTTATAGTAGAGGTGGATTATGAGGAACTTTTTACAATTGTGGAGAAGAAGGACATAGGTCATTTGCATGTACACATGCAAGTAAGAAGATCGGTAGTAGTAGAAATGATTTGGTGCAAGAAAACTCACTGAATGAACCAAAGAAAGAAAAGAACTTGATGATCAGGAGAGCACTTTGGAGTGAAATTAATAAGGAAGATCAAGTAAGGAAAACTTTGTTCAAGACTAGATGTAGAGTTTCTGATGAAGTATGGAAGGTAATCATTGATAGTAGAAGCTCGAAAAATTTGGCATCTGAGGAAATGGTTACAAAGTTGCAATTGGAAAGGTTGAAACACCCAAAGCCCTATTAGATTTCATGGATCAAGGATGAGGACACACTCTTGGTAAGTGAACAATGTTATGTGATATCATGCCTATGGATTATTGTCATATTTTGTTGGGTAGACCTTGGCAATATGATAGACATGCCATCGAAGATTGCATAAATATACTATTTGGGCTAATAGGAGAAGACAAATCTTGTTACCTTTGGTTGAAAAACCTATTAATAATGTTTGTACATCTATGAAAGTTTGTCTAATGGAAGGAAGAAATTTTATTAAGGATTTGAAGAAGAATGATGTATGTTTTGTTCTGATTCCTAACAAACTAAGTAAGAAAATAGTGGATAGCATACTTGAAGAGATTGACAAGATACTCACCGAGTATAGAGAGATCATTTCTAATAATGTACCAAATGGTTTTACACCAAAGAGAAGCATTGATCATTGCATGGATTTAATCCCTAGAGCTAGTTTATCGAATAAGGCACCACATCGGTTAACACCTACTAAGAATCGGGAATTGAACCAACATATCCAAAAACTATTGCAAAAATGATTGATCTGAGAAAGTTTGAGTCCTTGTGTAGTACCGACTATATTGGCACCTAAGAAGAATGGAGAATGGAAAATGTGTACTGATTCCAAAGCTATCAACAAGATAACATTGAAATATAGGTTTCCTATACCAAGAATGGATGGCATAATGGATAGTTTGACTGGAGCAATGAATTTTAGCAAAATTGATTTGAAAAGTGGATATCATCGTATCAGAATCAAAGAAGGTCATGAGTGGAAGAATGATTTTAAGACAAGAGAAGGTTTGTATGAGTGGTTGGTTATGCCTTTTGGTTTAACTAATGCACCGAGTACTTTTATGAGATTGATGAATGAGGTTTTGAAGAAATTTTTGGGTAACTTTGTGATTGTATACCTAGATGATATTCTGATATTAAGTAAGACTAGAGAAGAGCATTTGTTTCATGTTGACAAAGTATTGTAGAGATTGAAAGAAGAAAAATTGTTGATTAACTTGAAAAAGTGTTCCTTCATGAAAGAGGAGATTGTGTATTTGGGATTTGTGATTTTAGATGATGGTTTGAAAATGGATCCTGAAAAGGTTGAAGCTATTTTGAATTGGTCTACACCTGAAAATTTTAGTGAGGTAATATCATGTCATGGTTTAGAAAGTTTTTACCAAAAGTTCATTAGGAATTTCAGTTCAATTTTTAATGCTATGACTAAGACTATGAGAGGAGATAAAAGAGAATTTAAGTGGACACATGGAGCTGATAAATTTTTTGAGACTCTAAAGTAGAAGGTTGCTGAATTACCTATGTTAGCATTGCCTAATTTCAATAAAGTATTTCAAGTTGAATGTGATGCAAGTGGTAGTGCAATAAGAGTTGTGTTGAGTCAAGAAGGTAAACCTGTTGCTTTCTTTATTGAAAAGTTGAATGATGCAAAAAGGAAATTTTTTGTGTATGATCAAGAGTTTTATGCTATTGTTCAAGCCCTAAAGAAATGGAGACATTATTTGATACCGAGTGAATTTGTGTTGTATAATGATTATAAGGCTTGATAGTATTTGGGTAGTCAGAATAAGTTGAATCAGAGATATATGAAATGAGTTGAATATTTGTAGAGTTATACATTTGTGATAAAACATAAGAGTGGGGTCACTAATTGAGTTGATGATGCATTGAGTAGAAGAAGATCTTTCATGATTGAGATGAGAATTGAAGTTCTTGGTTTTGATGACATGAAAGATTTGTATGAAACTGATCTTGATTTTCTAAGTCGTGGAGGAAGTGCAAAGCACCTATTCAAGATCAACTGAGTACTAAATGGGAAGACTATTTAATTCAAGAAGGTATGTTGTTTAAAGGTATTTAGTTGTGTATACCGAGAGGATCAATGAGAACTAATTTGATAAATGAGAAACATAGTAGTGGTTTGGCTGGACATTTTGGTATTGACAAGACATTGAATTTTCTTAAGGAGAAATACTTTTGGCCAGAGTTGTTTAAGGATGTTCAAAAATTTGTGAAAAGTTATGGAATTTGTCAAGTTACAAAGGGAGTAAGCCAGAATACTGGATTGTATATACTGATTTCTATTCCTGAGAAACCTTAGATTGATATCAGTATAGATTTTGTTCTTGGCTTATCCAAGATAATGAGAGGTAATGATTCCATATTTGTTGTTGTGGATAGATTTTCTAAAATAGCACATTTTATACCCTGTAGAAAGACATCAGATGTGGTACATATAGAAGATCTTTTCTATAAGGAAATTGTCAGATTGCATGGATTATCGAGAAGTATCATCTCTGACCGAGACATGAAATTTGTTGGATACTTTTGGAAGACTCTTTGGAGAAAGTTGGGCACCAAATTGAAGTATAGTTCCACATTTCACCCATAGATTGATGGATAAACAAAGGTTGTGAATAGAAGTTTGGGTAATCTTTTGAAATGCTTAGTTGGAGATAAACTAAGTAATTGGGATTATATTTTGGCACAAGCAGAGTTTGCATACAATAATTCAGTGAATAGTAGTACTAGAAAAATAGCTTTTGATATTGTTAATGGCATGCAACTGAGAGGTATATCAGATTTGAAGGATATTGCTGGTGAAGAAAAGAGAAGCATTGAAGGAGTAAATTTTACTAAGTTCACAAAGACATTGAATGAAGAAGTGAAGCATAAAATTTGGAGAGCAGTAATCATAAATATAAAGATAGAGTAGATAGATCAAGAAGACATAAGATTTTTATAGTTGGTGATGAAGTAATGGTTTATTTGAAGAAAGGAAGACTTCTTGTTGGAACATATGGGAAGTTGAAAATTAAGAAATTTGGTCCTTTCAAGATATTGAAGAAATTTGATAGTGGAAATGCTTATGAGATTGAATTACCTGATGATATGGATATATCACCTATATTCAACATTTCAAATTTGTGTGAGTACCATGAATCAGATGAAGAACTAATAGTATCGAATGATTATCCTAAGAAATAGATAGAAGAAGTTGAGTAGATTTTGGAACATAGAGCTGGCAGAAGCATGAGAGGAAAATAATATATGGAATATCTAGTAAAGTGGGAAAATAGACCGATTGAAGACAGTTCATGGATTTGACAATCTGAGTTGGATTTAGCTTGGGTTGTACCTACTGTATGATTCAGAGAATCATTTTCAAACAATCCCAGATATCTGATGCAAGAGAATCTCAGGTCCTTGGCAATCCTGTGTCACCAAAAACAAGTTTGAGTTTTCTGTGTTTCTTGGTTCCTTTGTTGACCAAGTTGGCTTGGTAGTTGCTCAGTTTCTTCTTTAATTAAGTTGGTTAGTTATTTTCTTGGCACTCGGTTATCCTTTCTTGGTGCTCGGTTATCCTTTCTTACTGAGTTATTTGTTTTGGTTTTTGTTGAGGCTAACTTGTGCATTTAATTATGGTCATGGAGTTAATGTTGGTATATATCATTGGGAAGCGTGTGGACCTAGATCTGGTCATTCCTTTTGCTAATGGTGGATCTAAAGACTAAATTATTTCGGTAGCCTCTTGTATATAATGTAGTCATTGCTTATAGTTTTGGGAGTCAATTTTTGGTATTAGTTAGGAGATAGAAGATTGAAGATAGTTTTTGAATCCTTGCATGTTGGAGGACTGTTGTAATTGAATTGATGTATTTGGCCATAACCGGGAAGGCCTTATAGCCTGAAATATATGAAGTAATTTGATGAAATATAAGGATCTATTTTGCATTCTCTCTCTCTCACTTGTTGTGTAATTTCTTTTGTGTGTGATTCTACAAGGTGGATTTGGATTAGGGTGTGCTTTTTTCCCCTCTTCCCGACCTACCCTGCGTTAGGTGGTATCAGAGCAAAGTTGAGATCTAGATCTAATATGTGAATTAGGTCTAAGGGTTCCTTCTTATGAAGCCCTAATTGATATTTATTGTAGGGTGGCAGATTGCAATTTGACCTACAATTGTAGAGAGTTTTCAAGATGGTTCGTGGGAGGTGAGATATAGATCCAGGATTGGTAGACATGTTGAGACAACTTGCTACTATGTTAGAAGTTGTTGAGACATCCCGACATAGAGGAAGACATCTTGAAGATGTTAGTGATGGAGAAATTGAGGATTTGGATTAGGGTGTACTTTTAATTGCTGTAAATGCTTCCATGTGATTTTGTAAGGTGGATTTGGATTAGGGTGTGCTTTTGGCCCCTCTTCCCAACCTGCCTTGCATCAAATGATCCATTGACCCCATTTTTTTTCAAAATCCATGACAATATCATGGTGATCTACATCTTTGATAAGAGGGGGGCATCCACCCCATGAATTTGTTGGAAACAATTGTCTGAAGGAAATTGCTACTCAATTATGTATTGTCTTTGATGTCACACTATGTCATAGTCCGCAGCAATCAGTTCCTACCGAGCTCAGTCGGTCTGCCAGATAGGAATATTAGTGCTTACAGAGTCCACTCGGTTATCAAAGAAAATCAGTGTTTACCGAGTTCAGTCAGTCATCGAGGAAAAGATAGTGTTTACCGAGTTCAGTCAGTCATCAAGGAAAAGATAGTGTTTACCGAGTTCAGTCGGTCATCGAGGAAAAGATAGTGTTTACCGAGTTCAGTCGGTCATCGAGGAAAAGATAGTGTTTACCGAGTTCAGTCGGTCATCGAGGAAAAGATAGTGTTTACCGAGTTCAGTCGATCATCGAGGAAAAGATAGTGTTTATCGAGTTCAGTCGGTTATCAAAGGTAAAGGATTGTCGGTGTTTATCGTGTTCCCTCGGTCACCAAAAGATTATAGAAAGTTATGGTCACCGAGCACTGTCGGCCCTTGAAGGATTTTTTGCAAATAGAGTTTGCTTAATTCAGCCGATTGTTATACTAAATAATGTCGATTTGACAAATCCAAAATCATATAAATAAAAGGTCAAATGTGAAAAATAAAAAATATACACCAGAAGATTTACAGAAGAAAAGAAGGAAAGGTATATGCGAATTTGTGAAGGATGTTCAGATATCCTTGAGGAGCAGCAGAGATTTATTCGATCAGAAAGGATCAGACTTATACAGAACAGAGATCTGTAATCAGCAAGATAGTTGCATTATTATACAGGTCACTTTTTCATTGTTTCCTTCTTATCATTGTAACAGTGAATTCTAAATCTCTTAACCGAGTTCGTTTAACAACCATAATATAAATCCTCTAACAAGGTGACAATTCCATTGAATTGTTTTCAAGACCTTTTACCAGGCCACTCCTAGCAGGGTGTTTTAAATCCTCTAACAAGGTCACACCTAACAGTGTGTTTTGTAACCTTTTACCGGGTTGGCTTCTAACCGGGCATCACTTCAGAAAAGTGAAAATCAGTATCTAGATACATTGGTTGTTTTTCCCATATTGGGTTTCCACGTTAAATCTTGTGTCTCTTGTGTTCTTAATTGCTTTCTCAATCATATACATGTGCTAATGAATATCTAAAGATAATATTGCTAATACTTTCTGCATCTTCAAAGTTACTGCAATCTATTTACCGAGTGCTAAAACAGATAACATTGTTAAGATATCCTAAGGAATCTGCAAAGAATTAATTGTGAAGTGTTTTTATGGTTGACTGATTCACCCCCCCCCCCTCTCAGTCACTTCATCCATATTCCATCAATTGGTATCAGAGCATTTGGTGCTTGTAGGAAGGGTTTCAAGGACCTAAGCTAAAGATCAGGATGTCTTACAAGAGGGAAATTCCAAAGCTCAACAGAGATAACTTTTCAGCATGGCAAGGTCTCATGTGACTTCATCTGGCTTCCATTGGTGATTCAGGATGCAAATACATTGATGAAGAATACACAATTCCTAATGGCGCATTAACTGTTGAAGACATTGCAGATAAAAAGACTCACAACACCATGATGATAGACATTGCATCTGCTCTCAGCTATGAAGAATTTGATGATATTAAAGACTGCACTACTGCATATGAAATGTGGATGGCACTGAAGAAAATATATGGTGGTGATGCAAATGTGAAAAGAGCCAAAGCAGAAAGCCTAAGAGGACAGTTTGACAAGATGAATATGAAGGAAGATGAAAACATTGCAAAATATGTTGAAAGAATCAAAGCAAGTGTAAGTGCAATTAGAGCTTCTGGAGGAACAATCTCAGATGAGACTGTTATAAGTAAGGTACTCAGAACACTACTCCCTATTTATGCAATAAGAGTATCAGCTATTCAAGAAAGAAGATGTGAAACAAACCACAATATAACTTTGGATGCTTTAGTTGGAAGATTGATAGCTTTTGAATTAGACAACTATGATAACTATGTTCCTACTTCCAAAAATATTGAATCAGCATTTGAGGCCAAGGTTTCACTAAAGAAGAACAAGAAAATTAAAGAAGTTCAGTCAGAAAGTGAAGAAGAATCAGAAGAAAGTTCTGATAGTGATCTTGAAATTGTAGAAGCATTACTTGCAAAGAAGTACTCTAGAGGGAAAGGTAAATATAAAGGTAAAACTCCTTTAATCTATTTTTCATGTGAAGAAATTGGACATATTGCAGCTAGGTGCCCAAACAAGCAAGTCAAAGAAGAAAAGAGAAGTCACAAGTACTATGGCAAAAAGAATTTCAAATCATACAAGGATAAAGGTAAGAAATCATGTTTTATGGCTAAAGATTCTGATGATAGTGAAGAAGAAATTGTCTTTATTGCTATAAAAGATGAATCTGATGATGATGAAGATAAGATGGCACTTATTTCTCATATAAGCAAAGATGGTATATGGATAATAGACAGTGGATGTTCACACCACATGACTGGTGACAAGACAAAATTTGAATATCTAGAAGACTGTGATAGTGGTAATGTAATAAGATTTGGAAACAATGAACCTTGTTGTATAAAAGGAAAAGGAAGAATCTCTTTAACCAAAGAACTCATATGTGATAATGCTTATTGGGTTGAAGGACTAAAACATAATCTTTTAAGTGTAGCACAGCTAATCAACATTGGTTTCAAGGTTGAATTCATGAATGGTCAAGCAATACTGCTGGATGGAAAAGGAAAACTCATTGGATCAGGCAAACAAACAAAAGGTAACTTATTTTATCTTGATCTCAGTGAATATTCATGCTTTATTGCTCAAATAGAAGAAAGTTGGCTATGGCACAAAAGGTTATGTCATGTGAATTTTGATAACATGATAAAAATAAGCAAATTCAAGAAGGTTAGAGGCATTCCTACTTTGAAGAAACCTGACACTGGTCTATGTAAGAATTGTCAGATTGGCAAAATGAGTAAAACTAGTTTCAAGAGTAAGAACTATCAGTCTAAAGAAATTTTGGAAATTGTGCATACTGATTTATGTGGACCTATTGGAATACAAAGCTATATTGGAGATAAATTCTTTATTCTTTTCGTTGATGATTATTCTAGAATGATGACTGTTATGTATTTAAGAGAAAAATCAGAAGCATTTGAAAAGTTCAAATGGTACTTAGCAAGAGTAGAAAAAGAAACAGGGAAAAGATTGAAATGCTTAAGATCAGACAGAGGTGGTGAATTCATCTCCCATGATTTTAACAACTTCTGCATTGAAAGAGGAATCAAAAGACAGGTATCAGCTCCTAGAACTCCTGAGCAGAATGGAATAGCAGAAAGAAGAAACAGATCTATTATGGATTGTGCAAGGACTCTAATGATAGAAAAGAACATCGCTATAAAGTACTGGAAGGAAGCTATCAGCACTGTAGTTCATACCTTGAACCGAGTACAACTAAAGAAAGACACATTCAAAACTCCTTATGAATTATGGTATGGCTATAAACCCAATGTAAGTTACATGAAAATATTTGGTAGCAAGTGTTATATCTTAAAAGAATCCAGAAGAAATAAATTTGATGTGAAAAGTGATGAAGGAATATTCCTAGGATATTCTAGCAAAAGCAAGGCATACAAATGTCTGAACTTATCTACTCACAAAGTCATAGAAAGTATATATGTAAAATTTGATGAGTTTGCAGAAAAGACTGAGGAAGAAAGCAAAAGGGAACCTAAGAACTACAGAAGATTCATTTACATTGAACCTGAAACATTGGCAGACACAACTATCAGTAAGGAAACTATATCTACCGAGCCGAGCACAATTACCGAGTCACAGGAAGAAGTTCAAACTGAGTCACAGGAAGAAATTCAGACCGAGTCTCAACCTGAAGTTACCGAGCAAATATCTACCGAGCCCGAGCAACCTGAAGAAGAGATCCTAGAAGACAACAGCATGAATCATTCAAAAGGCAAGGAACCTATACTAGCCAAATATGTCAGAAGACATCATACACCAGATCAAATCATTGGAAACAAATCAGATGGTACTATGACAAGAAGCAAGCTAAAGGGTACATGTCTGCTTACTGATTTTGAAACTAGAAATATCAAAGATGCATTGGAAAATGAAAGTTGGATTGAAGCAATGAATGAAGAATTAGAACAAATACAAAAGAACAAAACTTGGACTCTTGTACCTAGACCTAAAGATAAGAATGTAATTGGAACAAAATGGGTATTCAGAAATAAGCTGAATGAAGATGGTCAAGTATCTAGAAACAAAGCTAGACTGGTATGTAAAGGTTACTCTCAAGAAGAAGGTATAGATTATGGAGAAACTTTTGCTCCTGTTGCAAGATTAGAAGGTGTAAGAACTCTACTTGCTTATGCAGCACACAAAGGATTTAAGGTATATTAGATGGATATAAAATCTGCATTTCTCAATGGAATTCTTGATGAAGAAGTCTACATTGAACAACCTGAAGGTTTTGTTGATCCAGATAAAAGGGACATGGTCTGCAGGTTACACAAAGCATTGTATGGTTTAAAACAAGCTCCTAGAGCATGGTATGAAAGACTCCATAACTATTTGATTCAGATTAATTTCAAAAGAGCTAATGATAACAGCAATCTGTATATTAAAGAAGGACCGGATGACAAAATTGTATTGGCAGAAATATTTGTGGATGATACTATATTTACAGGGAATGAGGATCAGTGCAAAGAATTTTTAGAGCAAATGAACAGAGAATTTGAAATGTCTATGTTTGGTTTAATAAAATTCTTTGTTGGTCTTCAAATTCAGCAAAGCAAGAATGGTATATACATTACTCAATCCAAATACATTAAGGAGATACTTAAGAAGTTTGGTATGGAAGATTCAAAACCAGTTGGTACACCCATGTGTACTGGACTGAAACTTACCAAAAATGATGATTCAAAAGAAGTTGATCAGACCCTATACCGATCTATGATTGGAAAATTGCAGTATGTAGTACATACAAGACCTGATATTGCCTTAGCAGTCGGTATAGTAGCTAGATTCTCAGCAAAACCTAAGGAAAATCACATGATGGCAATCAAAAGAATCTTAAGATACTTAAGAGGAACTGAAGAATATGGTTTGTGGTATAAATTTGGAGGCAATCTAGACTTGAAAGTGTTTACTAATGCTGATTGGGCAGGAAACATTGATGACAGAAAAAGCACAAGTGGTGGAGCATTTTTTCTTGGAAAAAGACTGGTATCCTGGACTAGTAAAAAGCAGAATTGCACATCTCAATCCACAGCTGAAGCAGAATATGTTGCTGCTGCAGTAAACTGTTCAAATATTGTTTGGTTTAAACAGCTATTAGAAGGTATGAAGGTTAAAATCAAAGAACCAGTTGTTATATTTTGTGACAATACCAGTGCAATAAACATTTCTAAGAATCCAGTGATGCATTCCAAAACCAAGCACATTGCTATTAAATATCACTTTGTCAGAGAATTGGTGCAGGACAAGGAAATTAGATTAGAATATATTCATACAAAAGAACAGATTGCAGACATTTTTACCAAACCATTACCTAAGGATGCATTTGTGTATCTAAGAGGTAAGTTAGGGGTCATTCCCCTATCCGAGGCTCACTAAATACAGTTTTAGTGATGCATCAACCAGAACATGATTGAAAATCAACTTGTTGATGCAGCATATTAAAGGAATCATTGCATATGAATCAGTACTTGAGGTACATTAATTTTCACCGGTAATATGTGAATTGTCTTTGGCATGTGTTGTCAAAGAGGGAGTGTTTGCTATGTCTTTGCTATTATTTTCAAGAAATTTTCAATAGTCAGAAGGAAGAATTTTCAGGATACAGGAAGTTTGCTGACAGAGGGAGATTTGAATCTGAACCGAGCTAACTCTTTCAAATTTCTTATGCTATGATATATTGTGTTGCCATCAATGCCAAAGAGGGAGATTGTTGGAAACAATTGTCTGAAGGAAATTGCTACTCAATTATGTATTGTCTTTGATGTCACACTATGTCATAGTCCGCAGCAATCAGTTCCTACCGAGCTCAGTGGGTCTACCAGACAGGAATATTAGTCCTTACCGAGTCCACTCGGTTATCAAAGAAAATCAGTGTTTACCGAGTTCAGTCGGTCATCGAGGAAAAGATAGTGTTTACCGAGTTTAGTCGGTCATCGAGGAAAAGATAGTGTTTACCGAGTTCAGTCGGTCATCGAGGAAAAGATAGTGTTTACCGAGTTCAGTCGGTCATCGAGGAAAAGATAGTGTTTACCGAGTTCAGTCGGTCATCAAGGAAAAGATAGTGTTTACCGAGTTCAGTCGGTTATCAAAGGTAAAGGATTGTCGGTGTTTACCGAGTTCCCTCGGTCACCGAAAGATTATAGAAAGTTATGGTCACCGAGCACTGTCGGCCCTTGAAGGATTTTTTGCAAATAGAGTTTGCTTAATTCAGCCGACTGTTATACTAAATAATGTCGATTTGACAAATCCAAAATCATATAAATAAAAGGTCAAATGTGAAAAATAAAAAATATACAGCAGAAGATTTACAGAAGAAAAGAAGGAAAGGTATATGCGAATTTGTGAAGGATGTTCAGATATCCTTGAGGAGCAGCAGAGATTTATTCGATCAGAAAGGATCAGACTTATGCAGAACAGAGATCTGTAATCAGCAAGACAGTTGCATTATTATACAGGTCACTTTTTCATTGTTGCCTTCTTATCATTGTAACAGTGAATTCGAAATCTCTTAACCGAGTTGGTTTAACAACCATAATATAAATCCTCTAACAAGGTGACAATTCCATTGAATTGTTTTCAAGACCTTTTACCAGGCCACTCCTAGCAGGGTGTTTTAAATCCTCTAACAAGGTCACACCTAACAGTGTGTTTTGTAACCTTTTACCGGGTTGGCTTCTAACCGGGCATCACTTCAGAAAAGTGAAAATCAGTATCTAGATACATTGGTGGTTTTTCCCATATTGGGTTTCCACGTTAAATCTTGTGTCTCTTGTGTTCTTAATTGCTTTCTCAATCATATACATGTGCTGATGAATATCTAAAGATAATATTGCTAATACTTTCTGCATCTTCAAAGTTACTGCAATCT